>ML793664.1:61443-121993 GCA_009831015.1 Picea engelmannii | reverse complement strand
AAAACTATCATTGATGCCATCTCCAAAGGCATTCAATTTGTCATTCAATGTGTCATACAATTGTGAGTTGAATTATTCAAGAATTTTTTTGAGGGTTTGAGAGGAAATAGCCATCTGATCACCCTATGAAATCTTCGGTCCCACAACCAACATGAAAAAATCCAAAAAATAGAACAATAAGTTCCGACAAAAAATCACAGCTTTTTCTGGAAAAAACCTAAAAAACTGTTGAATTTAAAATGATCATAACTTCACTTTCAAGACTCCATTCTGGCTGATTTTTGTTTTTGAAATTGAGTGAAACTGTGAGAGGAACTCAGATCTGTAATTTTTTTGGGCAAATTCGGCCTCCAGATGCTACAAAAATATAAAAAAAATCACGTCGCCGTCCATGGAAAAACCTTGAAAATTTGCAGATTTTAAAACTTCAATATATTGACTTCCTAGACTCCGTTTCGAACGATTTTTTTTTTTTAAATTGGGTTTTTTTATGAGAGGAAATCAGATATACAACCCGTTTCTTCAAAATTTTCACAGAAATATACCAAAAACTTCTGGAATGTCGTGACCCTCTTTTTTCTTCTCCGAATTTTTTTTTGCAAAAATAAAAAATATTTGCCCACAATGTCTGGCAAGGAAAGTGCTCTGATACCACTTGTTAAGATCCAAATAGATATACAAATATAATCAACACAAATATTGAATACAAAATAGATCCACAAAGCAATATAGAAGAAACCATACTTTATTATTACCAAACCCTTGAAGTAGGGCAACACCATACAATGGATCCTATTATGGACGAGTTCCTCTCCTGTTCAGCTACCTCTTCGAGGGGGCTTCCTCCTAATGAGCTTTAGTTACAAATATAATACTTCTCTTCATATACCATTACATTTCTTGAACCCCTTTATATAGTTCTACCATCACCTAAGAACATTCTAGAGGAGGAATCTTCTAGAAGTAGAACCTTCTAAGAAGTCCTCTTACATTTATTATATCTAACTACCATAGTGGGCCTTATTTAATAATATAGTGGACCTATTCCACCTTACATTGAATGACCTCCACTATTATCACTATGGGCCCTCTGCCCCCCCCCATTACCTCTCTAGCTACCTTACATTTATTGAAGCACTTGTTCATTTATTCTTATCACTACTTCTTCCAGACATTTACATATAGTCCAGAACCACATGAGAACCACAACATCCCCATTGTTCTAGACATTTGAAAACTTCCCCCAATCTTGGGAGGTTCTCCCAAAGTTTCCCAATTTGGTGAAATATTGAGAAAAATTTCCTTGTAAAATATTGTAATTTGGTAGTCAATCTGGACCATTCATTATAAGGTCACAGATATGATGGTAGAAGTTATTTTTAGGGTTTTTTTACCTAGAAGTAAACCCTCTCTTATGATGGAATTGTATTGCAGCTATGGATTATCGAGAATGTTGTATTCTGAGAGAGGAGATTAGGAGAGAAAGAAGAAGAATTTACAACGGTTGAGTTGTAGGTTGTATCCATTTATTTTGATGAATAATAAAAAGGAAGGACCTAGAAATTTCTCTAGTGGACATAACCCACATTGGGTGAACCACGTATATCCGTGTCTCTATTGTATTGTATATCTTTTGTGTTTTATTTCTTCATTTGTTTTATTTTATTGCTCTGTGATCCTATTTTTCTAACGGGTATCAAATCGAAAGGTAACTTGCAGGAAAAGAGGGTTCCTGGTTCGAGTGGGAGAAATCGTGGAAGATGAAAAATTTAGGGTTGAGAAATTTAATGGCCAAAAATACCAGTTATGGAAGATGCATATGGAATATTATTTATATCATAAGGATCTATCCCTACCATTGGGTGGAATAACAAAGAAGCCAATGGCCATGAAGGATGAATAATGGGAGGTTCTTGAGAGAAATGCACTAGGAACAATACGAATGAGCCCAGTAGCATTAGTGGCTTTCAATATTTCAAAGGAAAATACAATGAAGGAGTTGATGGATGCATTGCCTAAACTATATGAAAAACCATTCGACATCCAATAAGGTATTTATAATGAAGCGATTATTTAATATAAATATGTTAGAAGGTGGGCATGTTGCAGATCATTTAAATGAATTTAATATGGTTACTAATAAGCTAAGTTATGTAAAAGTGAACTTTGATGATGAAGTTAGAGATCTTCTAATCATGTGCTCATTACAATAAAGATGGAATGTCTTGGTCATGGATGTAAGTAACTCTGTATCTGGTTCAAACACTCTAAAATTTGATGATGTTGTTGGCGTTATCCTTAGCGAGGAAATGCGACGAAAAAACATAGGTGAGACATCAGGTAATGTGTTAAACATGGAGAACAGGGGAAGACAAAAGGATAGAGGAAAGGGCTCAGGGAACCGAGGGATTTCTAGGAAGGGCAGATTCAAATCGAGACTAGGAAAACTAGAGTGTTGGGATTATGGAAAGAAAAGACATCTGAATAAAGACCGCAGAGCTCCAAAGAAACAAAGAGATGGACAACAGGAAAAAAATAAGGAACCAAATGTAACAAGTGATGTGTTACAATATTCTTTGATTATTTTTGTAGATAATATTTCCAAGTCTTCGGTAGTAGATTCAGGGGCTTCATTTCATGCCACACCCAATAGGAAACATTTTTTATATTATTTTCAAGGTGATTTTGGACAGGTTCATTTGGGTGATGATGCACCATGCAAAATTGTTGGAATGGGTAAGGTACAAATAAAGAAAAAGAATGGAAACCAATAGTTATTGAAAGAGGTAATACATATACAATATCTAAGGAAAAATATAATTTCAACAGGGCAGTTGGAAAGTGAAGGATGTATATCAATATTTATAGATAAGGCATGGAAGGTCACCAAAGGATCACTAGTGATAGAAAAAGGAGAGAAGGTAGGTACATTGTATTTATGTATTGGGAATACTAACTCGTCTATCTCTTTATATTCTACAGGAGTGGATACATCACTGTGGCATCAGAGGATTGGACACGTGAGTGAGAAGGGGATGAAGATACTTCACAAAATAAATTTGTTTCCAGATCTTAAACACTTTGATTTGGAGGTCCATTCTCTTAGGTGGTGCAAGATGGGTAGAAGAGAGTTGGGTACTTTGATTGTTGTGAGTGCTGGAAAAGCCTGTGAGAGCTTGAGTGCTAACTGGTTCAAAAATCCAAGTAACACTCTAGAACCATCCTTGTGGATTGGATTCATATCCTTGGCTCGGAGGTGACACTGTTGTTGAGATTTGGAGCAGTACTGTCTATGGTTGGGTGGAACGTCCTTGGTCTGCAGCCAGTTGGTGTCATCTTTTATAAAGATAAGTGTTCTTTGTTATGGTATTAATTATCTATATATGAATGTGTTCTGTTGTGTATTTATTTATCATTTAATTGAATCTTTAGAATATGCATGCTTGATGGTTATTGTTGTGCATGTCATTAAATATTTTCTTTTATTTTTCCTGATTAATTTAAAAAGGTATCAAAGTAAGAGAAATAAGTCCAAGGGTGGGCTTGAAGGTCTCCTACTCCGTCCTGTGGGTGGTCGGGGTGTGTTACAGATTGGTATCAGAGCTTCTAGTTTAAACATCGATCCAGTATGGCCTGAGTCAGTTGGTCAGAGTCTTATGGTTGAGATTGAATTCTGACCGTGAAGTTGAAAATCTCAAGAGGAATGGCATTGTAGAATATACACAGGAGTTAGAACGTCAGAGATCCTTTGTAAGAGTTCAAAGGATCGTGACCATCCCCTTTGAATTCAGGAGCGATCACCACTATGGGATCAAGAGAGATCTGAGATTGTTGGATCATAGGGCAGGTGAAAAAGGGTCATCCGATGAAAAACAAGCAAAGTTTAAGTCACAACCATCAGATCTCATTGGAGAGAGATCGATGACTAGGAGGCATTACGGGGACCCAAGTTGCACTGGAATTAATTACCCAAGGTTGTCTCGCAATCCAATCCACAGTTTCACCAAGGGGTTACAAGTCAACGTTAGCAGAATTGCGGGGTGAAAGGCGGTTTAATCAAAATTGTTGATGCGTGCCCCTGCAAATTGAAAGGAATTAAGTGATGTGACATGATATTGCTCGAACATAAAAACCGTGAGCCAGTGGATGCGTGGTGATAGGAGACTAACATTGGAGGAAGGACACTCTGAAGGAAAACAGAGCGGGTGGGCCACAAAATCTCGAAGGACTGAAGCCTAGAGTTCATCTGGACCATCCATAAACAAGATTCATTGATATTTGCAACAGTATCTCCCGAAGTCCCGAAGTCTGGGGTTAATATAGACCATTCGATAAGGTAGACACATGTCGATAGATTGACCAGTTCAGGAATTTAGAGTTCGAGAGAATTGGAAGTGTGCTAGTGTTGAAACTCTCAAAGCCCGAAGAGCTGAAGTGGTGGGGTAGGATGACATCACCTGGAAGTGATGTGGACCCCAGAATGCAAGCGTACAAATCCTACGAAGCCCAAAATTTCAAATTTTCATGGCTTGCAGACGTGACCTTGGATGACGTTGACACATGGTCATGTGCATAATTCTAACAAAATGGTCACGTGCACATTTTGCAGAATTAAGGGGTTTAAACACGTCATCTCAGAATATGTATTGAAGAAATAGAATAATGTGAGGGAGCCTCCATCCTTGATAAGGAGGCTGAAGGCCAAAATACCAGAGTTGGTAATGTAGAGACAGATTCCAATGGACGCAAGGGAAAATGATAGCAGGAAACATTAATATAAAATGTAAGAAGCCTGAAAATAGAAGTACAGAGCTACAAAGAAGAAAATGAGAGGTTGATGCGAGAGAAAATTCAGATAAATTCTTGAGTGTTGCAGAGCTTAAATCAGTTGCAGAGGAAAACTAAGAAGGGATCAAACTCAAATCAAGAGGAATAAGGAAGGTTTCAAGAAAGAAGAGATGATCATGGAAGAGCTAGTTATTCGAGAAGTGCTAGCATAACTCGTAGACACCACTCACCTCCTTACTCAGAAAGAAATTTTTATGCATCGAAAGATTCCATAAGAAGTCCAGAGGTGTCTCCTGTTAGGCACCAGAGAAGGAGACATGTAGTGGACAGTTTGCAAGGAGAGTTGAGGAAGTTTAAGCCACCCTTCTTTGATGGTGAAAAAGAAAAGGAATATGATGTTGAAGCATGGTTTCTTGGACTCAAGAGGTATTTTCAATTGCATAACTATTCATCAAACCTGGAAGCCGTGATTTCCACCTACCATTTACATGGGAATGATTCAATGTGGTGGGATCAACTTAAGCAAGTTGAACATATTAATGAGATTAGGATCACTTGGAATCAGTTAAAGAAGTACTTCCAGAAGGAGTACCTCTCAAAGAATTTCTATGACAAGAAAATGAAGGAGTTCTTTGAACTCAGGTTGGGAAGCATGACTATGGTATAATATGAGAAGAAGTTCTTGGGATTGTTAAAGTATGTCAGGTTCATTGATGATGAGAAGGTGAAAATACAGAGATTTGTAAGTGGACTGCCAGCCTTTTATGAAGAAACGATTAGGTATGATGAGCCCAAGACCTTGAATGAGGCCATTAGGAAGGCTAAATACATGTATGAGCAAGGAGAGGAAAGATAATCCCTGCAGAAATTTTGGAAGGATAAGAAGGAGGATAATTCCGATCAGAGGAGGAAAGGATTCAAACCTCCCTTCAATAGGAATGAGCCTAATAGAAATCATCAAGATCAATATGCTAAGGGTGAATCCAAGAAAGAAGACTCCTTGGGAAAAATGGGAAGACCACCTATCCAATGTTGGGGATGCAAAGAACATCATATGTACAAGGATTGCCCACATAGAAAGGACAAAGTGAAGACTGTGCACAACATCCAAGAGGATACAACAGTCAAATATATGGGAAGAATCTATGTAGCCTTAGATGATCGACAAGTAGAGTACCAGTACAATATGATCGAGGTGGAAGGTAAGATCATAAATCAAATTTTTCTATTTTAATTGATTCAGGAGCAAGTCATTGTTACATTGATCCTAAAATAGTGGATATATTACATTTGGAGGAAAGTAAGCTTGGAAAATCAAGTTTGGTTCAACTAGCCACTGAAACCAAAAGGAGAATCCATGATATGGTTAGAGTATGTTCCATAAGTCTTAATGGTGCGAATACAAATGCTGATCTAAATATCATACCATTGGGGTATTATGATATTATAATTGGAATGGATTGGTTGGACAAGAATCAAGTTGTCCTAGATGTCATAGCAAGACATTTACCTGTCTTGATGAAGATGGAAAACAAAGCATTGTGAAAGGAGTTCCAACACCCATATCTATAAGGGAGATTTCAGCCTTGCAGCTGAAGAGATGTTTTAGAAAAGGATGTCAATTGTATGAAGATCATGTGGAAGAGCCAAAAAATACAAAGGGGAAAAGCCTTGAATATTTCTCAGTACTACAGGAGTTTGAAGATGTATTCCAAGAAATGCCAGGGTTTCCACCAAGAAGGGAGATAGATTTCTCAATTGATTTAGTGCCAGGATTTTCCCCGGTGTTAAAAACACCTTACAGAATGAGCACACCGGAGTTAAAATAATTAGAAATGTAGTTGGATGAATTTTTTAAGAAAGGGTACATGTGTCGAAGTGTTTCACCTTGGGGAGCACCAGTACTTTTTCAACAATTTCAACAACCGAATAAGTATACTATAAAGAACAAGTATCCTCTACCCTGAATTGATGACCTCTTTGATCATCTAAGAGGAGAAAATATATTTTTGAATATTGACTAGAGGTTAGGATACCATCAAGTAAGAATAAAGGAAGAAGACATTCATAAGACAACTTTTGGAACTAGGTATGGGCATTATGAATTGTAGTGGCGCCATTTGGGATGACCAATGCACCAGTTGTCTTTATGTGCTTAATGAATGGCATATTCATAAATTATTTGGATAAGTTTGTCATAGTGTTCTTGGATGACATACTTATCTATTCTAAGTCTGAAGAGGAGCATGAACATCACTTAAGACTAGTATTGCAAGTGATGTGAGAACATCAATTGTATGCCAAGACGATTAAGTGTTGTTTTTATAAAAAATAGACCTATTACTTGGGACACATTATTTTAGAGAAGGGAATAGCAGTAGATCCAGAGAAGATTGAAGCCATTAAAGGATGGCCAACACCCAGAAATGTGTCAGAAGTTAGATCTTTTATGGGATTAGTTGGTTACTACATAAGGTTCATAGTAGGGTTCTCTAAGATTGTTCATCCCATCACTTGTTTGAAAAAGAAGGGAACTAAATTTGAATGGACACCTAAGTGTGAAGAGAATTTTAATCTATTGAAGGAATTAATTACTAGTGCACCTGTGTTAAAGATTACTGACCCAAATGAAAGTTTTGTGGTATGTACAAATGCATGTAAGGAAGGACTTGGGGGATTCCTCATGAAAAATGGACATGTCATTGGTTATGAGTCCAAAAAGATTAAGGAGAATGAGAGGAACTATGCCACACATGACTTGGAGATTTCTACCATTGTCCATGCCTTGAGGATGTGGAGGCAGTATCCCATGGGAAAGAGATTTGAATTAAGAACAGACCACATTGGCCTGAAGTATATTTTTGAACAACCAACCTTGAATGCCAGGAAAACAATATGGATGGAATTTTTAAGTGAATATGACCTCTATATCAAGCATATCAAAGGAAAAGAGAATAAAGTTGTTGATTCACTTAGTAGAGGAGTGTATCCCATGCATGATATTGTTGTCAGTATGCATTGGTCAAACTTGAAGAGAAGAATTTTAGATGGTGTTGTTACAGATCAACATTACCTATAGGTAAAGGAAAGCTTATATCAAGGAGATGTACAACAGAAAATAAAGGAGTATGAGATAAAGGAAGATGGATTACTTATGCATAAGAATAGAATCTATGTTCCTAGTTCCAGAGAACTGAGAAATTTGGTATTGAAGGAAATGCGTGATGTTCCTTATATTGGACATCCCAGTTACCAGAAAAAAATTACAACAGTAAGAAACCAATTATTTTGGCTGGGAATGAAAAAGGATGTTGTTGATTACATCACTCGATGTATGGAACGTATGAAGGTGAAGGATGAGAATAGGCACCCAACAGGTTTGCTGCAGCCATTACCAATCCTAGAGAAGAAATGGGAGGTGATAACCATTGATTTCATAACCAAATTACCCAAGACAACAAGGCAACATGATTCAATCATGGTGGTGATTGACAAATTAAAAAAGGATGCTCATTTTGTTCCTGTAAAAACAACACATACAATGACTAATATTGCAGAAATTTACATGAGGGAGATTGTTAGGTTGCATGGGATGTCTAAGACAATTGTCTCGGACAAAGATACAAAGTTTACCTCCAACTTCTAGAGGGGATTGTTTAAATGATTTAGTACAAATCTAAACTTTATCACAACATACCATCCCCAATCAGATGGACACACAGAGAGGGTCAACCAAGTAATTGAAGATATGATGAGAATGTATGTGATGGATAAGCCATCTAAGTGGGAAGATTACTTACACTTGGTTGAGTTTTCATATAATAATGGGTATCAAGATTCATTGAGAATGAGCCCATTTGAAGACTTGTATGGTAGGAAATGCAATACTCCAGTGAGCTAGGACAACCCAATAGATAGAGTGGTACTTGGGCTAGAATTTCTCAAGGATATAGAAGACTTGATGGTTAAGATCAAGCATTATTTGAAGGTAGATCAGGATAAAAAAAAAATTATGTAGATAAGAACAAGGCAGCTAGACAATTTAAAGTAGGGGAGCTTGTACTTTTGAAAGTGAAGCCCAAGAAAATCTCTTTGAAAATGGGTAATTGTACAAAGCTGGCAGCCAAATTCTATGGTCCATTTGAAATATTGGACAGAATAGGGCCAATTGCATACATGCTTGAATTGTCTGCTTCCATGCATGTGAATAATGTATTTCACGTCTCTTTACTAAAGAAATATGTACATGATCCTAACCATGTTATTGATTGGCATCTGATTCAGGTAGAGACAAAGGGATACTTTCAGGTCCAACTAGTGCAAGTATTGGATAGAAAGGTCAAAATGCTCCGTAATCGAGCTATAGAATTGGTAAAAGTTCAGTGGACCTGCTACGGTCCTAAAGATTCTACCTGGGAGCATGAATATGCCATGCGGGTAGAGTACCCACATCTTTTTGAATAAATTTTGAGATTTTGATCTCTATTTTGTATATGCACTCAGGACAATGCCAAAATAAGGGGGAGGGGATGTAACACCCTGGGTTTTTAACCCCCATTTTAAATAATGTATTGTTACAATGCTAAGAGGCCAGAGTGCCCAAAAAATTATTAAAAGGCCAGTGTACCCAAGAAATGTAATGTTTTGATCATTATTAATAATAACTACATCGCTAGTTGCTAGACGGACAAGGACTAGAGTTATAGGGGGGCTATAATTCCACAAGAGAGGGGGATTGAGGGGATAAATGTTGTTTCCTATTCTTAATTAACCTTTTTTTATAAGGGAGTGGATCAATTACGTGAGCTTCTTGGGGAAGGCTAGGAGGTTCTTGATTCCCCATGAAATACTTAAACTCACCCTTGGTCCATTGGGGGGGTTGGCTGATTGCTCATTCGCTCCTTCATTCGCTTATTTTCGTTCACTCACTTGCTCACTAGTTCATGCATTCATTCATTTTCTCACTCGTTCATTCATCCCGTCCTTACTAATCACTCATTGATCCATCCTCATCTGCGTCTTGGATGGGGAAAGGAAAACAAACTATCGAAGAGTAGCCATGGTATTGTTGGTTGTAGCGGTCACTGGTGTAATCCAACCATGACTTGAGGCCTGCATGTCTAATATGCATTGGAATGTGTCCAACTTTTTTCACAGCTGCGAGTCCTGAGAGTTCCAGCATGGATATTCTGGACCAGTTGCACTGGAGCCCTGGAAGGAGAAGGACTACCTAAGGGACTACATGGCAGAGAAGGGTGGAGGTCCATTCTATTGGGTGGTGCAAGATGGGTAGAAGAGAGCCGAGTACTTGGATTGTTGCGAGAACTTGAGTGCTAATTGGTTTAAGAAGCCAAGTAACACTTTGGAACCGTCCTTGTGGATTCATATCCCTGGCCCGAGGGTGACACTATTGTTAAGATTTGGAGTAGTAGTGTCTATGGTTGGGTGGAACGTCCTTGGTCTGCAGCCAGTTGGTGTCATATTTTATAAAGATAAGTTCTCTCTGTTATGGTATTAATTATCTGTATATGAATGTATTCCACTGTGTATTTATGTATCATTTAATTGAATCTTTAGAATATGTATGCTTGATGGTTATTGTTGTGCATGTCATTAAATCTTTTATTTTATGCATCCTTATTGATTTAAAAGGGTATCAAAGTAAGAGAAAGAAGTCCATGGGTGAGATTGAAGGTTGTCTACCCCGACCTATGGGTGGTTGGGGTGTGTTACAAGCAACTTCCTTTGTTTTCCAACTACAGTTGGAAGGAGGCTCCAACCCCCTAGTTTCTCAGGATACAACCCGAGGGAAGATCTGACTCCCCAATTCTCTATCTACAACCAGAATGAGGCTCCAACCCCGTAGTTTCTCAGGATACAACCTGAAATAATATCCAACTCACCAATTCTCTGGCTACAACCAGAAGGATCTACAACCCCCTATGTTATCCAGCTACAATCACCCATCCTTGCGCCATCCAACCGCCCTGACGTAGAAGTAGAATGATGGAACCACTGTCACACTATCACTGTGAGATATACTGTTGTAAACCTGTACCCATCAACCTGTAATCAACATGTACCATAAACAAGTGCATCAACCATGCCCCAACCTACACCAAACAACCTATAATCATCCTGTACCATAAACAAGTGCATCAACCATGCACCAACCTGTACCTCAACCTATACCACCAACGAGTGTAGAAACCATGCACCAAATATGTACCAATCATGCATGAAATACACATAAAATATGACTCATCAAGAACCCTTATGACCAAATTGTTTTTATCTCTCAAAACCCTTGAAAGACCCTCCACAGTGCGAATTTACTATTCCAAGAGGAGATAAAAACAATAATGGAAAGAGGAAACCAGTGACTTGGATTACAGGAAAGAAAGCCAGAAAATTCAATAAGAAGAAAGCAAAGTTAGAAAAGTTACAGGAAGTTCTAGGGAGGAATTCACAAAAGGAAGGTTTGTAGAAATGGAACTTCGCCGGGATATCAAAACAACAAATATTGGCACTTCACCACGACAAAGAAATATGACCATTGGAGGCATCCTGACCGTTATCTCGACGCTCCAAAACATCTCAAACCGTAGTTATGGCCAGAAAGATCTCCATTAGACCGTTGAGACCACACCATAATGGATGGAATTGCATTGATTAAGGAATTCATGCCCGTTGGAGGAGTTCGTTACGACATTGTCTAGTTATCTCATCACGCGTTGCACCGAGAACACTTTTTCCAATTGTGATTATTAGAGCCCACAAAGAAATAGTTTCTTTCACACAGTGCCTATTGAGAGATCGCCACCCATTTTGTTACATCGAGTATTTGATCACCGACCTGAGATACTTGATTTTGAGCGTGCATGTTGGGTGACTTCATCGAAGTAGATAAATCCATCGAAGAGATCCTCATAGACCTCATGACTGAGAAGGTCATGTCTATAGGAGTCCAAGCCTCATCAACGAGAGGACTGCAAGCATCCCTGTCGACTACTCGTGGATCTGGACCATCCCGAGTTGTGATAGAGAAATGAACCAAGAATCATGATGACTTGGCAAATTCGAATCTCATCCCTTCTATCCTACCTGATAATATCCCACCACTAGCTGGCGTGGTAGGTCATGACAATGTCTCGAGGGAATTCAACTACACCTTGATTATTGCACACCTCTCGAAGGGGATACACGCATTTGGACTGTAATTAGGACAAATTATGATGTTAAAGATCAGTGACTTCAACTTGGGAGATCACAAGAACCATGAAATGCTCACCCTACACAGGTACTTAACCAATACCAAGGGGAAGAAGTCAAATATAATCCCCCAGCCATGGACTATGGACATCGTGAGGTCCACTATCCTAAACGTGATGAAGATACAACACTTTGGAAGGTTCGAGCTATAAAACAAATGACAAAGCAAACACACAATACACAGATATTTTACCCTGGAAACCCAAATGGGAAAACCAAAATTCCTTAAGTTTTTTACTCTCTTGTTTTATTATTCATTCAAAATAAAAGGTTACATTCCTAACCTTGGTCTACACCTAAGACACAATCGACATCATACCTTTTTGTTTTACACAAAAACAACCTTGTAGCCAATTCATCTTACATCTACATGACCAAAAACCTAATGCTAAACATTAGCATGAATATCAACTTAATACAAATACAACACTCCTTATTTATAGGCATTACAGTAGGAAAACCCTAAAGAAAGGCGCCCAAAAAATGATTACAGATCCATGCAAATAATTGGCTACAAATCCTGTGAATCTCGAGATTCTATTACAGTTGATTACCAAGTCAAATTACCAGTCGAATACCAGTCAACCTTCATTCATTATTCATCTAGGTTCCCCACGACCATTTGTCGACCTCTTGTTGGTTGACCTCTTCGACTTGATGTTGATTACTTCGATTTAAACTCTGTCTAGTTGAATACTTCAACCTCAAATTTCTCTGCCAGTTGATCCACCTTAACTATACTTTCACTGCAAAGAATATAAAAACCCAACATCAGTTCCTTTTAAATCTTTTCTTTTCCATGTTTTGGCGAGATAAAAAAAAAAATCCCAATGCTTATGAAAACTTGTCTTCGTCGAAGAAAAATAAAATTAAATGAAGTTTTTGATACTTGGGAATTTTTTATTTTATTAAGGATGATAATATTTGCTATTTTTTATGAAATGCATACACCAATAAACAAAGAAATCATGTTCATAATTACTCATATAAATCAAAAGAAGTGGTACACAAAATACTCCCTTGAAAAAGTGTAAGTGAAACTAGGGTGATAGTTAGGGTTGTCCATTACAAACCCTATAAAATCCACCTAGTGCCTTAGAATATGTTTTTCCTCGAGTTGTTCCTAGCGAGGGAACAATTCCAAGGCACCTTAAGAGGATTAGGTTAAGCCTCTCCACTTTATGCCTTTGGCTCTTGGACCAAAGGGGGTAACCCTCAATCTGTCACAAATATTTGTTGTTCAAAGTTACCTCATACCAATCCTTAATACACATGTTAATTATAGATTTCAAATGATTAATAAAAAAATAAAAATGTTAAATAATTAATGATAGTTAAAGAAAGAAACCAACTCCAAACAAAGTGTTATACCAAACCCTCTCCAACAGGCACCTTTATCCAACATACAGATTCGTAAAAATAAGTAAATAAAATATACAGAGGAACGGTCTCAAATTCCAAAGGGAATGACATGATAGTCCTTGGAACTGACTAATAACAAATGTCGAAAAAAAATAAAGAGGGTGGTAGTCTTTATTATTTCCAATAAGAAGGAAAACGTATTGGATTTTTTAGATGAGACTAATAGCTTACCTGAAGACATATTGGTGATCTTCACCCAATCCCAAGAGCTTAACAATAACAATGAATTCTTGCACAATCTTGATTTCTATGCAGAACACCTCTTAATACTAATAAGCAACAATATTTACAAAACCTAATGTAAAGAAAAAAGAGAATATTCCACCACAAGCCTGAAATCGGTTAAAATAATACTTAGAAAGTAGCATGTTGTTAAATGCAGGCCTAGTCAAGGAGAAAGGCTATGTTTGGAGGAGAAGAATACAAGAAGGAAAAGACAGTTGGAAGGAAAATAAACAAGAGAAGCGCGCATGCAAGGAAGACCTAACGACGCTAGCGTTAGGGTTTTTGTAATGCATTGTAATGGCTGGTGAGCCAAGGATATAAATAAGTAGTAATTAGAGGAAAAAGAGAGACGAACGATAGAGAGAGATATACAGAGTGGAAGAGAGGGATGTAAGAGCTGTATGAGTCATTAAGTTGGTGAGCTAGGGAAGGATTGAGCTACTCGATCTCGATGGTTAGATCGTGGGCTGAGGCACCTGGTGCGATCTAGTCATCCTCACAGGGATCGAGGAGCTTATGGGAAGGGATGGGATCTGAGATTGTAGCCACACGTGGTGTGATATAATTCTAAACTATAATAAAATCCTAAGAGCCAGATCTTTGTGGATGTAGCCCAAAAGAGGGTGAACCATGGTAACACTATGGTATGTGAATGAATGAATGAGTCTTTGTGTATGATTAATTGACAAATGTTAGATGAATGCAATACTAAGTAGATCTGGTATTCCACATGCATGCATAGAATGAATGTTACAACTAGATGTTAGACTGAATGAATAAAGCTTACAGCATTGAACCACAGATCTCACTTAGTCTCAGGTTACAAACACCTGAGTATTGCAGCCACCCATAGAGCTATCTCGGGTGAGACTACGCAGTACACTCTGTGTATTGCATTGCCTTATGGTTTACCAGAAGGGTCGATAGTTTAAAGGGATTTTGTTGGGAAGCTTATCAAATCTAAACCGGGGTCAATCTAGGATGGTAAAGTAGAATCAGAATAAACCACAAATAATCCCCTAGACCAACAGAAGAGTAGATAGAAAGCCAAAAAATGGTTTTGTTTCTGGTTGTCGGGAATAAAATGGGATTAAGTATGTGAGAATTGGGGAATACTCATCAAAAGAATGTCGAATTGGACAACAAGTTGTTGAAAGAATGAGAATATAGAAGGGAATGTTGAGACCATGGAATCCAACGAAGGCAGATATAGAGAGTTGGTTGAATACAAATGAGTTAGAGTTTGCGCAGAATGATAACAGAAATACGAATTTAACACCGCATAAATATATGGACAAGTATGTATTGAGTGACTTGCATGAAGTCTTTTTATGTGATTTCCCACATGTACTACAGGAGTGGATAAAAATATTGAAATACAACCATCCCACACATCAGATTAGATAGATAGAGTGGAATCCTGAAGACATCACACAGTTACAACAAGTTGATAATAAGTTTATGTGTGCAGTATATTTCTGGTTAGACAACATTGTTGTCAGATTTATCACAGAGTTTGCAGTAGATACACCAAATTTGTGCAGCGCAGATGAACAAGAGTTCTTGAAGGGACCTTGAGGTAGGTACATTATATCGTTATATACTTCCATTAAGATATTACTATATAACAAAGGAGTAATGACAATGGATTCAGACAACTAAAATTCCCTGCATGCATGGAGAAAGGGGGGAAGCACTGAAAGGAGAAGGAAAAATGGAAGGAGAAGGGGATAAAGGAAATAAGGAAGAGACCTTGGACCCAATTATGATGGATGAACACCAAATCAAGTGGATCATGGAAACAACTGAAAAGATGCGCAGTGGAGTACCCTACCAATATAAGGTGAACACCAAGAAGAGAGCAGTAGCCACGAGGGAAGGCTTGGAAAGTGATGAAGAAGAGGTAGAGTATCTCTGGGATATGGATCGGATTGAGGAAATATTGCACGTGGCATATGAAAGGAAGATGAGGGGTCCAAGAGAGGAAATAGAAGGAAACACTCCTATCCATATCAATGTCAGTGTGGAACCCATAAACCCATGTGCAACACCAAGAAGAACACCACCATTTAGACAACCGAATTTTGGGATAAGGAAGACAACAGGAAGTAAATATACATAAGGAAAAACAACTGGGGGGTTCAGGAAGTAGTAGTCAAGTATATACACTGCGTGGAGGGACTAGTTCAGCGTTCAGGATTGTAGGACATGATCCCACCATCAGGTTACCAGAATTCAAAGGAGAAGCATCGAAGGACCCGGAGAAGCACATGTTTATCTATGAAAATATCTGGGAAGAGAAATAGATCACAGACGAGGACACTAAATTGGCATAGTTAGCTATCACGCTAAGAGATCGCACACTGGATTGGTATATGATTTTAGTTGTGAATAGTTCGCCAGGGACAACTAGGATGATTGGATATATCAAGAAGTTGATGATAAATGAGTTCCAAAAGCATAGTTCAGAGGATTAATACATGAACAAGATGATAGAGATTAGACAGAAACCAGGAGAATTTCTATGGGAGATTGACCAGAGATTCAAACAACTAAAGGTAAAGCTAAAATATTTCATGACAGATATGCAGCATAGGCATTTTTTCATCAATTCATTGCTACCACACTTGAAATACCCTCTGCGACAACAAAAGTTTTAGACACAGGTAGAGGCTCTACATGCAACCCTACAACTGGAAGAGAACCAATATCAGAACATGGATCCAGCCATAGAGGAGTTGAAGGAGGATCTGAAGAACTTAACGTTCCAGCTAAACCAAACAAGGGCAAGGACAAAAGAGAAGTCGTTTGGTGTACCACATGTAGGACATAAGGACACCATAAGAACAAATGTCCAACATTCGTGTAGTACATGGCAGCATGAATTCCAAACCCATTTCCAACAAGAGGACTATGGTGTGAGTTCTGTAAGAAATAGGGTCATGATCCATACCACTACCCAAAGATGTAGAAGTACCAGACGGTACCAAAGAGCTCATATTGAAACTTTTGCAAGTCAGTAGGCCATGATGACAAAGATTGCAGAACCATGGACCTTATGAGGGAGAGAACATCAGATGCATATAGGGTGTAGGAATAAATGAAGATTGGGAAAGCTTCACCTCATTTTAACGAAGTACCAGCCCCGTACAACACTTCACAACAACAGTATATCACTATGTAACAACAATATAACACCACGCAACCTCAGTATAATACCATGCATCCACACTATAATACCACGCAGTATAACCAGGAGCCTCTATATAACGCGTTGCAAGGGGATCGAGTTGGCTACGGAGGTGGAGGAAGAACAAGAGGAGGCTTTAGAATAGGTAGAGGACCAATGGTATGCCACAATTGTCAACAACGAGGACACTATGCAAGAGAATGTCCACTTCCACCAGTGACATGTACGTATTGTCACGCATCAAATCATGACACAGAAGAATTTCTGACACTATTAAGGAATATCTAGGAGAAGAGGAATCATAAAAATCAAAATTTTCAATGGATATTAGCAAAAGCGAGGGATGAAGGAACAAACATCAACATAGTTACATGGAGAGGAGCTAAAACAGGAAACAACGCAGTAAGACAAGAGCCAGTACAACACCAATGGGTGAAAATGATATGGATTATATGAGCAGAATGAAATGACTACAAATTATTAACAGGTGCTTAACACAAAATAACAGAGATACAGTAAAAATGGTTTTCTATTCAATAAGGAAATAAGTTGAAACTGTAAAATGCAGCCGAAACAAGCTTATTGGAATGGTGGTGGCTTATATCTGAGAAGAGATGCGACGGTTGCGCTCATTCTCAAGAAGATGATTACAACAAGGATATGAAGGAATTTTTACAATAAATAGGAATTTAAAAAACCCTAGAAATCCAAAAACCTAACCCTAGGAGATGAAGCGCCAAAAGTCATGTGAGCCCCGTCTGGGTAAGTTAGTACATCAACTTTCTGGGGTCATAACTTTTGCATACGATCTTCGTTTTAGGCGTGTGATAGCCCGTTGGAAAGGTATCATTGAGGATATTCATATTGGGGGATCAATAATTCCTTCATCTATTCTTGAGAATCTCTATCCTGAAAAACCTTCATTTAGGCCCTCAAAATGGCCCCAGAAGTTAAAACTGTTAAAAATAGTAAATGTCCAAAATTGTTAGAAAGTTGTTTTGAGCCAGATGGAAAAGGTGGGTGGCTAGTGATATCCACTTGGATCAATCCTCCCTCCTTTTGAAGAAATGGTATCCATTGCGTTGATTTCCCCCATCAGATGAGGAAATTTCTGCTGAATTTGGCCCCGGGTGAGCCACTTTCCTTGGTGTAGGAGCTACCCTGCTTTGATGACTCGATAAATTTGGATCCTTTGTTGTCGAGTTCCCTTGATATGTGTGTCCAAAATATGATCATTGGATGCATGTTTTATGCAGTCTGGGTTGATCTTTGTTGTTGTCAACTGCTCTGCTATGTCTGATGTGTCCAATAATGGTGGGAAATAAGGGCAAAGGAGATCCATGTTGAACACTGGGTACAGGCCAAGGAAAGGAGGAATGTTGATCTCAAAAGAATTATCTCACATGGCCTCGGTGATGGTGTACAGCCCATAACGAAGTATGCAAAGCTTCCGATGGGTTCCTGTACGACTTTCTTTTTGCAAGTGCAACCAAACTTTGTCACCCACCTGAAACTTTTGTGGCACCTGATGTTGATCATGGTGTTGCTTGTAATTTTCATTGAACTTCTGTAGGATATCCTGAAACTATTTGTGGATTTGTTGGATCCTCTACATGAAATGGGTGGATTTTTTAGCTTCAGTTGGAACAAGAGATGAGTCGGTTAAGGTGATCGCAAGGGGAAGTGCAACATCTATGGGACCCAATGGTTGGAATCCCAACCCCACCTGAAAGGGGTTGTGGTCGATTGAGCTATGCAGGGCTCGGTTGTAGCTATGTTGGACATAGGGAAGGCTCTCATCCCATGTGCAAGGATTATCTTAATTATACATGTGAAGGATATGCACAATCATTTGATTTACGACCTCGGTTTGGCCATCTTTCTAGGGGTGGAAGGTCGTGGATTTGGTGAGCTTGGTGTCCAGCAATGACCATAGGCTTGACCAAAATGTACTGAGAAATCAATTGTCCTGATCTGAGACAATTGTTTGTGGGATTCCAAAATGTACTCAGATTCGTTCAAATAAGAGCTTGGCAGTGGCCTCTTTTGTGATGTTCTTCTTGTAGGCAACCATAATCGCCATCTTAGAAAAGTGATCAACAACCACTAAAACACAATCATTTCCCTGCTTGGTGGATGGGAGGCCCGACATGTAGTGCATCGATATGGATTCCCATGGCCTCTCAGGAGTAGGAAGAGGGGTGTACAGACCTTATTTCTTAGTGGTCAGTTTGACAATAGCACAAGCAGTGTAGGACTTGATATATTTGTTGACCTCCTGTCAAAGTTTCGGCTAGTAGAAATGTTTTTGTATCATCGCCACTATATTTTTTATGCCAAAGTGTCCTTCCACCCGACTGTAGTGGGCTTCCAAGATCATCTTCACTCACTCACTTGATGGAACACAGATATGGCCTAGATGACACAACATCCCATCCTGAAGATGAAAATCATCGACAACTGCATTTGCACCCAAGATTTGGTAGGTGGTGGTGAATTCTGGGTCTATCTCATAGAGTTGGGGCCATCTAGAGGTCTCATGGTTGCATGAGTCTAGCACCGTGGTGAGTTTCGTGGCTAGCAATCTGTTGGGGCAATCATCAACGCGATTGTTGCTTCATGTTTTATACTTGATGTTGAGGTGGAATTGTTGCAAGTATGTGGACCACCTTTTATGGCGATCATTATACAATTTTCCTTGTGTCTGCATGAACTACAGTGGCTTACGATCAGTTTGAATGATTGTCTCCTTCCCAAGAATGTAATGTCTCCACTAGCGGCAGGCTTTCACAATGGAGTACATTTCTTTGTCATAATTAGGGTACTTACATACAACATCTGACAGTTTCTCACTATTATAGGCCACGGGGTGGCCACGCTGAGTGAGTATGGCACCCACTGCATAGTCTAAAGCATTTGTCTCGATATCAAAGGGTTGTTGTAGGTCTGGTAGTGAAATTACCGGGGATGAGAATAAGTGTTGCTTCAAATCATCAAACTCTTGTTATTGGGACTAGCCCCACGCAAATTTGTCGTTACCACCACCCCTGGTTATTTGACTAAGGGCCCATGCAATATGGGAGAATCCCAACACGAGCCTGCGGCAGAAATTGGCAAGGCTGAAGAAGCTCTGAATCTCAGTGACTGTGGTTGGGGCTGGCCAGTCATGGATGACTTAAATCTTGGCTAGATCTACATATCTGCCATGTTGATCAATTATGTAGCCCAGGTAATGGACCATGTCCATGCCGAAGTATCATTTTTCTAGGTTGGCATATAGCTTGTGTTGTTGCAGGGTGTGAAAAACCTACTGAATATGCTGCAAGTGTTCGGCCCAAGTATTGTTGTAAATGAGAATGTCATCCAGATACACCACTACAAAAGTATTGGTGAATGGTCGCAGGATATCATCTATCATCCTCATGAAAGTGATTGGAGCATTTGTCAAACCAAAGGACATGACCAACCATTCAAAAAGGCCTTCCTTTGACTTGAAGGCAGTTTTCCATACATTTGTGTGTTCTATCGGGACCTGGTGGTAGCTAGACTTCAGATCAATCTTAATGGAGTATTTGGCCCCCGTGCATTGATCAAGGAGGTCGTCGATTCGGGGAATCAGGTATTAGTTTCTAACTGTGATTTTATTCAAAGCCTGGTAATCAATGCAGAGTCACCAGGTTCCATCTTTCTTTTGTACCAACACAATTGGGCTCCCACAAGATGATGAGTTGGGACGGATGTTCCCCTTGTGGAGAAGTTCTTGGATCTATCGCTTGATCTCCTCATTCTCTAACAGAGAGAAACGATAGACTAGCCCATTGGGATGTAGTGCGTCGGGGGTCAGATCGATGGGGTGCTTGACCTCAAAGTGCAGAGGTACCCTGGTAGATGAGGAGAAGATATTTGAGTATTCTTCCATGACCTTATCTACTTTCTTCTATTGTGTGGAGAGGTCGGTCGCAAAGACCCTGGATGTGTCTGTGATCTTTCACTTATTTTGAGAGTGAATCATGAAGAAGACAAACTTCCCCGTCTGAGAGATGACCTTCCTACATTTCTTAGAAGAGATCAAGGAAATAGCACTAGGTGGGATTGCCTCAAGTATCCTGTACAATTTCCTGTTCAAAGTAATCATAACACTATGAGACCTAGACTCATATACAACATGACATTTCCATAAATGAGGTTGTCCCAAAAGAACATCACAAACTTTGAGAGGAGAAACATCACCCAATACCTCGTCTTTGAAGGGCTTGATGTCGTACGATAGTCGACACTGTTGGCTAACCCATAGATCGCTTCCTTGGAGGAGCCATCCAATGGTGTAGGGTTGTGGGTGCAGTGTTGTCGGTTCGGCCAGCTGCTTGATGACCTCTGTTGAGATGAGGTTATTTTGGCTACCACTATCCATGATGAAGTGTAGCGGGGTTCCTTTTACCCACATTTGTGAATGGAAGAGGTGTTTCTCGTTATTCTGGCTTTCCTGGTTCACCAGGCTAGAGCTTGGTTGTAGCAATGGTGGCACTAGGTTCTGCTTCAATGATTTGTCTTCCCCTTTCTATTTTTGTCTCAGATTCCAAACCCACATTTGATTCAGAGGCTTTCACTTCAGCCACCAGCGACTTCTTTGAGCGGCAGTCAGTAATGTTATGCCAAGGGCTCTTATAGAAGTCCCACCACTTCCCGGTATCTTTCTTTGTCTTTCTGGTGTTCTTATTTACTTGCGACTTGGACTGGTTGTCCTGATAATGTCCATATTTTCTCTGTTGTTTTTTCTGTGGGTTGGGGCCACCCTTTCCTAGATTTTGTGGTGAGGGGTTCCCAGGCCCAAATTGTCACGTCTTTAGTTTGAGCTTCTGCTTGATTTTGATGGCATACTGGTGAGTTGCGCCCAAGGATGAGATGTCCAAAAATTACATTTCAGTATGGATGTATCTATGTATACCATCGCAATACTTGAGAACCAGATTTCTCTCTGAATATTTGATACCTAGCTTGGTGCGCAATGTATGAAAGATATTTGTGAAATCTGGCACTGCTTGGTCTCTTTCTTAACACAGTGTGGTCCATTTGGTATACAAATCATCATAACTTATGACAGGGTAGTATTGTTACATAATATCATCCCTGAAGGATTCCCAGATGGCCATGACTATAAATAATGAGGGTTCCTCTATTTCCTTTTTCTCACAGAAAGTTTCCCACCAATCTTTGACATGGGGAACGGATTTGAGGAGCGCAAAAGTAATATTTTCTCTATTCGAAAAGTTATGGACAAAAAAATACCCTTATAGTAGATTCAACCACTTGTCTACAACATTTGTATCTATATGGCCTTCATATATAGGAATATCAAAGTTTATTTGTAGCTTGAAGGGGGTGGCACCTCCGCTCAATGAAGATGCATCGCCTGTTGGTAGTCGTCGAAGGATTTGCGTGAAACTATACATCATCTTGATCCTTTGTTGTGAGAGGGATTCCTAAATAAACAATTTGAAAGGATCTCATGTCCTGTCATCTTTGTTTTCTCCTATCATGAGAGGTCTCTTGGGTGTGTGAGAGATTTTTTGCTCAAGAGAAACAAGCTCGAGACCCAACTCTTTGTACTCCGACCTCGTTGAGGACATGCATTAAGACAACAAGGAGTAGACCACTCTGATACCATTGATACATATTTTATGAGAAGAATGAAATGACTATAGATTATTAATAGGTTCTTAACACAAAATAACAGAGATACAGTAAAACTAGTTTTCTATTCAATAAGGAAATAAGTTGAAACTGTAAAATGCAGCGGAAACACGCTTGCTGGAATGGTGGTGGCTTACCTCTGAGAAGAGATGTGATGGATGATCTCATTCACAAGAAGATGATTACAATGAGGCTCTGAAGTCATTTTTACAATAAACAGGAATGCCAAAAACCCTAGACATCCAAAAACCTAACCCTAGGAGATGATGCACCAAAAGTCATGTGGGCCTTGTCTAGGTAAGTTAGTACATCAACTTACCGGGGTCGTAACTTTTGCATACGATCACAGTTTTAGGCATGTGATATCTTGTTGGAAAGGTATCATCGAGGAGATTAATTTTTGGGGCTCAATTATGCCTATGGATATCAGTGAGAAGCTCAATCCTGAAAAACCTTCATTTAGGCCCTCAAAATGGCCTTAGAAGTTAAAACTACTAAAAATACTAAATTGCCAAAATTGTCAGAAAGTTGTTTTGAGCTAGTTGGAAAAGGTGGGTGGCCACCGATATCCACTTGGATCAATCCTCACTCCTTATAAAGTAATGGTCTCCATTGCATTGAGTTCCCCCATCAGATGAGGAAATTTCTGTCGAATTTGGCCCTCGGTGAGCCACTTGCCTTGGTGCAGGAGTTGCCCTGCTTTGGTGACTCGATAAAGTTGGATCCTTTGCTATCGAGTGCCCTTAATCTGTGTCTCTACAATATGATAATTATATGCATGTTGTATGCAGTCTGGGTTGAGCTCTGTTGGTTTCATCTTCTCTGCTACGTCTGAGGTCTCCAATAATGGTGGGAAATAAGGGTGAAGGAGATCCACGTTGAACACTGGGTGCAGGCCAAGGAAAGGAGGAATGTTGAGCTCAAAATCATTATCCCCCATGGCCTTGGTGATGGTGTACAGCCAATAACAGAGTATGTGAAGCTTCCTATGGGGTCCTGTAAGGTGTTCTTTCTGCAAGTGCAACCAAACTTTATCGCCCACCTGAAGCTTATGTGGCACCCAATGTTAATCATGGCGCTGCTTGTACTTGTCATTGGACTTCTGTAGGATATCCTGAACCTATTGGTGGATGTACTAGATCCTCTCAATGAACCAGGTGTATTTGTCAGCTTCAGTTGGAGCAGGAGATGAGTCGATCGAGGTGACCGCAAGGGGAAGTGCAACATCTATGGGACCCAATGGTTGGAATCCCAACCCCACCTAAAAGGGGTTGTGGTCGATTGAGCTATGAAGGGCTCAGTTGTAGCCATGTTGGAAATAGGGAAGGCTCTCATCCCATGTGTGAGGGTGCTTTGAATTATACATGTGAAGGATATGCACAATCATTTGATTTACGACCTCGGTTTGACCATCTGTCTGGGGGTGGAAGGTCATGGATTTGGTGATCTTGGTGTCCAGCAATGACCAGAGGCTCGACCAAAATGTGTTGAGAAATCGACTGTCCCAATATGAGACAATGGTTTGTGGGATTCCAAAATGTACCCAGATTCGTTCAAAGAAGAGCTTGGCAGTGGCCTCTGTTGTGATGTTCTTCTTGTAGGAAACTAGAATCGCCATCTTAGAAAAGTGATCAAAAACCACAAAAACACAGTCATTTCCATGCTTGGTGGATCGGAGGCTCGATATGTAGTCCATCAATATGGATTCCCATGGCCTGTCAGGAGTAGGAAGAGGGGTGTACATGCCTTGTTTCTTAGTGGTCGGTTTAGAAATAGCGCAAGCAGTTCAAGACCTGATATACTTGCTGACCTCCTATCGAAGTTTCGGCTAGTAGAAATGTTTATATAGTATCAGCACTATCTTTTTGACGTAAAATTGCCTTACCACCCGACTGTAGTGGGCTTCCCACATCATCTTCATTCGCTCTCTTTATGGAACACAGATATGGCCCAGACGACACAATAACCCATCCTGAACATGAAAATTATCAACAAATGAGTTTTCACCCAAGATTTGGTAGGTGGTGGCAAAGTCTGGGTCTATCTCATAGAGTTGGGGCCATCCATAGGTCTCATGGCCACAAGAGTCTATCATCATGGTGAGTGAAGTGATTGGCGGTATTCTAAGGCAATCAACAATGCAATTGATGCTTCCTATTTTATACTTGATGTTGAGGTGGAATTACTTCAAGTATGTGGACCACTTTTGATGGCGATCATTCTGCAATTTTCCTTGTGTCTGAATGAACTGCAGTGGCTTATGATCAGTGTGGATGACTGTCTCCTTCCCAAGAATGTAATGTATCCAATGGCGACAGAATTTCATAACGGATTACATTTCTTTTTCGTAAGTAGGGTACTTACAGACAACATCTGATAGTGTCTCACTATGATAGGCCATGGGGTGTCCATGATGAGTGAGAATGGCACCCACCGCATAGTCTGAAGCATATGTCTCGATCTCAAAGGGTTGTTGCAGGTCTGGTAGTGAAAGTATTGGGGTTGAGCACAAGCATTGCTTCAAATCATCGAACTCTTGTTGTTTGGACCAGCCCCACACAAATTTCTACTTACCACCACCCCTGGTTATTTGGTTGCGAGCCCATGCAATATGGGAGAATCCCAACACGAGCCTGTGGTAGAAATTGGCAAGGCCCAAGGAGCTCTGAAGCTCAGTGAGTGTGGTTGGGGTTGGCCCATCACAAATGTATTGGATCTTTGTTGGATTCACATGTACGCCATGCTGATAAATTATGTAGCCCAGGTAATGGACCCTGTCCATACCGAAGGAGCATTTTTCCAAGTTGGCATATAGCTTGTGTTGTCACAGGGTGTGCAGAACCTGCTGAATATGTTGCAAGTGTTTGACCCAAGTCTTGTTGTAAATGAGAATGTCATCCAGATACACCACTACAAAAGTATTGGTGAATGGTCACAGGATATCGTCCATCATCCTCATGAAAGTGGCTAGAGAATTTGTCAAACCAAAGGGCATGACCAACCATTCAAAAAGGCCTTCTTTTGACTTGAAGGCAGTTTTCCATACATATGTATGTTCTATCGAGACCTGGTGGTAGCCAGAATTCAGATCAATCTTACAGAAGTATTTGGCCCCCGTGCATTGATCAAGGAGGTCGTCGATTCGGGGAATCTAGTACCAGTTTCTGACTGTGATTTTATTCAGAGCCCGGTAATCAATGCAGAGTTGCCAGGTTCCATCTTTCTTTTGTACCAACACGATTGGGCTCCCGCAAGGTGATGAACTGGGATGGATGTTCCCCTTGTGGAGAAATTCTTGGATCTATTGCTTGATCTCCTCATTTTATAACAGATAACGACAATAGACTGTCCCATTTGGCAGCGGTGCATCGGGAGTCAACTCGATGGGGTGCTTGACCTGGCAGTGTAGAGGTACTCTAGTAGGTGAGGAGAAGATATCTGAGTATTCTTCCATGACCTTATCAACTTTCTTCTGCTATGTGGAGAGGTTGACCACAAAGACCCTAGATGTGGCTATGATCTTTCTTCTATTCTGAGAGAAAATCATGAAGAAGACAAACTTCCTCATCTGAGAGATGACCTTCCTGCATTGCTTAGCAGAGATCAAGGAAACAACACTAGGTGGGACTGCCTCGGGTATCCTGTACAATTTCCTGTTCAAAGTAATAATAAAACTACGAGGCCTAGAATCATATATAGCATGATGTTTCCATAAATAATGTTGGCCCAAAAGAACATACAAACTTCGAAAGGAGAAACATCACACAATACCTTGTCTTTGAAGGGCTTGATGTCATACGACAGTCAACATTGTTGGCTAACACGATGATTGCTTCCTTTGAGGAGCCATCCAATGGTGTAGGGTTGTGGGTACAGTGTTTTCGGCAGGGCCAACCTCTTTATGACCTCTATTGAAATTAGGTTCTTCTGGCTACCCCTATCCACGATCAAGTGTAGAGGGGTGCCTTTTACCCACATCTGTGAATGGAAGAGATGTTCTCCTTCTTCTGGCTCGTCAGGTTCACAAGGCTGGAGCTTGGTGGTAGCAACGGTGGCACTGGGTTCCGCTTCAATGATCCATGTTCCCCTTTATGGTTCTGGCTTAGATTCTGAACCCCCATCTAATTGAGAGGCTTTCACTTCGGCCACCAGTGACTTCTTTAAGAAGCAGTCAACAGTGTTATGCCAAGGACTCTTATGGAAGTCACACCACTTCTCGGTATCTTTCTTTGTCTTTCTGGTGTCCTTCTTTGCTTGCGGCTTGGAATGGTTGTCCTGATACTATCCATATTTGATCTGTCCTTTGTTCTATGGGTTGGTTCCGCCCTTTCCTGGATTTTGTTGTGAGGGGTTCCCAAGCCCAAATTGTTGCGTCTTTTGTTTGAGCTTCTGCTCGATTTTGACAGCATATCGGTAGGCCACGCCCAAAGATGAGATGTTCAAAAATTTCATTTCGGTATGAATGTATCTATGTAGAGTGTTGCAATACTTGAGCACCATATTCCTCTCTAAATCTTTGATACCCATCTTGGTGCGCAAGGTATGAAAGATATTTGTGAAATCTGGCACTTCTTGGTCTCTTTCTTGCCGCAGTATGGTCCATTTGATATACAAGTCATCATAACTTCCGACAGGGTAGTATTGTTCCTTAATAGCATCCCTCAAGGATTCCCAGGTGTCCATGACTGTAAATAATGAGGTTTCCTCTGTTTCCTTTTACTCACAGAATTTTTTTCACCAATCTTTGACATGGGGAACAGATTTGAGGAGCGCAAAAGTAATCTTTTCTCTATTTGAAAAGTTATGGACAAAAAAAAACCTTTCTAGTAGAGTCAACCACTTGTATACAACATTTGTGTCTATCTGAACTTCAAATACAGGAATATCAAAGTTTATTTGTACCTTGAAGGGGGTGGTTCCTCCACTCGAAGAATATATGTCACATGTTGGTAGTCGCCGAAGGATTTGCGTGAAACTATCCATCATCTCGTTATTTTGTTACATGAGGGATTCCTCAATCAATAGTTTGAAAGGATCTCCTGTCCCGTCATATTTCTTTTCTCCTACCATGAGAGGTTGCTTGGGCATGCAAGAGCTTTTGTGCTCAAGAGAAACAAGCTCGAGACCCAACTCTTTGTACTCCGACCTCGTTGGGAACATGCATTAAGACGACAAGGAGAAGACCGCTCTGAGACCACTGATCCAGATTTTATGAGAAGAAAGAAATGAATATAGATTATTAACAGGTTCTTAACACAAAATAACAGAGATACAGTAAAACCGATTTTCTATTCAATAAGGAAATAAGATGAAACTATAAAATGCAGCAGAAACAAGCTTATTGGAATGGTGGCGTCTTATCTATGAGAAGAGATGTGATGGCTAGGATCATTTGAAAGAAGATGATTAGAACAAGGATTTGAAGGCATTTTTACAATAAACGGGAATGCAAAAAACCCTAGAAATCCAAAAACCTAACACTAGGAGATGAAGCGCCAAAAGTCATGTGGGCCCCGTCTAGGTAAGTTAGTACATCAACTTCTCGGGGTCGTAACGTTTGCATACGATCTCCATTTTAGGTGTTGATAGTCCGTTGGAAAGGTATCATTGAGGATATTTATTTTGGGGGTTAAACCATGCCTACGACTATCATTTAGAATCTCAATCCTGAAAAACCTTCATTTAGGCCCTCAAAATCGCCCCGAAAGTTAAAACTGCTAAAACTAGTAAATTGCCAAAATTGTCAGAAAGGTGTTTTGAGCCAGTTAGAAAAGGTGGGTGGCCACTGATATCCACCTAGATCAATCCTCCCTCATTAGCAAGCAATGGTATCCATTGTGTTGAGTTCCCCTATCAGATGAGGAAATTTCTGTTGAATTTGACCCCGGGCGAGCCACTTGCCTTGGCGCAGGAGTTGCCCTACTTTAATGACTCAATAAAGTTGGAGCCTTTGTTGTCGAGTGCCCTTGATATGTGTTTCCACAATATGATTTCTAGAATTCTTTTGTATGCAGTCAATCTTGAGATCTCTTGGTGTTAGCTACTCTGCTATGTTTGAGGTGTCCAATAATGGTGGGAAAAAAGGGCGAAGGAGATCCACATTGAAGACTGGGTGCAGGCCAAGGAAAGGAGGAACCTTGATCTCAAAATCATTATCCCCCATGGCCTTGGTGATGGTGTATGACCCATAATGGAGTATGCGAAGCTTCCGATGGGGTCCTATAAGGCATTCTTTCTGCAAGTGAAACCAAACATTGTCGACAACCTGAAACTTATGTGGCACCCGATGTTGATCATGGCGCTTCTTGTACTTGTAGTTGGACTTATGTAGGATATCCTGAACTTTTTTGTGGATGTGATGGATCCACTCACTGAACCGGGTGGATTTTTCAGCCTCAATTGGATCAGGAGATGAGTCGGTCGAGGTGACTGCAAGGGGAAGTGCAACATCTATGGGACCCAATGTTTGGAATCCCAACCCCACCTGAAAGGGGTTGTGGTCAGTTGAGATATGCAGGGCTTGGTTGTAACTATGTTGGACATAGGGAAGGCTCTCATCCTATGTGTGATGGTTATTTTAATTATACATGAGAAGGATATGCACAATCATTCGATTTACAACCTCATTTTGGCCATTTATCTGGGGGTGGAAGTTCGTAGATTTGGTGAGCTTGGTGTCCAGCAGTGACCAGAGGCTCGACCAGAATGTGATGAGAAATCAACTGTCCCAATCTGAGACAATGGTTTATGGGATTCCAAAATGTACCCAGAATCGTTCAAAGAAGAGCTTGGTAGTGGCCTCTATTGTGATGTTCTTCTTACAGGCAAGTAGAATCACCATCTTAGAAAAGTGATCAAAAACCTCAAAAACACAGTCATTTCCCCACTTGGTGGATGGGAGGCCCGATATGTAGTCCATTGATATGGATTCCCATGGCTTGTTAGGAGTAGGAAGAGGGGTGTACATGCCCTATTTCTTAGTGGTTGGTTTGGAAATAACACCGGCAGTGCGAGACCTAATATACTTGCTGACGTCCTGTCGAAGTTTCGGCCAGTAGAAATGTTTTTGTAGCATCGCCACTGTCTTTTCGATGTCGAAGTGTCTTGCCACCCGACTGTAGTGGGCTTCCCATATCAAATTAGCTCGCTCTCTTGATGGAACATAGATTTTTCCCAGATGACACAACAACCCATCTTGAATATGAAAATCATCGACAATTGCGTTTGCACCCAACATTTGGTAGGTGGTGGCGAAGTCTAGGTCTGTCTTGTAGAGTTGGGGCCATCCAGAGGTCTCATGGTTGTAGGAGTCTAGCACCGTGGTGAGTGCCGCAACTGGCAGTCTGCTGAGGCAATTAGCGACGCGATTGGTGCTTCATGTTTTATACTTGATGTTGAGGTGGAATTGCTGCAAGTACATGGACCACTTTTGATGGAAATCATTCTACAATTTTCCTTGTGTCTGCATGAACTGCAATGGCTTATGATCAGTTTGGATGACTGTCTCCTTCCCAAGAATGTAATGTATCCACTGGCGGTAAGCTTTCACAATGGAGTGCATTTCTTTATCATAAGTAGGGTACTTACGGACAACATCTGATAGTTTCTCACTATGATAGGCCATGGGGTGTCCATGTTGAGTGAGAACGACGCCCACTACATAGTCTAAAGAATTTGTCTCTATCTCAAAGGGTTGTTGCAGGTTTTGTAGTGAACATAATGGGGTTGAGCACAAGTGTTGCTTCAAATCGTCGAACGCTTGTTGTTGGGACAGGCCCCACGCAAATTTCTCCTTACCACCACCCCTGGCTATTTGGCTGAGGACCCATGCAATATGGGAGAATACCAACACGAACCTACGGTATAAATTGGCAAGGCCCAGAATCTCTGAAGCTCGGTGAGTGTGGTTGGGGTTGGCCAGTCACGGATGACTTGTATCTTGGCTGGATCCACATGTACTCCATGTTGATCAATTATGTAGCCTAGGTAATGGACCCTATCCATGCCGAAGGATCATTTTTCCAACTTTTCATATAGCTTCTGTTGTCGCAGGGTGTGAAAAACCTACTGAATATGCTGCAAGTGTTCGACCCAAGTCTTGTTGTAAATGAGAATGTCATCCAGATACACCACTACAAAATTATTGGTGAATGGTCACAGGATATCATCCATCATCCTCATGAAAGTGGTAGGATCATTTGTCAAACCAAAGGGTATGACCAACCATTCAAAAAGGCCTTCCTTTGACTTGAAGGCATTTTTCCATACATTTGTTTGTTCTGTCGGGACCTGGTGGTAGTCGGACTTCATATCAATCTTACTGAAGTATTTGGCCCTCGTGAGTTGATCAAGGAGGTCATCAATTCGGGGAATCGGGTACCGGTTTCTGACTGTGATTTTATTCAAAGCCCAGTAATCAATGCAGAGTGGTCAGGTTCCATATTTCTTATGTACCATCACGATTGGGCTCCCACAAGGTGATGATCAGGGACGGATGTGCTCCTTGTGGAGTAGTTCTTGGATCTGTCACTTGATCTCCTCATTCTCTAATAGAGAGTGGCGATAGATTGGCCCATTGGGCAGTGGTGCACCAGGGGTCAGATCGATGGGGTGCTTGACCTGGCAGTGAAGAGTTACCCCGGTAGGTGAGGAGAAGATATCTGAGTATTCTTCCACGACCTTATCTACTTTCTTCTGTTGTGTGGAGAGGTCGGCCACAGAGACCCTGGATGTGGCTATGATAGTTCACTTATTATGAGAGTGAATCGTGAAGAAGACAAACTTCCTCATCTGAGAGATGACCTTCCTGCATTGCTTAGCAAATATCAAGGAAATAGCACTAGGTGGGACTGCCTCGGGTATCCTGTACAATTTCCTTTTCAAAGTAATAATAACACTACGAGGCCTAGACTCATATGCAGCATGACATTTCCATAAATAATGTTGGCCCAAAATAACATCACAAACTTCGAGAGGAGAAACATCACACAATACCTTGTCTTTGAAGGGCTTGATGTCATACGACAGTCAACACTGTTGGATAACGTGGTGATCACCTCCTTGGAGGAGCCATCCAATGGTGTAGGGTTGTGCATGCGGTGTTGTCGGCAGGGCTAGCCACTTGACGACCTCTGTTGAGATGAGGTTCTTCTAGCTACCGCTATTGATGATGAAGTGCAATGGGGTGCCTTTTACCCACATATGTGAATGGAAGAGGCGTTCTCCTTCTTTTGGCTCATCTGGTTCGCCAGGTTGGATATTGGTGGTAGCAACGGTGGCACTGGGTTCTGCGTCAATGATCTGTCTTCCCCTTTCTAGTTCTGGATCAGTCCAAACCCGCATCTGATTCAAAGGCTTTCATTTCGGCCACCAGCGACTACTTTGAGTGGCAGTTAGCAATTTTAAGCCAAGGGCTCTTATGGAAGTCATACCATTTCCTCGTATCTTTCTTTGTCTTTCCTTCAAATATAGGAATATCAAATTTTATTTGTACCTTGAAGGGGGTGGTGCCTCCACTCGAAGAAGATGCATCGCCTATTGGTAGCCGCCGAAGGATTTGCACAAAACTATTCATCGTCTCATTCCTTTGTTATGTGAGGGATTCCTCAATCAATAGTTTAAAAGGATCTCCTGTCCCGACAACTTTCTTTTCTCCTGCCATGAGAGGTCGTTTGGGCATGCGAAAGTTTTTGTCCTCAAGTGAAACAAGCTCGAGACCCAAATATTTGTACTCCAACCTCGTTGGGGACATGCATTAAGACGACAAGGAGAAAACCGCTCTGATACTACTGATACGGATTTTATGAGTAGAACAAAATGATTACAGATTATTAATAGGTGCTTAACACAAAATAACAAAGATATAGTAAAACTGGTTTTCTATTCAATAAGGAAATAAGATGAAACTGTAAAATGTAGAGAAAACAAGCTTGTTGGAATGGTGGCGGCTTATCTCTGAGAAGATATGTGATGGTTGTGCTCATTCACAAGAAGATGATTACAATGAGGCTCTTAAGGCATTTTTAAAATAAACAGGAATGCCAAAAACCCTAGACATCCAAAAACCTAACCCTAGGAGATGAAGCTCCAAAAGTCATGTGGGCCTCATCTGGGTAAGTTAGTACATCAAATTCCCGAGGTCATAACTAGGCCATAATCAACTTAAATATGAGGAATATGACCTTCGAGTCAGAATAATACAGAGTCATTGCGCCATTGGACCCATCATAAGGGGAAAGGTTTGTAGAACCTACTTGCTTGGACCTGTAGGAAATTATCCAATTGTATAGAACAACTGTGCAAGATGAATATTACATGAACCCAACTGCATATGGGGTACTCAGTTGGAAAAGCATCACCTCATGTGCTTCAGACTCAGATACAGGCTTACAAAATTGGCAACAGAGGTTACACGAAGTCTCCACAAGAATATGCACAAGAATAGACAACGCAATAAGATGGGTAGGTACAGAGATAAGGGAACCTCCAATATTCCATGGGGTGAATGAATTATAATTATTATTAACACATTACGAAGATGAAGTGATATAAAATCATAGGATCTTATCCCTATATATAACACTCAAGGAAACACCTGCAATATGGTGGGGTGTTCACAAAGAAACAATGAAAGATTGGTATCAATGTAAGTGGTTATTGAGCATTAGGTTTGGCACAGAACAAGAAGAAACCATATGTAGAAATATTATGGATAGGGGGCACCAGAAGAACACTTGGAGAAGTGTAGAGCACTATGGAAAATGACACCACCGGAGGACTGGCCTCATCATTTTGTTCACACATTAGAAGGCATCCCAACAAACCAATATACAGACCAGGAACTGCGCAATGGAACTACGAGTTGGACAATATTACAACAAAACTTTACAATCACTTTCTCATTTGAGCATGAGAGCCCAAACATAGATGAAACACTTAAAAAATCAGAGGGGTGATATTCACTAAAGAACTGGAAGTTGAACTCATTACAAAAGAACAACAACAAAACAGACATACAGTAAAAGAACTATTGTCATGCTACCGTGTGCAGGAAGAAGATCTAGATGAAGATGATCCATGTGATATTCAGATCGAGGAAGGTGAAGGAGAGAGAGAAGTGGAAGATCCACCTCTAGAATCAGAAGTAATTGTTGCGCCAATCAAGGTGAATAAATTCAACATTTGGACAGTTGAGAATCCCAAAATGGCCAACATTGGACACTAGTGGGATGAGTAAACAGTGGAAAGTATAACAGAGTTATTGCGTGAGTATAGTGACCTCTTCCCAACAATGTTCATAGATATGAAAGGCATAGCAGGAGAGCTAGGAGAAATGAAGATATCGCTCCGAGCTGAGGCAAGACCAATCAGACAACGACCATACAGACTAAACCTGATATATAAGAAAAAATTCAAAACCGAGATCGATAGAATGTTGGAGGTTGGAATCATAGAACCTTTAGAGGAATCAGAATGGGTAAGCCCGATGGTGGTTCAGGAGAAGAAACAAGGGGGAGTAAGGATATGTGTCGACCTGAGGAAGTTGAATGATGCGTGCCTACATGACCCATTCCCTACTCTTTTCACAGATGAGGTGTTGGAGAATGTAGGAGGGAAGGAATCTTATTCATTCATTGATGGATTCTTAGGAATACCATCAGATCAAGTTAGCACCAGAAGACAGACACAAGACCACTCTTTCCATGGATTGGGGATCCTACCAGTATATAGTCATGTTGTTTGGATTTAAGAATGCATCAACAATATTTTCCAGAGTAGTCATAATTGCATTCAAAGAATTCATCCATTGGTTTCTAGAGGTATATCTGGACGATTGGACAGTCTATAGTCTGTTGAAATACCATGCAGGAGTGTTGAGGATAATGTTAGAAATATGTAGGCAGTGTAGGATATCATTAAATATCAAGAAGTGCATCTTCAGAACACCTTTTGGGATACTATTGGACCATATAGTATGAAAGCAAGGCTTGCTAGTAGATCCTGCCAAGATTTTCGTAATTGTTAACCTACCACCACCAAAAAAAGTCCTCCAATTGAGAGCGACATTGGGACACACAGGATACTACACGATACTATAGGAAATTTATAAAGGTGTATGCGTAGATCATCGTACCAATGGAGAAATTACTAAGAAAAGACAACAAGTTTCAATGGAATGAGGAATGTCAGCGCGGATTTGACACCCTGAAAGAGAAAATGGTAACCGCACCAATACTGGTATTCCCCGATTAGGAAAATACATTCCACGTACATGTATATGCATCGGCCATAGCACTTGGATCTCTTCTGGTGTATCCAAGAGAAAGAGAATTGGACCATCCAATAGCATTTGCTAGCAGGAAACTGTCAGAATCGGAGCAGAACTACAATACCACATAGAGGGAAGGATTAGCTATGGTCTACGTGCTTTAGAAGTCCAGGCATTATTTATTGGGGAAAAATTTCAAGATGTTCACAGACAATTCATTGCTCAAATACCTCATCAACAGGCCAGTGTTTAGGGGGGAGAATTTGTAGATGGTTATTGTTGTTCTAGGAATTTGAATTTGAAGTGATAGTCAAACCAGGGAAGTTGAACGCAGGACCTGATCACTAATGGGGAGGAACCTATGAATCTAGAGGACAAATTTCCCCACACGCAGCTATTTTTAGTCCAAATAGACGACGAATACTTTGTAGACATCATTCAATACCTGGGTACAAGGACTGCACCACAGGAATTCAACACTGCACAGAAGAAAAACCTGGTAGTCAGGATTGGAGACTATCAATTGATTGCAGGACACTTATACAAAATGGGTACATATAGCATATTGAGAAGATGTGTGATAGAACATGAAATACCTAAGATTTTAGCAGAAGCCCATGAGGGAATAGCAGGAGGACATTATGAAGGCAAAGCTACCATGTAGAAGGTATTACACGCAGGACTATGGTGGTCGGTCATTCACCAAGACTCAAAGGACTACTGCCAGAAATGAGATGTATGTCAAAGGGTTGGGAAACCGAATATAAGGGACGAGATGCCCCTAAGGCCAAAATTAACCTTGGAGGTATTCGAAAAATGGGCAATAGATTTTGTGGGACCAATTAAGCCACCAGCAAAAAGTTCAGTAGTGAGGTACATTATCACTGCGACAGAATACCTAACAAGATGGGTAGAAGCAGCACCAATAAAATATTGCACCGCAGAAACAACAACACGCATCTTATTTGAGAAAGTGGTAACTAGATTTGGTTGCCCAAGGATTTTGATGAGTGACCAAGGAAATCAATTCATTAACAACACTATTAAGGCTATGACTAAGGAGTTTGAATTTTATCATCAAAAGAGTACACCATATCATCCTCAAGCAAATGGAACAATGAAATCCTTTAATAAGATCCTTGAGAATGCACTGAAAAAGATCTACAATGTTAATAGGGACGATTGGGACTTGAAGATACCAACATTACTATGGGCGTACATGCCCACATGCAAAATGTTGATAGGGAAGACATCATTCAGATTGTTGTATGGGAAAGAAGCAGTGGTGCCATTAGAATTTTTGGTACCTATTCTATGTGTAGCATCAATTACAAACATGACAAAGCAAGGCACAGTACAGGAAAGGCTAAATCAGTTGATGTTCATGGAGGAAGATATAATTCTAGTAGGGTTTCACCAAGAAGTACTTAAATCAAGGGACAAATCTTGGCATGACAGACATATCAAGAGGAAAATTTTCAAGGAAGGAGACTTAGTCTTGATGTATGACAGTAAATCTCTTCAGAACCCAGGAAAACTCATAATGCATTGATTAGGACCATATAAAGTAAAGACTGTCACAAATGAGGGAGTTGTACAATTGAAGGATTTAGGAGGAACAGAACCCAGAGGGATGATCAATGGGAGTCGACTGAAGCTGTATAGGGACAGTCGACCTCCTAGCACTTAAAAAAAAAACACAAAGGGGTTACCACGTCGGACATCAAAATATAGAAACAAAGGCATAGTGCGTATAAAATAGAATGAGCATGCACACTTGGAAACACTATCACAAAAAAGCAAGGACCAATGGTCACTAAAAGGAGAAAACAACGGAAATGGTGGGTACAACAAATAAGCACCAACGAACGACAATTATCAAAATTGAATGACAAGAATGAGTGATGGGACACGACATTAATCACACCAACTGGTGATGGAAAGGTAAATCAATGGAAAGTACGCGGGAAGCGCCAATTCATTTAAAACGCAATTTCGATAACATCTCCAGGAAGTTTCACCTGATTTATATACAAGGGAAGCATGCCAGGATCGAAAGGGTTATTGTGAAATTGAAAAAATCATAGAGCGATAGAGTATACAGAGCAAAGAGCGAGTTTGAAAAAGTCATATATCCAACTAAGATCGATAGAGAATACCCTTACCACCATGGCACCACCCTAATAGTACAAGGCCAGTAGGCTGAGGATGCAGAAAATCATTCGCAACCTGAAAACTTAAAAGAAGCCCCTATATTCAATGGGAGAATCCCAAACCAAGAAAAAATGATCGCGCCAGAAAGGTCACATGCAACGACACCGGAACAACCACAGGAGGGAATAGTGGAATATTTCATCGATCGATAAGAGGAGTATGAAAAAAAGAGAACAATGGAGGCTGGAACCTTGAGTCATCCACCACATTGCAAGGGAAAAAAACTAGTAGCAAGATCACCATGCAAGTAGACCACCACATTCATAGTCTTGTTTCACATTCTCGAAGGGTTGCGTGTTGCGGGCAACATGTTAGGCCACGAGGAGAAATTGCGGTACTCAAACCATGATGTGACAGACATGGAAAAGTTTCCAGAGTTTGCCAAGCAAGTTTACCTAGAAACTATGGGGTTAGGACCCTTTGATGAACCAATTAACCAACCAAGAAAATGGGTAGTCGGACTGGCCAAAACTAGGATTCTAGACCTGTTGGACATCCCGCACTGTGGGAGGGGTTGAGATGCAAACAATTGCGTCAAGCAGCTAATACCAATCACCCGCGGAGGATACTTGTGGCTGGAACAACTCGTCTTGATAGAAGTGGATCTCATTGCATACATCACATGGCTTCCAACATGGGGGAGGACACCCACACAGTTCCTTGATGACAAGAGGAAGGAGAAGGCATTGGCTGAGGAAATGAAGAAGAAGTATGGTACAAAAAGAGGGTCGTGCGACATCATAATTAAGCGCATTGGTGACGCAGTGACAAGTATGGCCACAAAAATCATGGCGTGAAAGATACTTAGGAAATGTCGCAAAGAGGAAGTCCATGTCAGGGTCGTCCCAACTGCATCACAGTGTGCAGAGGGCAGCACACTCAGCTGGGCCCCACATTTGTTGAATTTGTTCCTGGAAGACTGCAAGGATGCGCACAACATCGGAACAAAATTTCACTATTCATGGCTACTCATCCTAATCTCCTTGGTCGGATGGAAGGATCCTAAGTATGTATTCTTTTCCATGAGATCCAATCCTTTCCATGCAGCGTGATACCTATCGTTGGGAAGCACTTTAGACCCCAAGAAAAAAAGGGTGAATGTAGGCATGTTCAAAGGATATTACAACAATTTGCAGGAAAGCATCGAAAAAACTTGGTGGATTACACCAGAGGTGGTCGCACAGTATCAGGGCATAGCCAATTTCAAAGAGACCAGGCATACAATGTTGATCCAAGCACAGAAGGATCCTGAKAACTAATGGCTACAACTACGRTACTGCATGAAGGAACAAGACATAGAAATGTCCATCATGGATTGGAACGATGACTAGAGGATTCCAGTCCTGAATCAAGAGATGCCCGCAAAGAAGGAGGCAGAGGTAGGGCAAGAACARACACCTGCATGAGACAAAACAATGCCCAAGAAGCCAAGGAYAGGTCAGAACCTAGYACAACAGAAGAAAGGGGGTGTGTCCAAGAAAGACACCCARGTGGGGAAGAAGAGCAACACCCAAGCGCCACAGGAATAGGAAAAACAAACTGAGACATCACAGGGGACCACATCAAGTGTTACTCAATAGGAGCAAGGCCAGACCAAGAGTTCAGTCATGCAAATGGAGGGTGCACGCAAGAAATCTAAGGTACACAGAACACCACCAGAATACATGATCACAGAGGATGACACTCACCTCGTAGCCCATATGGTCCAGGATTGAACATCAGAATATTTTGATGAAGCTCAATGCCAAAGGGATAGGATGCAGGATGAGCTAGAAAACATTAGGCAGCTCCTCGAGCAAATCAAAGAAAAATAGAGGTTCAGAAGAGGAATAGAATCAATCTCAGTAGCATCAGAGACAGGAGTTGAGGCTAGATCGAGCGAGCAGGATAAAATCCAGATGACAACATTGTTATAGCAAGATTTGCCTCACCCTATGAAATATTTCACAGAGGGCCTTATTCCATTTCCCTATGCAGACTTATATTCCTTGTTTATAAAATCCAGAGCCAAAAATAAATATTTTTCCACGTGTATGCATCTTGCACATTATACAACATGCATATACGTAGGTTGCTCCACTACAACCCGCGTACATCGAGATTTGTGCCAGAAAATGAAAATTAACGTCGGGTTTCCATGTCACGATAGGATATCTATGATCCTTGGCCTTCCATATACTGGAAACATTCCGACTCGACCCTTTAGTTCCATTTTGAAGGCTATAAATGGGCCAATTCCAAGCTATGGAAAGAAGAGAAATAATTCAACTTTGAGAGCAAAGTTACTCTGAAGAAATTATTTACTTCATATTGAGTCTACATCCCTTTGTCCTTTAAGTTTGAACACAGTGTTCAGCCCCTAAGCTCTTCCCTTATTGATTGAGAACCTCATTATTTCTCTCTTATGATATTTCCTTTGGTGGAGGATTAAAGTGGTGGAGGCCCAACTGGAATGAACTTAGTTTCTCGGTTCTGAACCGTGCCGACATGGAAGTCTGTAATATTTTCACTTATGCTGATCATTTATTAATATAAATACTCATTTCTTGTCCAATTGATATCTTGCAAATATATGAGTTATTATCCATGGGCGTATTTTTTATGTATATTAATAGATTATGCTATCTAATGTGTTAATATTTTATATTATCACCATATGCTTTCTTTGATTGTTTGTTGAGAACTAGTTGCAGGTATATAGCTTTGGGTTCAAGTGCTCAACGATGGACTTCATCGAACATCTGGATGAGGTAGGCCTCTTTCTTATCTCGCTTGAATATTGGTTTATATAGCATGCTTTTTGGGATAAAGTTGATTTCTGCAGTTGTTTTCATCTGTTGTGGTTTACCCTAGCCATAGAGAGATTTTCCTCGTAACAAAATTGGTGACCATACTGGGGATTGAATCTTCTTTCTTAGGGTTTGGAGTACTTTTCTCCTTAGATTTCTCTCATTTATTTTCTGTTTCTTGTCGCATCATTGCTTGACAGTTTTTGTTCACTCTGGGTTTGAGTTTTCAACCTTCTCCCTTGCCTGGACTTTGTTTTTTAAACATATACATGTTTTTTTCCCTGACAGTCGTGTACATATGGAGGTTGTCCCATTGCAAGTTGTGTATATACACTCTGTTTTCCCAAACAGTCACATACATCAATTCTTCTTTCTTGTTTGCTTGGTTTGGTGATTGTTGGGTGGGATTTGATGTTCACTGAGCCTTCTTAGGTCTCTGTAGTGCCTGTTAAGTTCTTATGGGATGACAGGAAACCTATCTTTGGTTGAATTTCTGGGTGGAGTCTTTCTCATGATATTTTTGTTTTTTATCGTCCTTGTACATTGGTCCAGTTTTTTTGTTGCTTGGTATCCTGCTTGAGTTATTTTTTTCTATACACAGTAGGATTATATATCAAGTTACTTTTCAGTCCATGCATTTTCATTTTTATTATATTGAAAATACAAAAAAATAGGCATTTTGCATTCCTTGGCATTTTTTGTCTTTTGAGTCCTTGTCATTAGCTTAGTGCATATAATGAAAGATTGCATTTTTACTTCAGAATTACAGAGTTGAAATTAAAAATTACATTTGTTATTAGAAGCATATCATTCATTGAAAGTTAAAGTTACGACTTTGCATTATTTTCATATTTACTTTTCTTGCAGAGTCATAACATCCTAAATTTCACTACCATACCTTTTTGAGTAATCACGATCACTAAAATTAATGCTATAATTTAAAATTGATTAGTCACGCTTTTATTTTCTAGGCTGCACAAACTAGCTTAGGATTTAGTGCCTTGGAATAGGATTTTGTGAGTAAACTTCTCCAAGGCAATTAAATCAACATATGTGTCTGATAAAGGGAGTGGAGAAATCCATCGTATAATTGGTAAGATCAGGAGGCTCCGTTCACACCAGAGTTAATCACGAGGTAGCGTTGTTGGCCCTTGGTTATGGAAGGAAGTGAATATCGAGGAAGAAAATTTAAAATGCAAACTGTGCGGGAGACATAGTGACTGTCACTAGGTCGAAGTAAGAAATAGAGAAGAAACACTACAGCAAAGTGTGAAAAAGAAAGTTGTTGGATGAGGAGATTGAGGATGTCAGATCAACAAGGAAGATGGATTGAGGACAACTCAGCAAGCAGAGAAATCCACCATTGGATGCTTTGGAGCATCGTGCGAGAAGGAAGGAAATATAGGTTGTTGAAGCCCTAAAAATGCGGGTCAAGTTGACCTAGGGTTTTAGACACCTAGGGTTTTGGGTAATTAGGGTTTTGACACCTAGGTTTCAACCTAAGGCTGTCAGTGAGGGACTATAATGTATAAATAGAGGTCGCGAGGACCTAGTTCAGGGTGGTACTAGTGTTGGGTATTGATATTGATTATTGTTGGTTGAGATATTATTGTACTGTGAGAGAGAGGAGTGCTAAGAGTGAGAGCCTTCTGGTATTGTAAGATCTTCAGCTAGGTGCGAAGATCAAGTCCTGCAGCTGGGTGTGTAGGAAGGTGGGAGACAGAGAGTAGAAGAGAGAAGATCTGTTGAATAAGAGCGCAGTTCAGAACTGTAAGATTTATCATAATATATCATAAGCACAGTTCTATGGATGTAGCCCTAGAGAGAGGATGAACCACATATATTTTGTGTCATATGTGTGATTGATGCATGGATCTATGTCATTGTTATATTGTTATTTGCATTATTGTGTTATATCAGATTTATAGTTGCGAAGAGTAGATCTAGATGATAAGAGATATATGGATGTTGCATTATTGTTGTATTAGATCCACTTGATATTACCCTCGTTGTAGACATCCATGTCCTGCAACCCCCCTCTTAGCTTCTTCGGGTGAGACTACATCTTCTTCGTAGGTGTTGCTGAAAGAGCTAGTAGCTAGGGCTTGTTGGTGCGCTCTTGGAGTGAACCCTGGGTGTGCCCCTGTGCCAACAAATGGTTTTGTTGACGGGACCAAAATATTTTTAAGGGAATGTCAAGGTGTTTCCCATCGAAGACAGAGATTCAAAAGTGGATAGAGGATCAAGAGAGGTGTTAACAAAAATTGTGGTATCAGGGCACAAAGGTGCACAGGTCTGCAGGATTGCGCGATAAGTTCCCAAGCGCAGCACACAGAAAAATCCATTTCGGGCCCAGGTCATGTGAGCAAGCACTCTGATTTCAATGTTCAGGATGTACCCAAAGAATCAAATCAGCGGTGGGCAGGGAATCGCGATCAACAAAGATGCGCCAAGGTTAGTGCAATGGATAGCACTCATAGCATGTTCAGGAATGGATGGAAGCCGCTCATCCCAAAGGGCACGTGGCACGAGATCTGGTCATGTCGGCTTTTCGGCAGTCGCGAGTGCAAAGGGTGAAGGTTTTATGTCTTTGAAAATCGCGAAACCCCGACCCCCGAAAGCACCGAAGCTGGGGCACGTGACACCATGAAGCATTTTCAGTTGTCCATCTAAAGGAAACACCTGGTAGCTAATGGAGCCATCTCGGCGTTTCGCCCATCGCGACTCCAAGATGCAAAGAGCAGCTCCGTTATATTCTGATGCACGAGGTGCCGGGAGAGTCCTGGACCCGGTACCACAGTATCGTTGGGATATTTAAGAGTCATCGGATCTAGAGGGACGCGTGGTGCCAGATTAGGCCATCTCGGCATATCGCTCATCACGATTTTGATCAGCAAGGATCAGCCCCTTCATATTCACGAATGTCGAAAGTGCCTTGGGAATAGGCACGTGGTCACAGTCTGTGCTCACTTGGAGGAAGAAAGGAGTTGTATAAAGAAGGACAAGGCATCGAGTTCAGCTACAGAGAGGATCGTCGTGACCTCCAAGCGCCATCGGATCCGATCTCCATACTGTTTCTCACCTGGAGTAAATGACGGCAAGAGCGGGTGGTTGAAACCTCCTTTCATTCATTAAGTGAAGGGATGGAGGGTCTGGCAAGCCATCTGCCCGAAGAGGTCCTGTGTATCGATTTTCTCAAAGAATCCATGTTGAAGTCCTCAACTCGACATAGAAGTCTGCGCACGCTAGTCCAGCACTTAATGGCTCATCTACCCTCCTTACAGAAGCCATGTGTAGTTAAGGTGGCACTTAAAGAAATATATCAGTACGAGTTTGACTGAAGGGACACCAAGCCTTGGGTGACTGGGCACGCCTCTGCGAGGTGAATTTTTCCTGAGTATATAGACTCAGTCTTGGTATTTTGTAAGCATGGATGGTTGAGCTAAGCTCCTGATTGTAAATTTTTGATGAAGCGTTGGTCGCTCTGGTTAATGTAGAAGGCATTTGAGATTTCTTACTTTATGGACGTCAACTTCCCTTCCATTTCTTTGTTTACTGTGTTAGAAACGACTCAGAATTGGAGGATCCAGTGGAGTTGTGGTTGTTATAGGATGATGTAGGTTGGATCACTATAATAGTCACACTGTTTCTAATCGGTTCTTGTGATGTTATCAGCGTTGAAACGACTTGGAATTGAAGGATTCAATCAAGTCACCCCTCAGCTTCTTAAAACTCTGGACCAAGAGGATATTGGCTTTCTAAGTTTTTCGTCCTCAAGCTTTCGAAGGCCTGTTGCCCGAGGAAGTCTTGCTCACCCTTATCACAAGTCTTCCTTCTTCCACCCTTTGATCACTTATTGACAGAAGTTGGATCAAGACCTCCCTTGCTCTCTACATACCAGGCCCAGTTTCCTGAGTCAAAGCTATATTATCTTGAGTCTTCACTCATCTGATCACCCCATTAAACAAACCGTGACATAAAAACTGATAGGCATCTGGCTCTGCTCCTACAAGCAATCCAGGAGTGACTTCTGACGCTAACATTCCTGGCGCCATTGCCGAGGATGAAGTTGAATATTTTCCCCAGGATTGAACGACAACGATTAACTGATTCTAAAGGTGCATCAGATATCAGAATTATCAATATTGTTTTTGTGCACCTGGAGATTCCATTGTGATGACCCCACTGGGGTGAACCTGCCATATCAATTGTGGCTTTCAGAGGCAGGCATACGCGGTCTCATCCACAGTTGCCTCTAGCTACGCCTGAAACAAATCCATAAGCGGTGCTCAGAAAGGGGAAGGCCTCTGAAGGAGAAGCGTCCACCACCGAACCAGGTAATCCACCATATCCTTCTGTGGGAACCCCTTTTTCTCCTCCTTAGCTTCTTGATAGACCTACTTCTGAAGTTTCCCGTTTTCTAAATTTCAGGAGTGTTCCTGTTGATTTTTCCTCTCCTGGTCTGGGATCGAAGGGACAAGACCTTGTCACTCCCCTTTCCCTTGAAACTGTACCTTGGCGTAGACTCGGGACCACAGAAGATTTCCCCACTCCTATATTTACTACCCCTGTGCAAAGAGGATCACCCGTTGACTTGATCTCGTTAGCCTTCTCCTTAAATCCCATCTTGTTTCCCACTCCACTTCGGGACTCATTCCCAGTAGCCCCTTCGCAAACTCCTTCTCCTCCCAGTTCTCCTCTACCTAATATTCCTATGGTTGGTGCTAATCCCCCTCTGAATAGAATGGATTCCATAGTCGCAGCCAGATACGCTCCCTTAGTTCTACCCCATCCTATGAATCCTCTCCCTGCTGGGGATTACTTGAAATACATGCCCAAGTTCATCGGGGAAGGGGACGTAACTACGGAAGAGCACCTGGACACTTTCTACAGTTACGCAGACAACCTCAAAATTGAAAATGAATATGTCTGGATGAGAGTCTTCGTCCAGAGCTTGGATGGCGAGGTGAGGAAGTGGTTTAGAGGATTGGCTCCAGGATCTATTGTTGGGATTGAAGCTCTAGATAATGCTTTCCTGAGGCAGTGGGGAGATAGGAAGGATTTCATGTATTACATGACAGAGTTCGGGTCTGTGAAGAAGATGGAAGGAGATTCTGTCTCTGACTTCTCCAAAATATTCAATAAGATGTATAATAAAATCCCCGCCGAAATAAATCCTTCAGAAGCCTCGGCCAAAATTTCTTATGCTAGTGCGTTTGGCCTCGATTTCTGCCTGTTATTGAGAGAAATAAGAGCCACCTCCTTGGCTCAAATGCAATATGCAGCCATAGAAGTGGAATCTAATGTATTAGCAGCTGATAGACTGAGGAACAAGGCCGACACAGATAGAAGAAAGGGAAGATCTGAAACCTCAACTTCTAGCCCATCGGTGCCCCACTCTCAAGTGGATGAACTAACCAAGATGGTTAAGTCTCTGTCCGCGGAGATGGAGAAGATAAAAGTGGAAGGGAGGCAAGCATACAAAGGCCCCCAAAACGCTAAAAAGGGAAGAGGTTTCAGGAGGCCAAACAATATTAATTCCCTGACTATGCAAAGGGAGAAGGGAAGAGACAGAGAAGACCAGAAGATTCAGGCCCCTTTTCAAAATAATTTTGTGGCCGAGGAAGAAGGACAGGAAAAAATGAGTTGGATCCTGAAATCCATTGCTTCAGGGACAATCCTCCTTTTCCTCATCTCACTCAATCATCATACGAGGATTCTCTCATGGACAGTCAGCTACATGAAATGAGTAAGGGAGAGAAGACTAGTGGCGGCCAAGGCAGGTATGATCTGCGGTCCAAGAAAAAGACTATAGCGCCTGACGTTCCTGAGCGGTCCACTAGAATAGAGAAGCCTGCTAATAAAGTAGCAGACAGTCACAGAGGTAAGAAGACCCAACCCCTCTCTCCCATTACCCAGATTCATGCTCCCGAAATAAGAGAAATCCCAAAGCTGTCATCTTCTTTTAACTTCAAGCATGAAATTCAAAAAATCAGAATCCCTATTCCCCTGATGGAATTGATTAAACATGAAGGGTTCAAGAAACACTTCTTTGATCTTTTACAAACTGAGGTCTCATGCCTTCCCATAGACTCCATCAATTTACAAGATGAAAAGCCTACAGTTATTCTAGGTCCTATGGTAGAAGACAGGAATGACTCATCCCCTCCCTTCTACACTTCCTTGAGCATACATGACAAGGTATTGCACAATTGCTTGATGGATTCTGGGGCCTCTCACAACCTCAGGCCCAAAAATGTCATGGAAGAGTTAGGACTAGAATTCACCCGAGATTATCATGACCTCTATTCCTTTGACTCCAGAAAAGTTCAGTGTCTAGGAGTTATCAAAGACCTGGTCGTGACCTTGTTTCAACTGCCCATGAAAAGTGTGGTCATGGATATTGTAGTGGCCGATGTCCCCCCAAGTTCGGTATGTTGTTATCAATATATTGGATAAAAAAACTGGGGGGAACCTTGCAGATGGACCTCACATACGCTACTATCCCAGTGTTTGGAGGAGAGCATAGAAGACTATACAGGGAGGCCCAATTGGCCTATATAATCAGTGACGAGGCCAACCCTACCAACCATCCCATTTTCACCTTAGATACTGATCTAGGTTCCAGTGTACTTCAACTCACTCATGCTCTCGAACCTCCTCTTGAACTCAGAAAGAAGCCCACTATTTCTCCTAAATTTCCTCCCTCCATCACCCCCGTCTGGAAAATGTTCTTTGATGGAGCCTCTTCCAGGGGAGGTACAGGTGCTGGGGTGTTTTTTGTATCACCTACTCAGGAAACCATATCTTTGTCGTACAAACTGGAATTTGAATCTACCAACAATGTGGCAGAGTATGAGGCTCTTGTTCTGGGATTTAGAGCTGCAAGGGAGATGGGAATTCAGGAAGTAGCAGTGTTCGGTGATGCAGAGTTGGTGGTCCAACAGATCAGAAATGCTTATCAGGCTAAGCATCCTCGACTCAGAAGCTACAGAAATGAGGTGTGGGACCTAATTGATAGTTTCTTCTCATCATTTAACATTTCTTTCATCCCAAGAGAGGAGAACACAATGGAATATTCCTTGGCTACATCAGCAAGTAATTTCAAAGTACCCTTGCCGCCTAAATTCAGATATGATGTGGAAGTAAAATACAGGCCCTCCATACCTGACAACACCAAACATTGGAAGGTATTCGAGGATGATCTCGAGATCAAAAAGTTCTTGGAGACTGTCGAAGAATTTTCAGAGATGCACATCGACCAAGACTCTGTCTCTGAAGAAAATCTTGGTGGGGGTAATTTTCTGAATAAGATTGCAGAGCGTAACATTGTGCAACTGCCCAACAATCATATTCCAAGGGGATTGGTTCCTTTGGAAAGGATTTTTTATAAAAATTATGTGTCATTAAAGGGAGATACCTCGGAGGAGGACACTGGTACTATTCAGTGCAACATTGGGACCGAGAGTGAGCCCAAGTTTGTCAAACTGTCAAGGAGTCTGACAAAGGAGCAGAGGTCCGAATACATTGGACTTTTGAGGGAATTTGTTGATGTGTTTTCCTGGACCTACGAAGACCTCAAAACCTATGACACCTCTGTCATCAAGCATAAAATCCCATTAAAGGAGGAGGCAAATCCATTTAGGCAGAAGCTGAGACAGATCAATCCTATGGTGTTGCCAATCATGGAGAGGGAAGTGAAGAAGCTGCTTCAAGCTCATATCATTGTACCACTGAGATATTCAGAGTGGGTGGCCAACTTGGTGCCAGTAAGGAAAAAGAATGGAGAGATCCAACTCTGTGTAGACTTCAGAAACCTGAATAGGAGCTCACGAAAGGATAACTACCCCTTGCCAAAGATGGAACATATACTCCAGAGGATAACAGGAGCTTCCAGGATGTCCATGATTGATGGTTTCTCTGGCTACAATCAAGTCTTCGTTCTCCCTGAGGATAGGGAAAAGACGACATTTACCACTCCATGGGGCACATTCATGTATGCTAAGATGCCATTTGGATTAATAAATGCAGGGGAAATGTTCTAGCGTTCCATGGACATAGCTTTCATTGGGGAAAAGGATAAATTTTTTATCGTTTATCTGGATGACATCACAGTGTTTTCAAAATCTGATAAAGAACACCGTCGCCATCTCAGGAAGGTTTTCTTGAAATGCATAAATTTTGGCATTTCATTAAACCCCAAGAAATCTCTATTCTCCATGCAGGAGGGAAAGTTACTAGGCCACATAGTATCAGTGGAAGGAGTCAGAATTGACCCCGGCAGAGTTAAGGTGATACAAGCGTTATTGATCCCGAGGTCCAAGAAGGAGGTCCAATCTTTCCTCGGTAAAATTAATTTTCTGAGGAGGGTTGTGCTTAACTTTGTTGAGGAGGTAAATCTTATAACAACCATGTTGAAGAAAGGAAATGAAGTAATGTGGACCCCTCAATCGCGACATTCCTTTGAGAAAATCAAGAGGGCCCTGACTAAAACTCATGTGCTTATCAGTCCCGACTACTCGAAGGATTTCCTTATTTTCTCCTTTGCCTCACCTGACACAGTGGTTGTTGTTCTATTACAAACAAACGACATTGGGTTGGAGCAGCCTATTGCGTATTTCAGCTGAGCATTGAGAGATGCTGAAGTCAGGTATGACACTATGGAGAAGCAGGCCTATGCTCTAGTAAAAGCTCTCAAAGTTTTTAGAACCTATGTCCTGCAGTCAAAAATCATTGCCTATGTCCCCTCGGTTTTTGTTAAAGACATTCTTATTCAGCCCGACATAGACGGGAGAAGGAGTAAATGGATAGCCAAAATTCTGGAATTCGACTTGGAAATAAGACCCACTAAATTGATCAAAGGTCAAGGTTTAGCCAAGTTGTTGGCTGAAGAAAACTGCCAAGCTCTGGGGATAAATTTCATAAATGAATGCTCAGGAATTCCACAAAGTCAGTTGTCTGAAATGGACCTTCAAAGAGAGCCCCCATTGGCTCGGTGTCCTTGGTATAAGGATGTCGTATACTTTCTGCAAGAATTGTGGCCCCTAGACGACCTGCAAAAGAACAAAGCAAGAGCTCTGAAGCTAAAGGCAGTCAGATACTGCCTAATCAATCAAATGTTATATTGGAAAGACCCCCCGGGGGTGCTTTTAAAATGCATGAGTCCACAAGAGGCCGAAATGATCATGGCCGAATTTCACAACAGCCTGTGTGGAGGGCACCATTTCTGGGAAGCCACAGCCCACAAGATCCTCAGAGCTGGATACTACTGGCCTACCGTGTTCACTGACGTCTGCAAAAAGGTCAGAGCCTTCATCAAATGTCAAAAATTTGCAGGAAAGAAGCAACTCAAGTCTCTGCCATTAAATACGGTGATGGTTTCAGGACCTTTCCAACAGTGGGGCCTAGATTTCATTGGAGAAATTCACCCTGCTTCCAGTGGTCAGCACAGGTGGATCCTGACTGCTACAAATTTATTTACCAAGTGGATTGAAGTTATCCCTACCAGGAGTGCTTCCCACAAGGTAATCATCAGATTTCTGGAGGACCTCATCAAGAGATTCGGCTACCCGAGTAAAATTGTCACTGATAACATAGCCGCTTTCAGGTCTGAGCCATTGGACAAGTTCTGCGAGCAGTTCAGGATCAAGATGATTCACTCCACCCCATATTACCCACAGGGCAACGGTTTAGCAGAATCCTCCAACAAAATCCTGATAAGGATCATCAAAAGGCTGTTGGAAGACAACAAGAAGGCCTGGCATTCTAGATTAAAATTTTCTCTATGGGCCGACCGAGTGACCACAAAGAGATCTATCGGCGTCTCTCCTTTCCAATTGGTCTATGGAGCGGAGGCTGTGTTCCCCTCTCAGTTAGCCATTCCTGTAGCAAAATTCCTCCAGGACCATTAAGAGGAGCCCGATAACATGATCAGAAGGATTCATCAGCTAGTGGAGGTCCAACAGGCTAGAGAGCGGACAGTGGACATAATTCAGGAACATTAGCAAAAGATCAAGCAGGTTTTCGATAAGAAGTCCAAGAAAGAGCAGTTCCAGATGGGAGACCTGGTGCTGAAATGGGATGCTCCTAGGCAAGATAAGGGCAAACACAGCAAATTTGAAACCCTGTGGATCGAGCCTTTCAGAATCTCTGAGACTTTCTCAAATAACACGTACAAGTTGCAGGGTTTGGAAGGTGAAGAATTTTTCAGCAGCCCAGTGAATGGGCATTTTCTGAAGAAATGTTTCGTTTGAGCCTCAGACGGCTCCTTTGTTTGTAAATATTATCCTTTTGTTTCTTTGTTCGTTTTCATTTTTATTTTTTGGCTTAATAAATACTCCATAGCCCAATAGCAAGGCATTGGAACTGCATATGAGTCCTTAGAGCATCGCGGGGATGACTCTATCCCCCATGGAGCCTAATGTTAGCAACAATTGTGGTATCGGGGCACAAAGGTGCACAGGTCTGTAGGATTGCGCGATAAGTGCCCAAGCACAGCACACATAAAAATACATTTCGGGCCCAGGTCATGCGAGCGAGCGCTCCGATTTCAACGTTTCGGATGTACCCAAAGAATCAAATCAGCGGTGGGCAGGGAATCGCGATCAGCAAAGCTGCGCCAAGGTTAGCGCAATGGATAGTGCTCATAGCATGTTCAGGAATGGACGACAACCGCTCATCCCAAAGGGCACGTGGCACGAGATCTGGTCACGTTGGCTTTTCGGCAGTCGTGAGTGCAAAGGGTGAAGTGTTTATGTCTTTGAACATCGCGAAACCCTGAACCCCGACAGCGTCGAAGCTGGGGCCCGCGACACCATGAAGCATTTTCAATCGTCCATCTAAAGGAAACACCTAGCAGCTAATGGATCCATCTCGGCGTTTCGCCCATTGCGACTCCAAGACGCAAAGAGCAGCTCCGTTATATTCCGATGCGCGAGGTGTCGGGAGAGTCCTAGACCTGGGCCCACAGTATTGTCGGGAGAGTTAAGAGTCGTCGGATCTAGAGGGACGCGTGGTTCCAGATTAGGCCATCTCGGCATATCTCTCATCGCGATTCCGATCAGCAAGGGTCAGCCCCTTCATATTCATGAATGCCGAAAGTGACTTGGGAATGGGCACATGGTCACAGTCTGTGGTCACTTGGAGGAAGAAAGGAGTTGTATAAAGAAGGCCAAGGCACCGAGTTCAGCTACAGAGAGGATCGACGCAATCTCCAAGCGCCATCGGATCTGATCTCCATACTGTTTCTCGCCTGGAGTAAATGACGGCAAGAGCAGGTGGTTGAAACCTCCTTTCATTCATTAAGTGAAGGGATGGAGGGTCTGGCAAGCCGTCTGCCCGAGGAGGTCCTGTGTATCGATTTTCTCAAAGAAGCCATGCTGAAGTCCTCAACTCGACAGAGAAGTCTGCGCACGCTAGTCCAACACTTAATGGCTCAGCTACCCTCCTTACAGAAGCCATGCGCAGTTAAGGTGGCACTTAAAGAAATATATCACTACGAGTTTGACTGAAGGGACACCAAGCCTTGGGTGACTTGGCACGCCTCTACGAGGTGAATTTTTCCTGAGTATATAGACTCAGTCTTGGTATTTTGTAAGCATGGATGGTTGAGCTAAGCGCCCGATTGTAAAGTTTTGATGAAGCGATGGTCGCTCTGGTTAATGTAGAAGGCATTTGAGATTTCTTACTTTATGGACGTCAGCTTCCCTTCCATTTCTTTGTTTACTGTGTTAGAAACAAATCGGAATTAGAGGATCCAGTCGAGTTGTGGTTGTTATAGGATGATGTAGGTTGGATCACTGTAATAGTCACACTGTTTCTAATCAGTTCTTGTGATGTTATCAGCGCTGAAACGACTTGGAATTGAAGGATTCAGTCAATTCACCCCTCAGCTTCTTTAAACTTTGGACCAAGAGGATCTTGGCTTTCTGAGTTTTTCGTCCTCAAGATTCTGAAGGCCTGTTTCCCGAGGCAGTCTTTCTCACCCTTCTCACAAGTGTTCCTTCTTCCACCCTTTGATCACTTACTGACAGAAGTTGGATCAAGACCTCCCTTGCTCTCTACATACCAGGCCCAGTTTCTCGAGGCAAAGCTATATTATCTTGAGTCTTCACCCATCTTATCACCCCATTAAACAAACTGTGACATAAAAACTTATAGGCGTCGGGCTCTGCTCCTACAAGCAATCTAGGAGTGACTTCTGACGCTAACAAGAGGGACTTCGCTGAAGCCCAGAACAAGAACCCTAAACTAAGTACTGAAGATTGGCTACAAAGATACATCTTCACCGATATTCATGAGATCTTCTTTGGAGGAATCCACCAAAAGTTGTTTGAGTGGTTGGCTAGGTTAGTCGATACCTAGCTCGAGATCATATCTAGACCTCCTGTGGTTTGGACACCAGCACTGATCCGTAAGGTCAAGAGAGTTGACAACACTGTATCAAGAGCAGTAGATCATTGGTTTTATAGTACCATTGGAGGGTATATGATCGAATTTGGTGTTGATAGGGTAGAATCATATAGCCAAGCCGAGAGATACTTTTTCAAAGTACCCAGAGGAAATTTTTTGCACTTTTGGAAGCTGAGAATCAAGATGTTATTGCATGAAAAGAACGTCTTGAAGATACAATAGATTAGTTGGACCTGAAAAAGGATAATGTTCAGAAATTTAGACAGCGACAGCGACAGGGACACAGAAGATGGACATACGCAAAGTGGAAGAGTATTCAGAGCGGTTCACCTTGAGAACCTATTTAAGAAAAAATACAGAGAAGAGAGTTTCTACAGTGGAGAAGAGGAATATCTAACCGATGAAGAACATTCAGAACCCACTAGAACAGAAGAAGGGGAAGTTGGATAACTTTTCCAAAGCGATCCAGAAACCTCACGAACTGCGCAAATTACTGAAGTAAGTAACATTAACCCTCCTTTTGTTTCAATAGCACCAAGCAGCCAGAATAGCCAGAACCACTAGAGTCTTCAGAGTGTTGTTACTAGAAACTCAGCCTATACTCAGACGGGAAGCCTAGGGAACTCTATGGTAGATGAGATGAGGCTCCCTATCTTCAGGGGAGATGGATCTAAGGATCTCTATCAACACTGGTTCCTGTGTGAGGCCGTGTGGAATATTAAAAGTATTACCAACGAAGCCATCAAGAGAACCCAGTTCAACACTACGCTAAGGGACTGTGCGCTGAGCTGGTACATGAAACTTGTCCAAGGAATGGCGCATCCTAAGCCACTGAACGAGATCAAGAATGCATTGATTACAGAGTTTAAGAAACCTAAGTCGGATTCACAATGTATTACAGAGATAAAAGAGATCAAACAAAAGGTAGCAGAACTTGTTTGGGAGTTCGACCAGAGATTCAAGACCCTAACAGGCCGATTAACTTTTCAGATCCTCGATGAATAGAACAAAGAATGGTTCATCGCAGCATTTTACCACACATCAAAGTCCCTCTTATACAGCATAAGATTGCATCGTAGGTAGAATATTTGGATATCACCATGAATCTTGAATCAACACCTATGGGAGAATCTAGCTCAGGCATGACCCAGATCTTGAGCCAGCTGACTAGTTTGTCTCTGTAGGTCGAGGATATGAAGAAGGACAAAAGAGAAGATATCTAGTGGTAATATGTAGATACAAAGGTCATGATAAGGAACATTGTCCCTTATTTCATGAGTATTTGGCCTCATGAGCGTCGATCCCCTTGAAGCAAGTTAACCTTCCCTGGTGTGATGTATGCAGAAATAGCCATCACCCAGGTGAGTGCTATTACATGCATAAGTATGTTCAGACACCCACAAACTTGTATTGCACATTCTGTAAATCAGTGGGGCATGATGATTGAGATTGTAGAGCTTACGATCTCATGCATGAGAGGTCGAGGGACATATACAAGATTCAAGGTGAAGTACAACAAGAAGGAAACACTCTGTAGTACAACTCTCCAGGGAGAGGAAACTCCAATCCTCATGGTGGATACAGAGGATGAGGATGAGGAGGAGGTATGGGCCGAGGCTGAGGAAAAATAATCTGTTATAACTACACACAGCTAGGACACTTGGTAAGGGATTGTCAGAATCCTTGCACAACTTGCAGCTATTGTAACTCTCTCAAGCATATCATAGAAGAATGCCCTGTGTTGTTGGCTAAGCTTCAGGAAATACGAGGACCCAAGCAAAACCCACAAGTGCAACTGATATATGTCGAATCACGAAGAACAAACCCTAGAGTCATTGTTATTACTCGAGGAGGCACTGCTATAGGAGAAGATAGAACAATCCAAAGAAAGATCGCAGAAGAGTCAGGTATTAGGAAAGTTGTGGAGAAGACTCGGGCTTTTGATGCAAGGAAAGAAAGAAAAATCTTCAAGGAAGCAAGACAGGAGTTCAAGGGGGACCAAGGATCCTCTTCTAAAATGTGACCAGAAATAAAAGAGTATGGAATGCCTCAGGCATTTGATCATTCGGCTTCACCGAAAGAAGGAAAAGAGGTAAGTAAACTCATTGAATTTATGTACACTTGTCTTAAGTTAATTCGGGATGAGAATGTTTTGCAAGAGTTACAGAACCTTATCAGGAAGTATGAGCTAGGAAATATAGACCCCTTACTAAACAGGGTAGTACACCAGATTGGTAAGAAGAGAAGAACAAACAAAGAATTACATTTGAATTCTCAAATAGGAGAGTATGATATAGACTATGTGGTCCTCGACTTAGGGTCGGAGGTCAATGTCATGATGAAGAAAACTTGGGCACTAATGGGAAAACCGAAGTTGATCTATTCCCCTATTAGGATTAGAATGGCTAATCAACAAGCTGTCAGCCCATTTGGACGATTGGAGCATGTCCCTGTGGACATCAACGGAGTTAGGACCTTTGCAGATTTTGAGGTAATTGAAAGTGTTGATGATAGTTTCCCTTACCCTGCATTGCTAGGAATTGATTGGGCCTTCGACAATTCTATTGTTGTTGATTTAAAGAAAAGACACATGAAATTTGAAAGAGCTGGCCTTAGGGTCATTGCACCCTTAGATCCAGATGAGGGTCCATGATATACAGAGCCCATCAGAGAAGAAGACCACGCATATGAGCTGGAAAATATATATAAATTAACAACCATATAGTAGGATTATATCAACCCTACTTCCAATGGAAATCTAAGTTTGCGAAGTGACAACACGTGTTCATCAGATTCAGAAGAAGCGTTGGAGAATTGGCAGAACCATATGTATGAAGTATCCACAAGGAGATGTGCTCGACTGACCAGAGAAGTTCACTGGATTGGTACAACAATAAGTAACTTGCCTACCTTTGATGGTTTGAACCCTCTAGAATCCTTCCTCTTAGATTTCGAAACAATTGTACCAGCACAACATAGGTTGTTGGCTATGGATGAGGCCCTGAAAGCTACACCAGAAAGATGGTGGGGGACGCACAAAAGAAATATTACAGACTAGACACAATGTTGAACCTTGATGACACCATTGTTCTCAGCACAAGTAGGAAGCTTCAAAGTGAGGTACGCAGGTCGAAGTTGCCCAAAGTACCATGTGCGAAGCTACGAAGAAGCCTAGAGTGACATTCCTCAAGAACAATGGGTACACAGATTCATTAACACGCTGGACACAACCCCTATTAACTGGTACCTTAAAGTAGAGTTGTGCCTCATCACTGCAGATTGGGAAGGTATGCTTCAAAATTTTGTAACCACCTTTTTGTTTGAAAGTGAATTTCCTTCAGTAGATCAAGCACTATAGATTGTGAGGCAGAAAGTATTTAAGAAGGCATCTAGCCTCCCCTTGGAGCAAGAAGAGGACAAATGGACTGCGCCATTCCAGAAATTACAAGTATGTTACAACATTAATGTCGACGCAGATGATGATCCAAGAAAGGTAAACATTGCTAAGATAGAAGGCCACAGGGATTTGGAAGGACCAGGAGTTGAGTTGTCATTCGTTGGACAGTTGATCAAGATAAAGAAATTCAATATTGGGATAGAGGAGACATCGAAGCTTGCCAATGTCGGAGATTACTAGGATGTTACTACCATTGACAAAATTACAAAATTACTGCACGAGTATCAGGACTTGTTTCCGACCAAGTTCACTGATATGAAGGATATCAAGGGACCTATGGGAGAAATGAGAATACCCTTGAAACCAGATGAAAATCCAGTCAAGCAAAGACCCTACAGATTGAACCCAAAATATAAGGAAAAAGTGAACATTGAGCTCGAAAGAATGTTAGAAGCATGGATTATTGAACCTGTCGAAGAGTCGAAGTGGATCATCCCTATGGTGGTGCAATACAAGAAGACCGGCGAGATCAGGATCTGTGTAGATCTCAGGAAGATGAATGATGCTTGTTTGCATGATCCTTTCCCTACACCATTCATAAACGAAGTGTTGGATAATGTGGGAGGCTAGGAGGTATATTCTTTTACAGATGGGTTTTTAGGATACCATCAGATTTGGATTGCCAAGGAGGACTGACACAAGACCACATTTTCCACAGAATGGGGATCCTACCAATACACAGTGATGCCATTTGGACTGAATAATTCCCCAGCCATCTTCTCCAAGTTGGTGGTTAAAGCATTCAAAGAATTTTACATAAATTTTTAGAAGCATACTTTGATGACTGGACTATTTTTAGTTTATTGAAAAATCATATTGAATGCCTAAGACTAATGTTGGACAAATGCAGATAGTGTCAAATTTCTTTGAATCTGAAGAAATGCCTCTTCTTCTCACCTTTTGGAGTATTATTTGGACATATTGTATGCAAGCAAGGATTGTTGGTTGATCCATCAAAAATTGAAATTATAGTGGACTTACCACCTCCTACTTCAGTCAAACAATTGCGCACAACACTAGGACATACTGGCTATTACAAGAAATTTATCAAAGGATATGCTAAGATTACTGCACCAATGGAGAAGTTATTAAAGAAAGACTGTCAGTTTGGTTGGATAGATGAATTCCAGCAGAGCTTCGACACACTAAAACAAAAGATGGTGACTGTGCCCATTCTGGTCTTTCCAGACTAGAGAAGAGAATTTCATGTGCATGTCGATGTGTCTTCTATTGCATTAGGATCAGTATTGGCACAACCTGTAGAAGGGGAGATCGACCATCCATTAGAATTTTCCAACTGAAATCTATCGACAACTGAAATCAATTACACTACTATAGAGAGAGAAGGATCAGCCATGGTGTACGCACTACAAAAATTCTGCCATTACTTACTAGGAGGACACTTTAAAATGCTTACTAATCACTCTGCGCTAAAGTACCTAGTCAACAAGCCAGTGTTGGGGGGGTGAATATGCAGATGGCTTCTCCTGTTTCAAGAATATGATTTTGAGATCATAGTTAATCCAGGAAGAATGAATAAGGGACCTGACCACCTGTCGAGGTTGAAACATGGCGAAGAACCCACTAGTCTGGAGGATACACTACCACACGCACAACTGCTCACCATTAGGAAGATGGATGACCACTTCATAGACATAGTCCAATTCCTGTCAACAAGAATGGCTCCAACTGAGTATACAATTTCCCAAAAGAAACAGCTAGTGGTGCACGCTGCAGAATTTTCACTGATAGTTGATCAGCTATATAAGATGGGACCTGATGAGATACTAATAAGATGTGTGATGGAGGCAAATTGCTTGTTGATCCTCGTAGAATCTCATGAAGGCATCGCAGGAGGACATTACGCAGGAAAAGAAACTACGCATAAGATTCTACGAGCTAGACTTTGGTGGCCTACTTTACACAGAGATGATAAAGAGTATACTAGAGCATGTGATGTATGCCAGAGAGTTGGAAAACCAGCCCGAAGAGATGAAATTAAACTAGCACAGTAGATGACCCTACAAGCATTTGAAAAGTGGGCCATTGACTTCATGGGACCTATAAACCCACCAAGAAAGCACACAGAAGAAAGGTACATTATCAGCATCAGAAGATTACACCTTACCATCCACAAGAAAATGGAACAGTTGAAGCATTCAACAAAATATTGGAGACACCATTGACAAAGATTTGCAATTTGAACAGGGATGACTGGGATTTAAGAGTACCAGCAGTACTTTGGGCTTATAGAACCACTTGCAATAAATTAACAATGCAAACCCCTTTCAAGTTGGTTTATGGTCTCGAAGTTGTTGTCCCGATGGAGTACTTGGTACCAAGCTTAAAAATTGTTGCATTTACAGACATGGATGATACTGGCATTGTTCGTGAGAGGCTTGCCCAACTGGTTGAACTAGAATAAGACAAATTTATTGCAGGATTCCATCAACAGGTACAGAAGGAAAGAGAGAAGGCCTATCATGACAGACACATCAAGAAGAAGGAATTTAAGCAAGGTGATTTAGTACTAATGTATGACAGTAAATTTATAAGACATCCAGGGAAGTTCAGAACGCATTGGCTTGGACCATATGAGATTACCTATGTTACAGAAGGAGGAGTTGCGCAACTGAAGCATTAAAGGGAGAATGGAAAGAAGGATTAGTGAATGGGAGTCGGCTTGGGTTGTATTATGAAAATCAGATGCTTCATAGCTCTCAGTAAATGAAAGGAGAAAAGGGTCTAGGTACCATGTGCAGTTGAAACTGGGTACCAGACACAGAAAAGACAGTCTACACAAGGATGGGAAGGAGGCATAAAGAAGAAAGCAAAGGCTGCAATGCGCAGTCCAATATCGAAGTGAAATGGAAGGATCAGATCTGAAGTGCCCTAGGACGAGTCATAGGTGAGTTTTGGGGGCCTATTGGCCCTTGGTTATGGAAGGAAGCGAAGATCGAGGAAGAAAAGGTCAAACACGAACTGCATGGGAGACACAGTGATTTTCATTGGGTCGAAGTAAGCAAAAGAGCAGAAAATCCAGAGAGAAGTATGAAAAAGAAATCCATTGGATGAGGAGATCGAGGATGAAAGATCAACAAGGAAGATGGATCGAGGACAACTCAGCAAGCAGAGAAATCCACCATTAGATGTTTTGGAGCACCACACGAGAAGGAAGGAAAGACAGGCTGATGAAGCCCTGAAAAGGCGGGTCAAGTTGACCTAGGGTTTTAGACACATAGGGTTTTGGGTAATTAAGTTTTTGACACCTAGGTTTCGACCTAAGGCTGTCGATGAGGGACTATAATGTATAAATAGAGGTCAAGAGGACCTAGGTCGGGGCGGTACTAGTGTTTGGTATTGATATTGATTTTTTTTGGTTGAGAGATTATTGTACTGTGAGAAAGAGGAGTGATGAGAGTGAGAGCCTTCTGGTATTGTAAGCTCTTCAGCTGGGTGCAAAGATCAAGTCTTCTAGCTGGGTGCACAGGAAGGTGGGAGATAGAGAGAAGAAGAGAGAAGATCTGTTGACTAAGAGCGCAGATCAAAACTGTAAGCATTATCTTAATATATCATAAGCATAGTTCTGTGGACGTATCCCTAGAGAGAGGGTGAACCACATATATTTGGTGTCATATGTGTGATTGATGCCTGGATCTTTGTCATTGTTATACTGTTATTTTCATTATTGTGTTAGATCAAATTTATAGATGCGCAAAGTAGATCTAGTTGATAAGAGATATATGAATGTTGCATTATTGTTGTATTAGATCCACTTGATATTCCCCTCTTAGCTACTTTGGGTGAGACTACATCTGCTTCGTAGGTATTGCCAAAAGGGCTAGTAGCTAGGGCTTGTTGGTGCGCTCTTGGAGTGAATCCTGGGTCTACCCCTGTGCCAACATGCGTGAAGTCGGTTGAAGGGATATCCCCTCGATACCTTCCTAGCGTCAGATATATTTCTTTGGATCTATTCGTATCTGGGGATCTTCCTAGTGTCTTTACCTCTGTGAGAGGCGGTGCTTTCAAGGTTTTGGGCTTTGCTACCCTGCCCATATGGTGGACCTGACTTACGACTTCTCACATGTGCATCAGTTATACAATGGTTTATTAGTTGCTTGACTTAGGTGTCTCATAGGTTACTTGCATGGGTTATTCTGCAAATACCTTGGGTCAGATAAGGTTCGTACAACACACACCCTTTATAGAGGATTACCTCTCTGGGGGGATCTGACCGACTAGTGGTTAAGCCCACGAGGGCCCTTATAACTAATTATGTTACCTACAATTTTTAGCAGGGAGTCTCATGCCCCTCTTAGGCGAGACAGACCTTCTTTAGGTGATCTAGGTTTATTTGTTTGAGTGGATCGTAATGCCTTTTGGACTTTACAATGCTCCTGCTACTTTCACGAGAGTTATGAATGATGTCTTAAGGCCTTTTCTTGATGATTGTTTTATTGTCTACTTGGGATGACATTTTGATTTTTAGCAAATCTCGTGAGGAGCATGTTGTGCATGTAAAACAAGTTTTAGATGTTTTGAGAAAAGAAAAGTTGTTTTTGAAGATATCTAAATGTGAGTTTGGAAAAACTTCACTTATCTACTTGGGGCATATTTTTGGTGGAGGCGAATTGAAAATTGATCCCTCTAAGGTCAAAGTCATATTGGAATGGCCCAATGCCAACAATGTGACAGAGGTAAGAAGTTTTTTGGGAGCAGCCCAATATTGGAGAAAGTTTATTGCTAACTTTTCTTCAATTGTAGCTCCATTACATGCAGTGACAAGTGTCAAGCAAGTTTTCCAATGGGGAGGCAAGCAACAA
>ML793664.1:30846-58097 GCA_009831015.1 Picea engelmannii | reverse complement strand
CCCCTCATGACGTTTACTCATTTCATGGGGACTAATCCTTCCACTTCTTATAATGTTATGCAGAATTATGATGCTCATTCCGCACCTTGGTTTCCTAGTCATTATCTTGTTGATATTCCTTCACCCTTGCAATCCTCACCCTGGTCCACTTATATGAATCCTAGCATTGGATATGGGGGCACCATGGCCCCAATTCCTACTTCTTCGTTCGATATAAGTCATGTCCCTCAACCAGCTCTCACTGTGGGAGGTTGGAACCTCCTCTCTTATAGATCCAATCTTAGTTATCCTCTTCCAAGATCCAATGCTCAGATGGGTGTTTTTCCTACTTACTACACCCCATATTTGTATCCTTCATCTGCAATGTCAATTCCTTCAAACATCTTTCCCATGACGGGTCCACACATATCCCCGGGTCTTTCATATGGGGAGAATTTGTTTTATGGTTTGGGCTTCCCTGTTTATGGAACCCCTTCGCAAGGGGGAAACATATGACCTCACTCGAATAATCCTTATCATTATTTATCTTCATAGACTTCAGTGATTATTCATGTTCACACCTCTTCAAATTAGTTAGGTTAAGGATACTACCTTTCTAGACAGGGACAAGCGGTAAGCTAGGATCCTTCCTGGCCTGAAATGTTCCAAATCCAATCTTTCCCCAGACCTCGGTATCAAATGCCACAACTCACCCCTAGTCTAGTCACTGTCAGTCATACTAGAGCTCCATCACCAACCTATACCAGTCATGTTGGAGATGGGTCGACAACTTCTACAAGTCTTATTCACAACCTGCACACGGTTGTTGTCAATCATGCTGGGGGCACCACACTAATCACCATGAGTCATATCAATGTCACATATCCAACCTCTATATACCATGTAGGAGATGACTCTCTCACCTCTACCAGTCACGTTGATAGTATGTCACTAGCCATTGTGAACAACACTGGAGGCATTGAGAAGCACATACACCTCAGACATAAGCCTAAATTCCTTTGCAAGACTTGTGAAGGAGGTCACCTTACTCGTTTATGTCCAGCCACAGTTGGGATACAAGAAGCATGGGGCTCACCTAAGTTCCCTTTGAATTATGAGGCGTTTGTGGTTTCCCCACACCTTGTTCCTCTGTTGATTGACACGATAATAATGTCATTGCAATATTCTCTTGACCACACCCCCATTCTTGAGGGTTATGTGTCCCCTATCCCTGTTATCCTGCATCCTCTTCGACCTAGAGTTGAAGAAGTGGTCGTACCAATGCAATCTCTGGTCAATCCTACTCTCCTTGGGAGTGATGCGTCCTTCAACCACATTGTCAGCATCCCTAATCTCGCACCTTCTGAATGAGAGAGAGCTCCACTTTCCCCGAGTCCTCTCCCTCTGGGTTTTGAGGATATCACCTTCAATTGGAACAGTCTTGTGGGGTATCCAATGCCACCACCTATGTCCTTTCCAATAAGGGACATTATCCGATATATCACCGAGACTATATCCTATACTGGTACTTTATGCTCCTCGACTTGGAGAGCTTTGGGTTTTCCCAAGCTTATGTCGTCTATTCATAAGATACTAACGTTTCGTAGAAGTTCTACACGAGAGCCTTGTGACCCCCCCATGACTTTCCGCCTAGACTCTCCCAAACAAGTATGAGTTAAGCTCTTTTTTGACTCGTTCAAAAAGCGAAAATATTACCAAGTGATTTGTCCCTTTCACACTCGTTAAATTGGACTTGAAAGGTCGTGAGTCTTAGTTAAGCTCTTTTCCGACTCGTTATCCAAAAGCGAAAAGATTACCGAGTGAACTTGTCTTTTTCACACTCATAAATTGGATTTGAAAAGACGTGTATTTGGCACAAGTTTATCCCTTTTTCACACCAAGTTGACTAAAAGTCATAAAAAATGACATTTTTTGGCATTAAGTTGTGATTTCATCTCATTCCCTTGCTTGCATTATTAAGCCTATAATTGGTTCTCTCTTTGCGTTATAAATTGTTTTCCTCAGCAGTTTTGAATCCTCAACCAAAAAGAGCCTTGTTTATATCCTTCGCAATTTGACACCCTATACCTAGGAGGGAACATTCCCCTGAGTGTCCATCTCCCACATGCATCTCATTGCATTGAGCATAGGTATGTTCGACTTCTGGAACTAGTTTTTCTTACTTGCGACACTCATTTCCTCCTCTGTATCATAGCATTCATTTGTCTATGAAAAAACAAAAAAAGACGAGCGGGAAGGGAGTATTATCTTATGTTGGCAGTAATCATGTCACCTTTGAACAAAGCACAAAGTTATTGAATCCATTCATCATCATAATTTTGGGATTAGCATGGCCTTAGTAAGTTGATCTCGTTACACAGTCTTCTCTATTGATTGGTTACTCTTCCATTCCCTATAGAGAATTTCATTGATGCCTCTTTCATCTCATGGTTTCATCATTAGGTCTATGTTGTCGGATTCCTCCATATGTCTCATGCTCTTGTTCAAAGAAATTCTATCAACCTGTGTCGGCCACTTCTTAGAACTCTTGACTTTTCATGTCAGCCATACCCTCAGTTTGTCTCAGATTCACATGATATTATAGTCCTATCGTGCACCCTGGCCCTACTTTCATCATTGGTAGGTAACCTTGAACCTAGCAGTCGACATTTCATCATTGGTCGTTGACTGGGTGGTTTCCCTTTTGTTCGACGACAATAAATCTATTCACACTTTGGGATTCATGCAGTGTCTTGGATTCCATTAGCCTTATTTGTGGTTTCCTTGCCTTTGTTAGTAATTTTCATCATTGGCTTCTATTCATAGGGTATTTTTACGTGTACCGCTTTCACTTGGCACACGCAAAAGATGCACAGGTTCGTTGGTTCGTGAACAATTTCTTCATTTGATTTCCACCAAATCATGAAGCTCTTGCTTTGTACCTCGTGATGACTAATGAGAGATGCCTTAATGCTCTCCTTTCAGCGAGTTTCTTTCCATTGAGTTCAGCCCATTTATTATGGAAACGAGACCTAGATTCTTATGAGTACCTTGAGGCTTGCAGTCATTAGTGGCAGGCTCTCTCGCCATCAATAGTTGAGAATACATCAATGTCTCCTGATTGATGGATTCTTCAAGTGTTCGACATCGACTCCTCTATTCACACTTGTAAGAATGTACTCGGTGCCTTGAAACCTACTTTCATTATCGGTAGGTTGTCTCGCATTTTTTAACGATATACCTCAATGATCGGCAATCAAATGATGTCTCATTGTGTTCGACCTCATATACTTTATTCACATGATGTATACTTGCACCCTTGGTGGATTGCGTAGAATACCTGAAGACATCACTATGTGGTCGTAGCTTTCTTGAACTGTTGCTTCCTTTTCATTGGACCAGTACCTATATGACTTCAGTGATCATGGGAGATCAAAGTGTACTCCATGGTATACATATATCTTCAGATTAGTTTTGAGACTGGTTCTACTGGGCCTTGTTCGTGACTATGACAACTATTGGCATGTAATCGCATTTGTATTTGCTTATTCATGGACACAGACACTTGTTTGGTATATTTTCACATGGATCTGCAGTGTAATTTTATTGGCAACCATGTATGCAAAGTCAGTGCAGAATGTAATGAGCAACTAGTTCGTCCAGTTGGTCCCCTAGCACTCCACTTCTAGGTCATTTATAATGTATTTTGTCCATCCCAGATACTCCTCTGACCTCACACATTAGGGGGCATCTGTTATAGAAATATTTTCCTCACCCTATGCAATCTTGCATAGAGGGCCTTATTCCATTTCCCTATGCAGACATATCTTCCATGTTTATAAAATCCAGAGCCAAAAATAAATATTTTTCCACATGTACGCATCTTGCACACTATACAACATGCGTATAAGCAAGCTTCTCCACTACAACCCGTGTACATCGAGATTTGTGCCATAAAATGAAAATTGATGTTGGGTTTTCATGTCACGACAAGAGATCTATGATCTTTGGCCTTCCATATACTGGAAACATTCTGACTCGGCCCTTCAGTTCCATTTTGAAGGCTATAAATGCGCCAATTTCGAGCTATGGAAAGAAGAGAAAGAATTCAACTTTGAGAGAAAATTTACTCTGGAGAAATTATTTACTTCATATTGAGTTTGTATCCCTTTGTCCTTTAAGTTTGAACACTGTGTTCATCCCCCAATATCTTCCCTTATTGATTGAGAACCTCATTTTTTCTCTCTTATGAGCTTGCCTTTGGTGGAGGATTGAAGTGGTGGAGGCCTAGCTGGAAGGAACTTAGTTTCTCGGTTCTGAACCGTGCCGACACGAAAGTCTGTAATATCTTCACTTCTATTGATCATTTATTAATAGAAATACTCATTTCCCATCCAATTGATATCTTGCAAATATATGATTTATTATCCATGCGTGTATTTGTTATGTATATTAATGGATTATGCTATCTAATGTGCTAACCTTTTATATTATCACCATATGCTTGCTTTACTTTTTTGTTGAGAACTAGTTGCAGGTATATAGCTTTGGGTTCAAGTGCTCAACGGTGGACTTCATCAAACATCTAGACGAGGTAGGCCTCTTTCTTATCTCACTTGCATATTGGTTTATATAGCATGTTTTTTGGATAGAGTTGATTTTTGCAGTCGTTGTCATCTGTTGTGGTTTACCCTAGCCATAGAGAGATTTTCCTCATAACAAGCATATCTAAGCTCAGCATTTCACGTCACACCCAGTATGTTGCACATGGATGATATTGTGGGTCAAACATCCTTGAAGGACTTGGCCCAAATACATTTGATAATGACGCAGATACCAACCAAGGCCTTGTATAAACTCCAAGTCAACATCATGCATGAGGTACAATCACGCACACACACAGACACAGTGGAATTGCAACAGAAAAAGGACAGTAGGGAAGAGTTGGAATTGGTGCTCGAGCAAGTCAAGTGCGAGACCAAAGATGAGAAATATCACGCAGATAACGCAGATAGGCTTGAGCAGGGACTGGTTGTAGTCTATGAGAAAATTCTGAAGAGCGCGTAGACAACAGAGCTCACAGAAACACAGAATATTGATCAGATTGTGCAGACAATCGATCAATATAGGCAGGAGATCGAGCACCTCCAGGAACAACTCGTACCTAACACTCCCCCAGAGGTGAAGGAGTAGAGGAAGTAGGAAGCATCAACGCAGATAGAGGGGATGGAGTGACAAGTCATCGCATCAGTCGACTTGTTAAAGAAAGCAACATAACTATGGACGAAGCTGGAGGAAGATCAACAAGTCTAGCAGTGGGACCAGGAAGAGGAGAGGATAAGCGTAGCTATCCAAGACATCAGGCAAAGGTAGAAGATGATTTTGATCACTAAGCACATCAAAGGAGCACAGCATATGAAGAAGTTGCAAGCAAAAATCATAGTCGTGCAAACACAAAAGAAGGAGCGCCAAGCTCAAATGGAATCGCTCTAAGAGTGGGCAGTGGATTTCATTGTAGAGGCACAAGAAACAAAGAAGAACATGACACAAACTCAGGCAGAGTGCGCAAATATGATCAGCAACGAGATTGCAGTGCTAGTATTGGACGCACTCAAGGAGAAGATTGTGCAGACTCAAATGCAAGCAAAGGAACTCACAGAGAAGTTCCAGGCTCTCACAGGAAAGATTGAAGAAGCGCACAAGGTTTAGGTGGCTCGGGACGAGCCACATGTCAATATTGGGGGCCTGTTGAATGCCTGCCTAGTCAGGGAGAAAGGCTATGTTTGGAGGAGAAGCATGCAAGAAGGAAAAGACAACTTGAAGGAAAAGAATCACGTGTAAGAGAAGAAGGCAAAGCATGCATGCAAGGAAGACCTAACGATGCTAGGGTTAGGGTTTTTGTAATGTACTGTAATGGCTGGTGAGCCAAGGATATAAATAAGTAGTAATTAGAGGGAAAAGAGAGACAGTCGATAGAGAAATATATACATAGAGGAAGAGAGGGTTGTAAGATTTGTATGAGTCATTAAGCTGGTGAGCTATGGAAGGAGTGAGTGGCTTGATCTCGAGGGTTAGACCGCAGGCTAAAGAGCCTAGTGGGATCTAGTCAACCTCGCAGGGATCAAGGAGCCTGTCAGAAGGGATAAGATCTGATATTGAAACCATGCGCGGCGTGATGTAATTCTAAACTATAATAAAATCCTAAGAGCCAAATCTTTGTGGGCGTAGCCCAAGAGGGGTTGAACCATGGTAACATTGTGTTACGTGAATGAATGAATGTGTCTTTGTGTTTGATTAATTGATAAATGTTAGATGAATGAAATACTAAGTAGATTTGGTATTCCACATGCATGCCTATAATGAATGTTATAACTAGATGTTAGACTGAATGAATAAAGCTTACAATGTTGAACCACAGATCTCCCTTAGTCTCAGGTTGCAAACACTTGAGTATTGCAGCCACTCATAGAACTATCTCGGGTGAGACTGCGCAGTACACTACGTGTACTGTGTTTCCTTCTGGTTTACCAAAAGGGCCAATAGTTTAAAGGGATTTTGTTGAGAAGGTTATCAAATCTGAACCAGGGTCAATCTAGGATGATAAAGTAGAATCAGAATAAACCACAAAGATTCCCCTAAACCAAGAGAAGAGTAGATAGAAAGCCAACACATGCGTACATCTAACTATTATTGAACATAATTTTCAAGAACAACCATAAATACAATGAGAATGTGTGTGCAAAAAAAAACTTTTAACATTGAAATCAAACTATATAGAAAGTCTTTGATTGAAAAGAAGAAATATGATTGAAAAGAAGAAAAAGGTGGGAACCGAATCTGCAATATCGATGGTGAATCCACTGGCTAGTTTTCGGATCCATTGCAAACAATATGGCCTCTTAGGCTCTGAGCACTCGTCCTTTTGTGTTGCCAAAATTTTCCAACCCTTATTCTATCTTGAATGCTTGCTTTTATATGCTTCTCAATGTTGAATTAGGGTTATTTTTCAATAACTGAATTCTATTATTAAAAATAAGTTAACCTTGTTTGGGATGACTCTCAACTTTTAGGTATTTGGTATCTTATTTAATTATTAAAATAATAATTTTTTCTAATTATATTTTCTCCACTTGTCGATGCTTATTTTCCAATGAACTTTTCTACGTAATCTGCTCCTTCCCTTTCTCCTAATTTGGTCATTCTATTGCTATTTTGAATAGTCTCCATCTACCATATCGACATGCTGGAATTTGTTTATGTAACCGATGTGTCAGGAGAAGTAATGCTACCATTCAGGGCATGAGATTCAACCTGCATTGTTAATTATTATTTAGCAGAACTTAGACTTAAATTTTGGATGCTATACTCATTCTCAAATGGATCAAAGCCACTTGAAAAGCCATCAAGGCCTCGTCCTTATCCTTAGACTTCAACGAGGTCTCCAAAACACTTGTAATGTTTTCGGGCTCGTCTAAGAACAATAAGACAATAGAAATATCATTCGCAGTCATGATCAACTTGCTTTCCTCAATAACTTGTTTACCTTTGGTTTCCTGCCATTGGTTGTCACCATTTCATCTGAAATATCCCAAAGTGAGATGTTATCAATCCATAGAGAATCCATGCAAAGGGGGAACCCACTAATACCATCGACACCACACAGTAATCTGCGGACGTGGAAATATGAAGCCATAGAAAACCATCAAGAATGCAATGAAACCCGCGGAGAAGAATCGATCGTTGTTGCGCTTCCACAGTAGCTGTTGATGAACCCTAGATACCCGGCGATCAGTTTCCATTTCGTGGGTACAGATTACATTGACATGTGTGTTTCATTGCATTATTAAATTGATACGTAATCGTTATAACAAGAGTTCCTAAAGATAAAATTCAAGTACAAATCGACATGGCAGTAGTTTTACTCAATAAATATTCCAAACATCCGATTGATTACCCCAATGAAAATAGATTTTGTGTCTGGACTAAAACGACCCTATAAAGGTATCACCAAGGAAGTCGATCTCTGACACCGTTCATAATTTCGCCAAACATCAGACATGTGTACAAGATCTACAGGTTCGGCCATTGCCAGGAAGAATTCCCCTCCACTACGAAACGAAATAAATAAATGGCACTGATACACCAACTGCTTGTGAAGGTGAAACCAGTAGATCAAACCAGCAGGTCATGGCCAAACCAGCACGTCAAATTGGTGTATGAGACCCCCCTTGTTTGTGGGACAAGGGACCCCCTTTGCCCAGCGATTTGACTGGTAAAGTCTACGGAGGTATACATACCCTACCCCCTTCTGGATTTGTATCATAAAGGCATCGATGCACTCACACAACAGTGAGAACAATTACAATTGTCTCACACACTCCATTCATTTATAAAACTTGCATTACATATATAGATTATTAGATAATCCAATTGACTCCTAAATATGTGAATCTAAAATCACTTGAGATATAAAGAGATAGAGAATCCCATAAACATCTACAACTATATGTTAATTTTGAAATTATTCTTCAACACTCCTTAAATGGAGAATTGAGTTCTCTACAACACCTACCTAATTCCTAAATATTTCAAGCTTTGTCTTTTCAAGAAGTTAGTGAAGATGTCAATCATATTTTTATTTATATTACAATAAATTGTATCAATCTCTTAAAATGATGTTGGGTCTCAATGTACTTAGATTTCTCAGGATACACATGATTGTTGACTAATTTAATGGAGCTTTGATTATCACATTTGATAATAATTAACATTTTTTTTTATTCTTCTCTCATATCTTCAAGAATTAACCTCATATATATTATAACATATAGGTATATTAATATATATTATATTATAACATATAAGTGTATTATATTATATTATATTATATATATATATATATATATATATATATATATATATATATGAAATATGTATGTAAAGTAATAATGTCACTTAATGCTCATCATATTTTAAACTTATGCTCATTAGAATAAAATGTCATAAATTAGTTTGACAGCAAAACCAAATTGTAATGGTTGTAAATAGATGCTCAAAAGATGGTAGGAGGCAAAGAAAACCCGTAGAAGACTAAAAAAAAAATTAGATAGGTTCAAACATATAAGTTGGGAATAGTATTTTCGTTAAGTAAGTTTTGTAAATGATATAGGTTTTTGCATTTAACAACTTTAAAAGACCTAAAATTGATTAGGTAATTGAAAAGAAGTCTAAATGGTAAAGGTTAGAAAATTTTTGAAAATTTTTAGAGGCACATTTTGAGCAACAACAGAATATCCAAGATACTTCAAGGGGAAGATACTCCACTAGTAATATTCCAAGAGCTTTGAAGAAGGGACTTGTTCAAGAAATAAGAAAGAGAGTGCACCACCACCACTAGAAAAGCACAACTACACTTGTAATTATTCACGAAAAAAATCCATAAATATTTAGAGAGACCACTGACTCAAGAAATCTATTCATCCACAAAAACCTATCCAAGAACATCCATGAAATTTTGTAAAGCATCCACAAGACATCATCCTCAAAAAGTCACTATATTTATCCATCCATAGAAAAAAGATAGTCATGATAATAGACAAGTAGTGTTCACCACGATTTCTAACAAATGATTCACAAATGAGAAGTGTTTATCTATTTATATGAGAGATCTAACACCCTTCTAATTACAATAATAATATTTTCCTACCTTTTATCCTAAGAAAATATAAAAATTGTTGATGTTTTGGTAGTTGCGGGAGGTATTAACCTCCAAGTGTAGACTTTGTACTTAGAATAGAATATTCTAGAAGTAAGAGAACCCTTAAACAAATGTGTGAAAACCCTAGAAGATAATTCATCCCAAGGAGAATATTATTAAAGTATTCAAAGACTTCAGAAAGAGAAGTCGACCCCAGTCACTTGGACAGGCTAATATAAATAGGGAGGCACCTAGCTCATTTGGACACACTCTTACACACTCAGAAATAGTGCACAAGTCTAAGGAGTTACAACAACAACAACTAGGGCGTGATTCTAAGGAGAAGCAGTGGTAGCTAGGGCGCAAGTCTTTCTAGTATCTTTTTCTTGTGCACTTATCTTGGTAAAGGTATGTTTTATTGGTATTGTGTTGCTACTGCAACAATGGTGTTGTTGGTTAGGGTTTATCTGTTAGTTCTAGTGTGGACTTGACATAATCATTCTATCTAAATATTATTGTTCTCGAGGATGGCATAAGTGAATTCCTATGGTTGGGTGACAATGATGTGACATTGTCTATGGTTAAACGAGCATATCAAAATTTTAACATGGAATTAGAGCTAGTTTCCTTTGTAACAGTCTAACCGTTGGAAGGAAGATACTCAGTTTCCGCCCTTATCAAGATTGTTGAACACTTACTACACCCAACAAGCAGCTCTCCTAAGCAAGGTGCACCTTTTCCCTGTATCAAATCTACAAAATTCTCTAGTAGAAAAAATTATTTTTCCTTATAAAACCCTAGATCTAGACATTTTTGCAACTGCAACAAATCTTTGAGACAGAAGCTCATCTTGATATAGTGCACCCTTTAGTAAGGTCCAAATCCATATTTTGTAAAGTTTCAATATTTGTTTCATTGTTCCAGGTAGGATGAATCTTAGTACCAAGCTTGATGAGAAGCTTGAAGGAGTTGATAACTTCCAAGCGTGGAAGTATAGAGTAATTCTCATTCTGGAAGAGAATGGTCTAGAAGGATTTGTGCAAAATGAAGTTTAAGAGACAGAGGGATATGAGGCTAAAGAAAAGCACAAGAAAAACATGGTTAAGGAAAAGAGGATCATTGCAGATTTTATCAAGGATCACTTGATCCCACATGTTTCATCATTAGAAACCCCGAAACAAATGTTTGATGCATTATCCTGACTGTATGAAGGAAATAATATTAATCGGAAGATGACCTTGAGGACACAACTCAAGAATGTGAAGATGTAGAATTCATAAACCATTCAATCGTACTTCACAAGGGTGTCTCAAATAAAAGAACATCTTGAAGCTGCTGGAGACACAATTGAAGAAGCGGAGCTAGTAATGACTACATTGAATGGTCTCCCAAAATCTTGGGAATAATTTATTCAAGGAATTTGTTCTAGAATAAATCTAATGAACTTCATAAAGCTATGGGAATATTGCACTCAGGAAGAAGCTATACTGGAAGAAAGAGAAAAGAAGTCGGGCCATAATGATCAAGCTCTAGCAGTACATGCAAGAAAAGAAAAGAGCATAAAAGAGGATCATCCCTCCAAGAAGTTTCAAAAGTCATAGAAGTCTCAAAAGACTCAAAAATATTACTCAAATTATAAATTCTTATGTTGCTAGAAGATGGGACACATTTCAAGAAATTGTCCTCTCAAGAAAGAGTGGGACAGAAAAGGAAAAAATAAGAGACATCATGCTCATGTTGTAGAAGATGATGAACCTGCTCAGAAAAGAACAAAGGATTATGATTCAAGTGAATAACATGTGTTGATATAATATCTTACACGAACAATCACTCATGGAAGTGATACATGGCTTGTTGATAGTGGTGCTTCTAAGAACATGACAGGTTACAAGGATTCTCTCTCAGATCTAGTTCAGAAAGATTCACCTCATAAGGTGAAGCTTGGTGGTGACTATCAATATCCCATTAAAGGATGGGATATTACCTCCTACAAGTTAGATTCTAGAAAACCCTTGAAGATAAAGGATGTCTTGTATGTACCTAGTTTGAAGAAAAATATCCTCTCCATCTCAACATTGGAAGAGAAAGGATTCAGAGTCACTTTTATTGATGGAGAATTTCTCATATGATCAAGATGGAAGACTCTTGATGATGCTAATGTGATTGGTGTCCAAGAAGGAGGTCTATACAAGTTAAAGGGACACTCAAGTTCAACATTAGTACACAACACAGTAAATCCAAGTGATCTATGGCATAGAAGGTTCACTCACTTACACTACAAAGCATTACCAATTGTAGGAAAGATGGTAATAGGTTTTCCATAGATTCAAGTATATCATGAAGGGACATGCAAAGGATGTGCACAAGGCAAGAATGTGAAGAATTTGTTTCCAAGCAATGACAACAAAGCCAAAATAGGTTTGGACATCATGCATTCAGACGTGTGTGGATTGATGTCAGCCACTTCAATTAGTGGGTATGTATATTATGTTTCGTTTATTGATGATTTCTCATGTAAGACTTGGATTTATTTCTTAAAATAAAAAGGTGAAGTATTCAACAAATTCAAAGAATTCAAATCTCTTATAGAAAATCTTTCTGAAAGAAAGATAAATATTTTGAGGTCGGATAATGGAGGAGATTTCACCTCAAATGACTTCAAAACATTTTGTAGAGAAGTTGGTATTAAGAGGGAGCTCTCTACTCCCTACAATCCTCAGCAGAATGGTGTAGAATAAAGAAATAAATGTACGATAATGGAAGCAGTAAATGCCATGATTCATGATCAAGACTTTCCTATGCACCTATGGGAAGAAGTAGCCAAGACTATTGTTTATGTGTAGAACAAAATTCATCATTGTGCACTTGGGAACAAAACACCAAAAGAAATGTTTACAGGTGAAAATCCATAGGTCAGCCACTTGCAGATATTTGGTTTTCCAATGTATGTGCATGTTCACAAGGATAAGAGAACAAAGTTTGATCCTTCAGGCAAGAAGGGTGTATTTGTTGGATAAAATGAAACTGTTGGACACACTGACCACACTGAGAGGGGGCTGGGGGTGAATCAATGTGTGGCTCTTTTTACAATTATTTATTCCTTTAGTTAGCAACCACTTCAAACATTATTATTCATTACTTACATTCACTATTAGCTACTTGCATGTAACCATATATCAACAACATTCATCATTAATAGAGAATTGTGAACCATCATCATAATGAACACAATGAATACCATATATATGTGTAATATTTTGTATTATCTTGTTACATGAAGACTACAATCTGTGGGGGCTTATTAGCACCAACTCCAAGAGAGTTTCAACTCTCAAATACAAGACTCGGATTGCAAGTCTCAGCACCAACTGAGATGTGAGGATTCCAACCCTCAAGTACAAGACCCAAATTATAGACATAAAACAATCTATCAACAGTATTCAAATATTTTCTACAAATCTGTGACGTGTCTATGCTGCAACACGTGGGTATTTACGCCCTTCTTAAATGCAACTCACAGATTTTCGTTCCTATCCTCACTACAACTCGCGGACTACCACAAACTCACCAAGTATCATGGTCACTATCTTTGTTTCTATCAAACTGTCACTGCAAAACCTATCATGTCAACCTACACCAGAAACCTGTAACAATATGTACCAAATAACCTGTACCAACAATGTGTAAAGATAATATCATCAACCAAACCAAATCCAATCACCAAGACTAATCACCAAAGAAAATCTCAACCATATGCACAATATCACCAGGATGTGCGTCAACCAAAACTACTCATAACAACTCTCAATCATCACCCACATGTGCCTCTACAAAGCATGCACTAATCACAACCAAGTAGCAACCTATACCACAACAAGTGCATCAACCATGCACGAGAATATACTCCAAGCTAACCAACAAAGGGCCTCTATCAATACATCATACCATCCATAAGAAAAACCCTTACATCAAATCATGTGCCATAACTTCATTGTTGTATAGCCTCAAACATGTACCACTCATAAGCCAATCATATACCAAGACTACTAACAAATTCCTCTCACAATGCATCACAAGATATGCCAATAAGACCAAGATAAATGCACCATCAATGTGTCTCAAAAGGTTTGTCTCAAATCATACTTCTACAACAGATACCATACATCCAGGAGGGCATAAACCAAACCTCAAAAAGTAATGCCTCAAGCATGCTCCACAACATCGCTCATAAACATATAGACATACATTTACACATTGTAACTGACCTGATGCTTTCGATATCAAACCAACAGACATGTAGTCTCTCCTTAGATTTTTCAACCCGAAAAAATATATTCCTCCTCTCCCTTTCTTCATATCCGCGCTTTCACTTTCTATAGCTCGCGGGTATCTGTGCTTTCCTCTTATACATCGTTCATGTATCTGCGCTCCTATGTGCCTGTGGACCATGGATTTACGCGACCTGTCTTTTTGTAGATCATGGATAATATTTGAAAACCTTGGTTCATTCACTTCCTATGCAACTCCAAAACTTTCTCTCCTTTAGAACTTCGCTACCTCAGACCTATCACTTCAGATTTGTCAATTGTACCTATAATAGCCTTTCACAAAAAAAATATTCAATTAAATTCAATAGGTATTCAAGTAGGTGTTGACACCCAAAAGCACAACATAAAATTCCCACCTACAAATAGGTTGCAATGCATTATTACTTATATATATATATATATATATATATATATATATATATATATATATATATATATATTAAATAATACTAAGTAGGTGGGACCCCTTTAGAAAAATAATTAAGAAAGCACTCCTCGTATTGCGTTCATGATTACCTTATGAGAAAGATTCTACAGTTTGAGAATAGAGAGAAATATACTAACTTGTTTCTATGTGCAATTGATGGATGTTAAGTGTGCTAGCAATTTGATTTTAAAAAGGAGAAAATGTGTATTTTAATAAACATGTTAGTTTATTCTTGCTACACCTATATTTTGATATATTATTCAAACTCTGAGTACCAGCCACATGCAACTTATGGCATATTTGTTATGGATGACTGATTATTATTTGTAATTGTAATACTCCACTAGCAAGGAATGTGGGACATGTTATTTTGGGTGTTAAGTATTAAATGGGCATATAATAGTTTAAATAATCCAAGAGGGAGGCCCGATTCAATTTCGAATATGGGAATGATATGTTTTGTTGGTTGATATCATATGCTTGGAATAAGGTATTGGAGGCTAAGTTCCCTCCATATTTGGCTATGGTTTATGGAATTTAATGTGAAAAGAGGGGAAGCGAAGTACATTTACTGCACTTCGTTCTTACCCTACCTAGAAGCTACAACCTTCACTATTCTCCTCGCGCTTGTTTTGGTTTCTCTGGTTAGTAACACCTCCATTATGCTCGACCTTGGTGCAAAATAATTGCGTTATATTAATTGTTTTAGAATTCTTCTTATATGTATGGTATTTTACCTCTTCAATCATGAATTGTTATCTCTACTCCATCTAAAATCGTTTTGTTGGCTCTTAGATTTTTCACGCAGAATGTGTTTTTTTTCCAAAGTATACAGTGGATTGTTCGTGGGCATTCTGGTCACGTAAGATACATTTTGATTTGGGTTTCTTCTTGTTGGCATTTAAGTGTTTCAAATGAAATTATTATTCGACATTATATTCTATTTGAAGTATATGGTCATATGGTGCCTGTAGAAAAGGTGGTATTATTGTGGTATGGCTGTTGGAAAATGTTTGTGGGTGAATGTGTTTGGTTTCGCTCATTTTGTATGACTAATTTTGAGGGTTTCCTCCATAAAACAAAAACAACAGATAATTTTTGTGATTATTGTATTATACCCTTACTGTGTATCCACACTTTTGAAGTTTTGCATACCTTTCGTATTATCCTTACCACTGTTTAAATGGTTATGGAGCCCTGTGTATTTTCTTGCGGTCACTTTGGGAAGTTTGTGAAGAATTTCTTTTTGGCTTTGCTTGCAGCCATTCCTCGAGACCTATGCATATTTGTCTTCTCTAGGCCTTTTTTTTCCCATCCAATATATGACCAAGTAAATAAATGCAAACCCAGGCTTGAATTTTTGTTTATGGTCTCGACCCAACAATGGGAATATTGATTAAACTCGCAAAAATGTGGCTCACTTGTGGTTTACCCATGAGGAATTATATCGACTTGAAGTTCATGTTGGTTTGATTCTCACTAGGTTCTCATTGGGATTTTGAACCCAATTTGTTTTGCAGTTGTTATTTGGGGTCATGATGTAAACAATATGTGATACATAGTTGAAAGGTTTTACGATTTTTTTCCTCTCAGCATCTCATGTCGACTTGAGGCATTCTAGTTATGGCTATGATTCAGTCAAATTTCTTTGTCGACAATCCCATGCAGAACACTTTACCAGTTTAAAGGATATCTATGGTTTAAAAAATAAAAAAGAACGAAACTTGCAAGCTTGATAATCCTGTCATTTTCTTTGAGATTGGTTTTGGGAATTTTAAAGAAAATGTTTCCATATCAGGGATATGGTATGTTAAAGAGAAAAATTTTCTTCACAAATGAAATGTCATGGATTCTGTGTATTGAAGTTTAAAAAGAATGTTATGGCACAAACATAATTTGGTGGGAGTTTTGGAAATAAATGGGCATGGTAAACAGTGGATATTCAAATGATTTTGTGGATATTTAAATGTTTTTTGTTGAATAATGGCAATGTTGATTTTAAAATTAATAAATGGTATTTCTGGTAACAGAACAATAATCATCTCATTCCCATTCATTGTCTCACTTTTCTCTCATCATATGCCCACCACCTTCCCAGTAACATTTAATCCATCCCATGTTTTGTTATCTTGAATTTTATTTTTAAAGGAAAATGATTAAAGAGGATTGGATGATGATTTTAGTTGGAAATTGTGATATGGAGATATTGTTTTTGGAAGAAAAGGGTTTTTCATTTTTCTTGGACATTATTCATTTGTTGGTTCCCATGCATGCTACCATTTTTCATTCATTATAAAGTCTCTCATATTCCCAATGACCTTATCATACCCTGTTCAAATTGAAATTGATTATTGGATGTGGTGGGTTGTGTCAATGGATGGATTGCATATGATTCTATTGTGAATGATAGAGCCAACATCTTAATTTTATTTAGGTAGAGTATTAGTGAATGGATTGTTAAAATTTTCATATTTGGATTGGACTATTACTTCAGGATGAGTTTCTTTAGCAGGGGAAGCAATGACAAAGGTGCAAACATAGGTAGAGGAAATAATTGGAAAAGAGGCCATAGAAGGCCATGATTTTCAATACATTTTGATGTTGATCCACAAGAACTAAATCATCTTTTTCAAGCTGGTTTTTTTAATCTAGTTGGCCGAGGAATTCTGCAAACTAGACCTGAGAGGCCTCCTTTCAAGCCACATCAAAATTTCTCTGATATCCATGTCCCCCCTCATGTTTCTATGCAGCCAGAACCACCTGTGCTCATCATCATAGTTGGCCTACAATATCATTTCCATTTCCCCCTCCTCCACCGCCATTCAATCCAAATTCCCAAGTTGATCGTGTTGCCTTGCCAGTATTTTCCTCTCATGCAAGAAAGAGATTAAAAACTGTCATCCCCGAGCCAAAATTAGATAAAGGAAAAGGGGTGGATAATCCCTCCAAGTCTTCCAAAGACTCCTCTGAATCAATGCCCTCTCATCTCCACCTCAAAGATATTTTTCCCATGTCATCAGTGAAATACACCCACAAGGTTCCAATCAGTTGAAGTTTGTTGCACAAGAAAAATCAGAAAAAGTATCAAAAGAAGGCAACAATGAAAAGAGGCAAAATGCCTCTCACAACAAATATGGGTTTTAATGTTTTTTCATGTTATTTTCTTTTGAGGATAGATTTTATTGGTATGATGACATAATGTATTGGACAACAAAGACACATTTAAATAGAATATTTTGGACAACATGGATATGATTCTATTTTTGGCTATAGTCATGTTTTATTTTGATACTAAAATATGAGGATGTGAGTTACAAGGTGAATATTTGAATTAATTTTTGGGGTGTTATATTTCATATTTTGATGACCATTAAAGAAATTAAAATTGGAGTGGCAAGGGGTCCCACATATTTAGTTATTATTTAAACAGACCCTTATTTATGTATTATTATTTATTTTTCTCAACTAGTTAGTTAAGCTAATTAAGCTTAACAAAATAAAGGTAGTTGAACTACCATAACTTATTGGGAAAGAATAAAAGATCAACCAAAAGAAGAGACAAAGGGGAGAGAGAACAGAAGGGGAAATTTGGATATAAGGTTTTCTCTATATTTGTGAGACAATTATTTTCTTCATTCATTCTGAGTTTACTAGAAAGTTAAACCATCTTGATGAAAGTAGGGTCTTATTGAAAGCAGCAGGATTCAAAACTGAATCATATTTTCCAGCAGCTTGTTTCTAAAGGTATATGATCTATCTTTGGCAATATGTGTGTTCTTGTTTGTCTATGGATTAGATTTCATGATTGATAAAGGAGTGACAACATTTTTATGGCAAGTTGATCCATATCTCTATATTCAGTTTTATTTTTTTTGTTAGAGTATTTTTTTATGGTGCTCATGAGAGACTTCTAAATATGACTTTGCTCCCCACCCTCGTAGGGGCTTGTAGAGAGAATTATGCTTTGTATCTCAGAATGAAGTTAATAAAAAAATCAGATTTCTGATTTCAATCTCACATGCCTATCTTAATGATATTGTTCATATTTTATTTTTGTCCTTGTCTCTTATCCATGCACACACTTATGTATATTTTTGTTTTCTTTCTTTTGCATAGTTGTATATAATATATAAAATCAGCCTTGATCCCTCATACATATTATCTGTGGATCAAGTGATTGTTTTGAATTTAAGGCTATAAACTATGGGTAACATTTCCAACTATCTTGCCTTAGCCTAGCAAGATGTGAAAATGCTTGAGTAAGGTTCTTCATACCTTCTCCTCAACATTTATTTGGCGACCATACTGGGGAGATCATTTCATATCTCTTTGGTTTATTGTATCACGATTGTATTTTTATTTTTTTTGTCTGATTACTCTTTGACTGATTTTCCAATGACAGTATCTGTTGTGAGACAACCTAATATTGGAAATGGTCTTGATGACCAGACCAGCATTACCTTGACTTTATTTAACATTATTTTAGAAACCGCTAGTACTCATTTTGAACTTGAACTCTCTTGGGAAGAAATTGAAAGGGGCATAATTATTCGTGAACGTTGGGAAGCCAGGCAAAGGCAGCCCAGAAATCAACAGTAACCTTTCCTCTTACATGTTTAATATTTTATTTCATGTCCTTTAATTATCGTATTTCTTGAAGAAGAAGAGGATTGTCCCCTGAAGTTACCCTTACTTTTGAAATAGGAACGAGAAAAATTGTCATGTCAACACAACAAAGTGCTCTTAGGTGAACCCTATTTGATTCTTCTAGTTCATCTCCATCACCCACACCTATCACCTTCAACATGATGTCTTCGGGTAGTGGTAGTCGCACCGGAGGTTCCTCCTCCTCGAAACCCTTTGCTTCATTCATGATTGGTAGTATCTATAGTCATCAAGTCCCTATTCAATCTACTACCAATACTGCTAAGGTAATTAATAAGTATGGATTGTTTGAATTTGAGGAAGATGCTACAACCACCCCCTGGCACGTGTCTTCTCCCTTGAATCTCACACCATCCACCCAACCATTATCGAAATTCAAATATCCTTTACCTAGGTTCTCAGGAAATGGTACTGTTACCACAAATGAACACATGGTAGCATTTTCTAATGTTTTTCATAACATAGGGGATAATGATAACGACACTTGCATGCATCTATTTTTCAATTCTCTTGAAGGGAAATCTACAACAGATTTTTTTGACCTCCCACCCAAAATCCTTTCAACTTGGGAAGAACTGGTGTATTGGTTCAAATCCACTTATGGGCAGCCCAAGAGTCCATCTAATCAGTTAAGGGAATACAAAAATATTTCCTACAAGGATGGTGAAACCATTAAGTATTTTAACCTTTGTTTCACCAAACTATATAATCAAATCCCTGAACTAATATGTCCTCAAAATTAAGCTACTTCCATGCAGTATTATAATTTTTTAAATTCTCCTTATCATCATAGACTTGAAGAAAAGGATATCGACAATCTTAGTTCCACCCTTCAGGCTTGTCTAGAATATGAAGAGCAACTTGAAAGAACGGGTCTTCCTATGGGATACTTAGTCAAGCAAACTGTTAGGAACATGCCTATTTTGAGAAGGAAGTCTATTTTGGGAACATGCCTATTTTTGGAGAAAAGTTCTATTTTGGGAAAGACCTATTTTTGGAAAGGAAGACCTAATTTTGGAGCGCACGCAATAGGTGGAAAGAAATCAACATGCAAAAAAAGAAGGAAAAGAAGCATGCAGGAGGAAAAGAAATGTGGCGCGCAGGAAGATAAGCCTAACCGTGGTAGGGTTAGGGTTTTTAACAATATTGTAATGGCTATAAGCCAATAAAATAGTATAAATAAGGACCTAGGAGGTCAAGAGAGGATAGATATATATGAGAGGTCAGTTAAGATAATAACAGAGAGAGTTAATTATTATGAATTTTGTAAGTTGTTGAGGATAATAATTCTTGTAGAAGAGTCGAGTAAGGTAGTTATTGAGGGTTAGGTCATAGGATGAGGATCTTGGTGCGATATAGTCAGCCTCACAGAGGGTTCTTACCCTCAATCTCAATTGTATTACTGAATATGTAATGCGCGCATCACAAGATCTTGCAATAGAATAAATAAAAGAGAAGAGAAGCCAGATATTTATGGATGTAACCCCGAGAGCAGGTGAACCACGGTAAAACTTGTGTTTTTTGTGATTGTTAATGGATGTTTACTCTTCATTGATCATTATCTTATGAATGAATGGTTAAAGTAGGTATATCAACATGCATGCATAGGTTTAAAGATGAATAAATCATATAAGTAATTGAATAATTAACAAGGATAATGCATAAGGAAGAAAGAACACAATCCCATATCCCCACTGATTCCTAGACTGTAAACACTTGAGTATTGCAGTCACCCATAAAATTAATCTCAGGTGAGACTACGTTGTGCACCCTATGCACAGCGTTTCCTTCTGGTTCACCAGGAGGGCCGATATTTTTGGGGGGGGTTGTTCGAAACCTGTTGAGATCCGAACCTAGGTCATCCAAAGAAGAAGTAAGAGAGTAAAACCAAAAAATGGTTCCATTATTGGGACAAACTGCACAAGATTGAGTGGATGGGACCAATGGAAGAAACGTGTTGAGAATGAAAGTATAGAAGGGAATTTTCAAGCCATGGAATCTAACAAAGGTGGAGATTGAAATATGGTTGAAAACAAAGGAACTTGAGTTTGTGCGGAAGGACAATAGAAATCCTAAGTTAACATTGCACAAGTATCTCAACAAATACGTGATTAGCGACTTGCATGAGGTATTTTTCTATGATTTCCCACATTTGTTGCAGGAGTGGTTATTTAGGTTAAAGGAAAACCACCCTACAAATCAAATCAGAGAGTTGGAGTGGAATCCAGTGGAGATCGTGTAGTTACAACAAGTTAATAACAAATTTACGCGTAGTATATTTCTGGTTAGACAATATTGTTGCATGGTTTATCACCGAATTTGCACTAGATACCGCGAAGTCCTACACCACAACAAAGCATGATTTTATAAATGGACCCATAGGTAGGTACATCATATATTTGTATACTTCAATCAATATTTTATTGCATGACAATGGTGTGATTACCATGGAATCAAACAGATAAACTTCCCTACGTGCATGGGGAAAGGGGGGAAGCATTGACAGCAGGTTGAGATATGGAAGAGGAGATGGAGAAGGGAAAGAAGAAGGAGGCTATGAACCCAATCATGATGGAAGAAGACCAGATAAAGAAGATAATGGAAAAAGATGGAAAGACGTGTAGCGGAGTACCCTACCAATAAAATGAATAAAAAGAAGAGAGAAATAGTCGACAGAGAGGGCTTGGAAAGTGATGAACAAGAGGTAGAGGATCTTCGGGATGTGGATAATATTGACTAAATCCTACGTGCAACATATGAAAGGAAAATAGGATGTCTAGGGTCAAGAATAGAAGGCAGAAATCCAATCTAGATCACCATCAGTGTTGAACCTACAACCCCATGTGTGACTAATACACCATAAATAACACCAACATTTATACAATCGAATTTTAGTGGAAGAAAATAAATAGTACATGGATCCAATCAAGGAGCATCAACTGGGGGAGCCAGTTCAGGAAGTAACAATCAATTGTCTACACCGCATGGAGGCAGTAGTTCAACACAATTCAAAATGGTAGGACATGATACCATGATCATATTACCAGAATTTTGGGGAGAGGCATTAGAGGACCCTGAAAATAACTTATTCATCTGTGATAAGATATGGGAAGAAGAGAAGATCACAGATGAGGATACAAATATCATGCAATTAGCTATCACACTAAGAGACCGCGCACTGGACTGGTACATGAGCCTAGATATAAACAGTCCATAGAGAGTACCAAATACTATCATAGATGTGAAAAAACTATTGGTAAACGAATTTCAGAATCCAAGCTCAGAAGACTAGTACATGAATGAAATGATTGAATTCAGGAAAAATCCAGGTGAGTCTATTTGGGAGATTGATAAGAGGTTCAAATGTCTGAAAGGTAAGTTGAAATATGAAATTACTTATATGCAACATAGACACTTATTTGTGAGCTCACTGTTACCACACTTGAAATACCTATTGAGAAAACGAAAGTTACAAAATTAGGCAGAGGCTCCGCAGGAATCCTTACAACTAGAAGAGAACCAGTATTAGCAGATAGATCTAGAAATAGAGGAGCTGAAGGAGGATTTGAAGAATCTAACATTTCAACTTAACCAGAATAAGGGAAAAGAGAAAAGATAATTTGTTTGGTGTACCCTATGCAAGACAAAAGGACACCATAAGAACGAATATCCAACTTTTGTGCAATATATGGCAACAGGAGTACCAAACTGTTATCACTAGAATTTCATCCACAAATGGTTACAGGAATCCAGCATCTTCAAACACTCATTAGTTCATCCATGGCCCAAAAAATGAATTTCCAAAGGGCACAAAACTATACAACTAGTTAAAAAATTAGCATGCGCTAAAGATACAAAGGCAGCGCATGCATGTGGGACAGTCGAATAACGTCGGAAAAGTGAATATGTGCCCGATGCGCGACTGTGGATGAAAAAATCTGTGCACACCTCAGAACGGTGCATTTATGATTTTGATCGGCCTTCCACCCACTTCTGGTTCATCTCCCAATTCGATTTGACACCCAAATCCAAGCTAAATCGGAGTGGGGGGTGGTCAAAGACCTAAGGGTTCCCTAAAGAGCCCCTTGTTCACACTAAAGACTGGTTGAATAATGCCTCAAATATTTGCTATAAAAAGAGGCCATGGGTGCACTATATTTTCAAGGAATTCATTTGTATTGTTATGCTTCCTATATTCTCTTAGAGGAACTTTTTTCCTCACTAGAGAATACAAGCACCATTTCATGTGGCCATTCACATCACCTCTTGAGTGAATGAGATTTGGATTTCTTCACCATTTCCTTTTAGTTTGCTACTTGTAAGAAGAGCTCAATAATTGGGGGTTCAAGAGCCCTCCCTTGGAGGAAGAGGGGACCCATAAGTCCCCCTTTTTATTGTTGTTTTCCCACTAATACAACTTATCCATTGGTGGCATGCATGTTGTTTATTTTTTGTTATGTTTCCCTTATGCACTCTAGTTTAATTTATTTTATTGTTATTAGTTTAATTCTTTGTTTATTTATTATGCTTGATGTTTCTAACTCCTGTATTCACTGTTGCCTTGTCCAAATAACCCAACTGGACTTGTAAGCGTCCTTATTTTACTCATTTAAGTGATGAAAGGGATGCAACAGATTGGCGACTTCAATGGGGATAGGTATCAATTTCCTCCCCATTTGGGTTGTTTGAGCACTTCATTTTGGTTTATTTAACTTGCAAGAACCATAACCAGCCCATGCCTACCTGCAAAAAGATAAATTCAGAGCTGAGGTGAGAGAATTTCATCTAGAATTTCCTTCACGGTCATGTAATAGAAAGTGTGTGGGTTCTTTAACCCACAGGCGTGTCTTCCGAGAATGTGCGCCAAACCTACTGTGTTTCTCGGTGCATTCTGCGCACTGTGCCAAAAAGTCATTTTTAATTTGCACATTGGCACCCAATGCGCCTCTATCTACTCTATGACCCGCACATATGTCCAAAAAATAATACATTGTAATGGTTTTTGTGATCTATTGGAGGCCCATAGCCTTCTTAAGTTTGATTCTATGCAGATTGTAATATGCACCACAGTTAGATTCCCTCTCCACATGAAGTGTTAGTCAAAACATAGGCACTTAGGAGGTTAAAATCCATATTTATCCTCTTTTCACTTTCATTTTGCCACATGGATGGCTTGATTTTATTAAAGATAAGTTGGAATCATTCTATATCAAAAATATAACTACTTGCATTGGGACTAGAAATTGAACGTCAATCTTTGAGTATGCTCTTCTCTTGCACCATAAAGCGACCTTGAGAATCAGAAAAATGATTGAGGGAACATTTCATCTCCCTTAAATACAAAATCTTTAGGAGAGGATAATAGCCCCCTTGGGACTCCTCTTAGTTTCTTTTCAAACACATCTTAAAATTGTAATGGGCCCATACATGCCCACATGCTACAAAGAATAGGATAGTTTTGAATTTACTTTCTTAGATTAAATCACTAGGGAAGTTTAAAGATTTTGTAATGGGCCCATACATGCCCACATGTCCATAATCTAGGATAGTTGTTGAAGATTTCTTAGATTAAATCACACTAGGGATTTAAAGGATTGGTAAGGACCCATATGTCCACATGCTAGTTCTCTAGGGACTTTAGAATTTCGCAAGGTTGTACCAATGGAATTTAGTGAATTAGGTAATCAAGACTTGTAAGGACCACATGAAGTCCAAATGCAGAAAGGTGACTCCTAACTTATTAAAAATTTGGCACACTTTCACTTGTTCACACACAAAGTCACTACTCACTCACATAGCTTCATCTAGAAAATCGTGGAGGTTGAAGTAAGTTTCCTCCAAAGGGATTCCAAAATGCCCCACCCCTTTTCTTGACAAGACTATCCACTCCCACTTAATTTCAACGAGATTAGTTCACACCCCCAATATCTCAAACAACCACATTTAAAAAATTTCTAAAAACTCACTAAGTTTTCCTCCACAAGAGGTGCCAAAAGAAACTTTTTAGTCTAGGTATGATCTTTGGGATAGGCATCCAAATAACTCCCCATTATCTGGCTCTCACATCTTCAAACAGTAGAAGTTGTCAAATAGGGAACTTTAAAACCTCCAAGTCAAGTGTTCCTACACCATAAGGTAGGGAGATACCTATGAAGGGTTGAAGGCCAAGGTCCAGTTGTTCTATGCATCCCCCATTGAGACACCCACCTCTTGGAAGAGATCTAGACCGTGACCCATTTCTTAGGTTGAAACTCTAAATGTCACACTTTGACCAAGGTACTTAGTGACCAAATTTTAGGACATCTAACCAGGTGGCAATTGTGGGTTGCAATTGCACCTTGATCGGATTTTGTGTGACTATTGGGAAATATCGCCAGCTCTTTTGGGATATGCACCCTCTACCCCTCATTATAACTGATTACTTCATCCTTCACTAGTTTCTCTTCTAGTGGCTTTAGACCCCACTTTCGAGTGCTATTGGAAGGTCCATTTATATTTGAGAGGAAGGACGTTACGTCTTTTAGGACATGAGCATTTGTTTTCTTTGTTCTCCCATGTGGACAAAACCTACCTACCCACATGTATGCTTGTTTATCAATTGATATATGTATGATTCTCTATTGATTACATGTGATTGTGAGATATATTGTGAAGGTACAAAAAAATCATAACAAAGACTCTTCTTCATTTAGTGCTCTCATCACCATTTGCACACATACACTCTACTAGTCGGACATCATAGGGGACCCACAAAATCCCCGTGATCTAGGTGGATCATCTCAAAATTCGATAGATTTAAAGTATTCAAAATGCAAATTAAATCTTACAAAGTGGAAGATCTCATCAGAATCTTTTCGGTAACATTAGTTTCGGGAAAAACGACCTCTAGATGACAAAGATATCAGCAGTGAAAGTTTCGTCAAAGATGGTGAAAAATGGTTAGAAATGGTTAAGAAATGTAATTTGGGGCTATGGGAATTGAACCCAAGACCTTGTGAAAAGGCCACCATAATCCCATGGTTTGGAAAAAAAAGGGGTGGTCAAGGGCTTAGCCCTTGACCTTGCCAACACCGAGCCCCCCCCTTGGTATTTAAATGCTATCAAAAACATGCCATATATCCAAAGTCGCGCCCAAACCATATGTTAAAACATATCATATAGAATGCGCCCAAACCATATGTTAAAACATACCATATAAAACACGCCCAAACCATATGTTAAAACATATCATATAAAATGCGCCCAAACCATATGTTAAAACATACCATATAAAACGTGCCAACCATATGTTAAACTATATGCATATGCGGTGGGAGGAGAATCCCACAGGTTTGACCCCGAGACTCCTGTCCCCATAACCACCATATCTACCAATGCACCACCGCCATGAGACGTGGCAAGAAGTAGCGAGGTAAGCTTAAAAACTGCCAATATTGGTGGGATTTGGATAGGCGCGTGGCCTATGGCCACGCCCCCCCTTTTTTTGGTTTTTCTCATTATTTAAATGAGCAATGGGCATGGATCCCGAGGAGAAGTTTTGATGTAGGCAGAGACTGGCATGCAACCCGAGGTGGTTGTGCACAGTGACTGAGGTGGTTTTTCACATGGACCAAGGTGGTTTTGCATGCAGCCCGAGGTGAATTTGCAAGTAGACTGAGGTGCTTTTACATGCAGATCGAGGTGGTTCTGGATTTGCATGCATCCCGAGGCTGTACGGACTATACAGATCAGAGGCAGATTTGGGAATTGTGCCAAGAAGGGCATTCTGAGTCCAGTTTCTGAAATATATCGAGTTTATTCTGAGTCCAGTTTCTGAAATATATCGAGTCAAAGAGACACTTGACCATTGGTTTATCATATGACTGCAAAAGATTTTTCAAACCTGCGTCCTTTAGCATACCTTTACCTTGATTGTGCATTTGGATCTGTTTGATTACTAAGCTTTGAGCATGAAGATTTACTGGTTCTATTTTGATCTTATAAAGGTTATGATGGATTTGGTCTTATATATTCTCTTATTCTTATTGCTATGAGCTCTTCACTCTTTGATTGTATGAGAAATTCTTGATTGCATTGTTCTAAAAACTTTGGAATACAAACATTTGATCACACAAACGCATACGTTGGTAAGTTTACAAAGTCATTTTGGGAAATA
>ML793663.1:624355-642205 GCA_009831015.1 Picea engelmannii | reverse complement strand
AAATGAAGTAGAAGAGGTTGCCAGAGAGTCTATAAAAGAGATGGCCAAGAAAGAAATAGAAGTGGAAGAGGAGAAGATATTCTCAGAAGAAGGATAAGTAACCAATAAAGTGATTGAAGAGGCAAGGAAAAAGGAAAGAGAAAGAGAAGAGAAATAAAAGAGAAGTCTTGAAGAGGAGCAAAATAAGGGAATTGAATATGGGGGGGGACAAGAAAAGGAAAAAGGGAAAATGAACATAGTGGTGAGGATATTGAAATAATGAAGGCTAGCACTGAAGTTTCAGAAGGAGGAACAAAGGGAGAATTCAAGAACATCCTTTTAAAATTGAACATGCGAGAAATTGTTAGGGGCTCCTTTCACATCATCCAAACCTCTCCCTCCCCCTCTAAATACTCTAATGCAATTTCCATAGTTATACAAAGAGGGATTATAAGAAAACTTGGTGCTATTTCTTCACAAACATTCAACCCTCTACCATCATGGATCGATATTTTCCAACCCCTTGATTCATGTGACACTTTTGAGATAGGAAGGAAAATGAGAGGAAGAGAGAAAAGAAAGATGCTTATGCTACCAGACTAGATTCATTCCCATCTATAACGATAGGTCTGGATAGTTCACCATAACCACCTTGGAGCCATTGGTTCAAATACCATATTCATAGATGGGGCCCTAGGATTGGAGGATCGGCCAAGCCAAGTTTGAGACTATTGAATTGCCACTTATTGATGACATTCAAATGTTAAAAATCTCTGGTAATATGGTGTATGCTAAATATGTTGAGATGCTTATTCAAGTAGCAATTTCAAGAAGAAATATGAGTCCACGATTGTTGAGAATCATTTTTTGTCTGGGAAAGTTAGCCTCTAAATGTTCATTGTCCAACTGCAGAGATTTAAGTGAAATGTTAATGATGATATAACTCTTTTATTTGCAATATTTTGGGATATTCTTTCTCTATATTGTCTCTAAGAATAAATCGATGCCCCAAAAGGTCCAATGATCTCATCAAAAGTGCCTAATGTCACCTCTCTTTTATCATTGTTTTTAGGGTTATTTACTATCTAAAAACTGCAGAGGTTAATCTTCATTTGTTGTTAATGTTATATGCTTAAAGAACTTAATACATCTTACTGGATTGGTGCACTTTTTACACAGTTCATTCCTTTATTTTTGAACAACATATATGGATCTTACATTGGATTCGTTTTTATAATTTAAATATGAGACAAACATACATTCAAGGTTGTTTTAACTCTCTGGTTCAAAGAAAAGCAACGCTATCACTGTAATTTGAACATATGATCATTATAACTGGCTTGTGTTTTTATAAGTAACATATTAAATATACTTTAATGGAATGTACAATGGCCCACTTGAAATGTCACAAAAGAGACCTAGATTTTATCACCATAAAAAGGTGGGAGTCTCTCTTCATGAATTCCTAAACAATGGTTACAAATCTCACCATCCTACCCATGTCCAATGCTTCTCTTATCAATGAAGAGACTGCTATATAAAATGCCATGACAATGTGCCACAAAATTTCTATGGGAAAGAAGAAAATGTTTCTCATAGCCAACAATTTCCATCCCTAAACATTATATAACTACAATACTTGGGAAGATTCCCTCAATATGAAGATCCTCAAGGCTGATATGAAGGATTTTGATTACAGTTCCAATGGTGTTTGTAGGGTTCTTGTGCAATGTATCGTAATAGATGGTGAGGTATATGATTACTCCAATATTGAGGGTTTCACATGCCAATGGTGTTAAGTTCATCGTGGAGACGGGTGCAATATATTTGATGATGTTGAAGCCTCTAGAGGAGGGAACCAAAGGGTGTAGTTATTTTATGTGGCATGTTCTAAAGTTTTCAACATCAAAATTTCCCTCGAGATATGAGCAATGTTCTTATGCATTCTGTGGCATAGATTCAAAACTTAAATCAATATAAGAATGTCATCTCTAGATAACAACATAGTATTACATCATCCTTGAAAATTTTACCAATGAATAAACTAGTCAAGCTTGTGAGGAAATTGAGTATGCAATCTATCCATGCCTCTTCTCAATCTTGTGCTAGATAGAGTGGAGAAAACTTAACCAAGATTAGGAGCAACATGGCATTAACTATGTGATATTAGTTAAGTATTATCATCCAAATAAATTAATCTCTTTCGGTTGCAAGATAGAGAGGTATATATGATGTAGAAACAATAGTGATGTTGCAGAAATAATGACATTGTTATTTATTTTAGCATAAATGGGGGAAATGGCCTAAAATCACTACATTTTGAAAAGATAAGGAATTTACCACTGTATTTTTTAGACTAGAAATTTTTTAAACCATTTTGATTTTTAAAAATTTATATGATTTTCATTCATAATGTGAAAAACACAACTATGAAAATTGAAAAATTAGAAAATGTAGTGATATGAGAAAACCAAAAGAATATGATGCAACTAAAATTATATTATATTTCCAATTTTAAGAGAAATGTGATATTGAAATTTTAAAAGTTATAAAAAATGATACTTTGAAATGTAAAAAAATGTAATGTAAGTGTAATAAAAAGTTAAAGTCTCAACTACTTTTTTATTTTTTCACATTCCTTCCAATTTTTTCCCATGGAAAAATAATTATATTTGATATTTTATAGGAGAAATTAAGATATACATATAGATTCTTATCAAAACTGTCAAATCCATAGGTCTTGTCAGAAAATACCCCAAGAGGGTTATCTATACTAAATATCATAGTCATTCTTAATCATTTTCTGCCACTCTTTGTGCTTGGAAGCACCAAAATTACAATCAGATCTTGTGAAAAACTAGGCCATTACACAAAGAATTTAAAATTTTGACACAATCAGAGTCAAGAAGAAAACTAGGATTTTTTGCAACTTAATTTAGAGAATGTACAGATTTTGGAAGAAGGGTTTCGTCCTTAATTCCTATTCAATGATAGTCTCTTCCTACAACTATAATGCTTCTTCAGATAATATATCTTCTTTCTCATTAAATTATTTATAGTTTTGAGAGAAATAAATATCTAAAAACTACATTCTTCCTTAGAAACCCTATTCATGATTGTGTTAAGCACCCGATTATCTATATGGATTCTACCATTTTAGATGTGTACCCTATTTTAGTAGTATAAATTTTGAAACATTTATTCTTCAACCAATTTATTTAATCTTCTTTCGCATTGAGTTTTAGAGCATTGTGATTTAATGCAATTGTATATTGTTTCAATTCTTTAGAAAACTATCCTTGTAGGTTAAGGTCACTTACACCCTTCCATTGTTGTCTCCATTGAAAAGACAGACTTTTAGACCTTGCATCTACTAAACTAAAAATTCCCTGATGATTAAGAGCATTTAGAAAAGGCCCTAATAGTTTGTAGTTTCCATAATAACCAATCCACAAATCTTATCCTATCCTGAACCTATTAAATTTACCTATCTTCCAAGATATCCATTGAAGAATTAACTCATACTTGTGATGAATCAATGTCCAAATAATATGATTGCACTGTAATATGTGATGAAGTAGACTATACATAAAAAGCTTAAGTAAGAATAAGATGATGATGATAAGAGAGGTTAGGGATGAGGATATCATGGGATAATTTGAGAGATTCCATGAGATAGTTATGGATATGGTGAACCAAATTTCTAAATTAGAAAGTTTGTTATGGCCACCTAATTCTATATAAAGAGACTTCATGTGCATTGGAAAATGATATATATGATATGTGAGAGACAAGATCAATACAATGTGATGTTCAAAGTATATTTGTGTTCCTATGGGTGGAACTTGTGAGTGAATGTTTATTATTTGTTGAGATCATATTCCAAAAATTTGGTATCAGAGCCAAGTTGGTGAGCAACAAAGAATTAGATCTATGGCTAATGACTAATCACATGGAGAAGAGTTGTTTCCAGAGTATGGATTGAAGAAATCATATTTACATAGATGTTGTTGAAAAGTTTCAGTTGAAGGTTTCATTATAGGCTTCTTCAGAGAGTGAGAAAAAATTCTATAGGTTGTCAGAGATGAGAGACATATTGTTGTTGTCAAGATAAGAAGAAACTATTGTAGGAAACCGGTAGTTGTGTGAAAAGGAGGTAATGTGAAAGAGGCATTTACTACTGCTTTGATATTATTAATGCTTGATAATGTGATCTTATTTTAGTAATATGAAAAGCTACACTTCTTGGAGTGGAGGAAGGTGTGTGTGGAAATCAAGGTAACCACAAAGAAAATATGTCTATGGGTGAAAAAGAAGAGATGTCTAGATGCTCACACAATTCATATTTTGAGGCAGTGATCTTCATGATCAATATATTGGATATAGAGATAATTAGAGTAGTGGGAACCATTACAAACACAAAAGAAAGTGAAATATGAGTTGAAAGAGAATATGATATGGTGCAAAGAACAAGACAAACTATATCAATTATTGCATCATGGAGATGGAGCAATCTATGCTAAAAATTGCTCCTATTGGAAGGAGCATTTGAATTTCCCATATCGAGCATAAATATATACTCTCTGCTATATCATTTCCATTATTGATACTAAGAAAATTGAAGGTAAATATCGACAATTTAGAGACTATTTACTACTACAAAGGGTATCCACACATTGTATCTTGGATATATATATGCTACTATTTGATGCATCAAACATTGTTGTGGAATAATCATGATTGGAGGAGTTTCCAATAGATTGTAATGAGAGAAAATAATAATATTTTTTTTGTTAACAAGTGAAGAAGATAAGAAAGGAGGTATCATAGTATAAGAAGAAGGCCCAACAACCATGATAAATAATTCCATATAGAAAGAGGTACAACATATCTAGAAATATCTTCAAGAGATAAGTTTTAAAAAGTGACAGTTGAAAGTCAAATGTAGTATTAAAGAAGGGTAGGTTCTATAGTGCCCTTTTCGCCATGACTTCATTTGACTGATATGATGTTATTATTTGAGGGCATTCTCGTTACAAGAATGACTTGGTTGGTTAACAAATACATTTATGGATGATGTGATCTATACCTTTTATCTAATTTGATGTGATTAGGCATGTTCTAAAGTTTTCAACATAAAAAATTCCCTCGAGATATGAGAAACCTCTTTTCCTTTTGTCTGGTAGATATACTTACTATGTTACTCTTCTTGATGTAGTACTAGGCACTATTCAATGATTATGCTAGGAATCTATGTGTGAATAATTGGGATTTCATTGACATTGTTTGCTTGAAGAAATGTCTTTCTTGCTACTTGACGTGAATGAGGAAAGTGACAGCTATAAATTCAATAGTAGGGAACTGAAGTGAGCTCATGAACAAATATATATCAAGAGACATTAGTTAATACCCTTTCACATCATTTACAAGTTCCATAGTTAATTCTTGAAATAACATTCTTTCTCATTGTATCTTGCAACATATCCATTGAAGGAATCTCCTTTAATCACTGCAAACTCCTCAATATGTCGTCAATATAAAGATCCTCAAGGCTGATATGAAGGATTTTGATTACAGTTCCAATGTTATTAGTAGGGTTCTTGTGTAATGTCCAAGATTAGAATTTGCTCTACATATATGATTATAACCATGCCTTGAACGTTGGTTTTCTAAGTGTTATTGGCATATCAGGTTGACATCTTTTAGACACCATTGAATGATATATTGCTCACTGCCTTGAGGATGTAAATGATGATGGATACATGAAATGGTTCCCTATTTGTTGGAAAAAGTAAATGTATATCTAATCATTGTTCTGTTGACATTTGACATAGCTCCTGTATAGTTTTGTGCTTAATGTGGATCTATTTTTACAATAAATTTGTGTATCATTGCTCGAGAAATTTGGTCTTTGTCTATTCTTTTCTACATCACTGTTCAGTGGTTAAACTCTACTCTAAATGACATTGATAAAGACACATTGAGTATTGGAAATAATCACCGTTTATGAGAATAGTATTGTGCTCTTTCCTAAATTTCTCCTTCTTGAAACAGAGTAATTCAAAATGATGTCAGTGACTTGTATGTTATGGTAGTTGATTTTGGAGTTCCACACCAACCTTCTGCCCCTATTTTATGTTACTAATGGTTTTTTTTGTCTTTAAACTATAGGGGTATGGGTTATCCCTCAAGAAATAACCCCTCAAAAGGATTATGGAGGCTAAAAATCTTGGCATTATTTTTCTACTCTAAACTATGGGTGAAGGTGGAAAAATATGTGTAGATTTAGTTAAGATGTTAAGTGGGTGGGAATTTATTTTTTCATATTCTAGAGGTAGATCTAGTGGGTTGATCTTAGGTTGGAGGCCAAGTTTTTTTGCATGTGCTAGTTTTTGGGATTTTGCCTTAGGTCTAGGATTGACTCTATATTCATAGGAGATATGGAAAGAGGTCATTGTCTCAAATGTGTATGATCCCTATATAGATATGGTCCCTTGTTGAGATAAGTTCTTTAATTCAAGTTTGTTGGGTTGCGTGCATACTATTATGGGGGGATATTTGAATTTATCTTTGGAGAATTATGAAATATGGGGTAAAGTTGTTTAATGGATCCTTATAAGATTATTTCATTAGGAAACTACTACATATTTAAAAATTTGTGAGGAACTACTTGCAATGAAAGGAGATGATGTTGGTTGGAAGATCCTAGAATTGATGCCATTAGACATCGACTCAATCCTAAGGCCAAATAAGGAGAACAAACAACACATGCTAATTAATATAGGAGTCAAGCAAGCAAACAAGCCTTCTCATAAAGAAGTGCTGGTTGGCAGTGATGAAATCCAACATCGCAAGATCCATGCACGAAGGGGCTGATTTTCAATGGGTGGGAAAGTTACGTTGAAAGCCTGCTTAATGAACTTACCATGGTGCAATATACCTCACCGAGAAATGGAAAACCCTCCAAGGATTCCAAGTGAGTCTAACCAATGTCGATCCCAGGTACAACACAACCTTCACTGTGTTGTCACCTTAGGTAGGAAGTCTAAAATATTATGGCCTCTATGGTACCACCTACTATACCAAAGCATAGGGGGGACAGTCGAAAGTCCACTTTACATGCAAGGGAAGTGTAACTAAGCCCAGAACCACTTTGAGAGATTCCTCACAGAGAAGGTTTTATCCCAAGTTATCCTCGTAATACGTGAAACCACTACACCAATACCAACAAAGAAGGGTTGATTATTGTTCCAACCCCAATGCGACCTCGTTCTTGACCCTTGTGTTAGAAGGGATTCCCAAAGTTACTTATATAGAAACTGGATTTCAGTCCCTAACTCAAAGATCTATGTTTTTTTTGCATCTTTGGAAATTTATTCTCACAATCATATTCCAAATCTCTACACCTAAGCTAAGATGGGTTTGAAGATCCTTAGAAAAGTTGCTAAATAAATTTTAATTAGTGCTTGATTTTAGGCTATTGTTACTCAAAGGAGTGGTTGTGAAATTGATGGAATTTCGACTCGTCTCTTTAAACCATGCAAGAGGAAAATGAAATGCAAGAATTTCAACTTCGATGAAAACTAGCTATGGGAAGGAGCAAGAGGTTTCAAGCAAAGAAATAATTTCTTGATTAATTACTATGTGGATCAATTGACAAAGTCTATGTGTGCACTACTAATAAAAAAAAGTATGAGCTAATTATCCAGATAAATGGAAGTAGTCTTGCAAGATATTTCAACCCATTTTATTTTGATATAGAGAAACAAAATATACTACAGACTGACTATTACAAATTGCATGCATATTGAGGACACTGATTTCTAGAATCTTTTACAAACATGTTTCAACATTATGAATGGTTTTATAACATTTTTTTTTGAAGTGCATGTTATTTTTTTTGTGTTCACTTTACTTTTTTCTATTAAAGGAATTTCTACAATCCATTGTGCATCTTTGGACATTTCAATAACTGTGTAATTCCAGGAACTTTGAAGCAATAAATCAATAACTAGTAAAGAAATAGTAAACCTTTTTCCAATTCATCAATATCTATATCTATTGATCTATTGATTTCTTTTTTCATATTTTTTCTATATAAAGCTATATTTTATTGAAAAATCTTTAAGTTTCCAAATCCATAAATTTTATCCTTAAAAGTTTATATCAGTAGTGTAGGATATCAAGTCAATTGTATAGTATTCTTGAAATGCTGGGGTTTTATTTCCATATAAATGGTTTTGAAATTTTCATTTATTGCTTATGGTTTTAGGCATCGATATCCAAATAAAGCTAGGCTTTTGATTCACTAAGACAAGATAATTGTTAACTGTTTACATAAGCAAGGTTTCTAACCCCAACATGCAAGATATGAAGTCCTTAAAGGTGGTACGTCGAGAACATTTTGTTCACATCTCACAAAGGGTAGTATATGATGTAGACAAGGAATGGAACTCATGGATTAGGTGCCTTGGGTGATTGTAGGATTCCCTTCAAGAGTCACATGACATTGGACTAGGTGCCTTGGGTGATTGTTTCAAGAGTCATGGAATTTTATGAGGGGGGAATGAGGATCAACCCTCTTGAGGTCATGTAGGAGAAATGATAAAAACATAGTACATAATTGTATAAACAATGAATCCTTGGAAGTGGTAAGGAGTGATCATGTAGGTGGGGCGGTCCTTGAGGTACACATACCTTAGGAGGTAGCATTAGAGAAGTGGAGGCCATTGGAGGAGGAGCATTAGACCTTTCTTGAGGATCATCCCACCTTGGACCCTTTCTTGTTGCATATACACGTCTTAGATCTTGAGATGTATCACCTAGAGTTTGAGTGTTCCACATGTAGGCCTATCTTCTTCTAGTTAGGGTTTTCATGTATTACACTAGGTCCACTTTGTCAAATTCATTTTGAACTAAGATGGAAGGTTCCTAAGTAATTTTTTTACCATGATGTGGGAAATAATGGAAAAAAAATTGAAGATAAGGATCTCATTTCATACACGTAATGGATTTGGGTTAACACAAGCTATAATACAAGTTCTATTGTTTGAGACTTGTTTGGAGTATCTTATATAGACACATTGACTTAGCATTTCAAACCAAAAAAGCTAGCAAAAAGCACAAAGAAGAAAACAAGTGAAGGTTGTGATGTTTATGAAAAATATTCATCAAGTTCATAAGAGGGTGCAATAAGCTTTGCAAAAATCACAAACAATGTATAAGAAGAGACAACAAAAACATAGTTCATGAACGAGTGTAAGAAGATTTGTGAAAATCACAAACAAGGTATAAGGAGAAACAAGAAAAACATAGTACACAATTTTATAAACAATGAATCCTTGGAAGTGGTATATTCTTGAAAATGAAACGATAACCCAAATGGATCACAAATTTATTCAATTTTTGCAAACTTGAAGAAAGTTGCAAAAGATAAAACACTTCAAGCATATATTGTTACTTGGTAACTAAATCTGGTGACCAAGTACAAGAAGGATACACAAAACTGCATTGTCACACTACCCCTCATGAATTCTAGAATCCATATTAGCGATGTTGATGAAGTTTTTTTCTTTTACATTAGGATTATGAGAAACTCTATATGATCAATCTTGAATTTGTCCAAATTAAAGAAACTACCCCAACCATATAACCATGGAAAAAAGATGACTATTCACAGTGTCTTAGAGCTTATTACTTATACATGGAGTATCAAAAGTATAGGATTTGTGCTTGCAATACTAGACTATTTCCTTAATCCTAGAAGGATTTTCCCATTACCCTTCATGTAGCGAGGTAGGGTAATGACCTATAAGCAGATTCTTACTTGATTATAGTGAAAAAGATATAGGTAAACTATTTGCAAACTATTTTCACCAGCTAGGTGTCTATGTGTCTAGCATTTTCTCCACCATGATCAATCCATGTTGACAATGCATCCCAACTAAATACATAATTTATGCATGCAACTCTGAGTAAGAAATATGGCTTATGATGATGAAATGTGCATGCAATAAATGTATTCACAACATGGATAAAATATGAAACATGGTACCAACTTAAGTGTCATCATGATGCTGCTAACCATATGGAAGGACATTTGTAACAAACCAAAAATATACCATGTCCATAACATTATAGGTACCAAACATACAAACATAATCCAACACAAATGAAACAACTGCATTATTGGTTCGATACAAAGGTGTCTTCCTTGAACTGCAAGATGTACCCCAGAAAAGAGCAGTGCAATGTGAGATTCAATTCATGCCTAATTAATCTTTTCCCCATATTAGAATATACAAAGACTTATTGAAAAGTGAAGTAATTAAGAAGCAAATGTTTTATAGAACATACATCACAACTTATATCCTTAATGTCATTTTCTCATTAACTTGAAAATGAGGAGGACATTGTTAATTCTGCTAGTAATAAAGAATATGAACATACCATATATCAACAACCACATCAATTTCAATCGAGCTCAAAACAAAACCAATAAAGAATGTTGATCGTCTCAGCTAGTGGTATACTTATCCTAAGGATACTCAACTGGGAATAGTTAAATCCCTACCACAAACATTTTTAGAGATTGAAATTCAAGGTCAAATTATTGGATTTTAGGGATTTTAGTGAAAGAAAAATAGGGTTAAATTACCGATAGAAAAAACCCTTACTAACATAAAATAAATTACCGATTTTAATGGTGACATTGTTCATGTTGTGGGCTAGCTAGGGCCACCTTTGTTTCTCACGGTGTGGGCTAGCTACAGATCAGGGCATTGTTATTGCTCAAGGGTTTTGGTTTATATTTTTTTTAATGGTGTGCGTTTTGTTTATATGTATTTTTATTTTTATTTTATTTTATTTATTTTATTTTTTATTTTTTAAATAATTTTATGTTATATATATATATATATATATATATATATATATTATATATAATGTTTTGTTTGGTTTTTTATTTTTTATTTTTGTGTTTTGTTTACATAAATTTATGTAATATAGGTCAAGACTTAGGGGCTATGCATGTTAGGTTTTAGGGGTTATATGAGTTAGGTGTTAGGGACTATAAGTGTTAGAAATCAATATATAGAGGAGTTAAATGCTAATGCTTACTAAGGTTAAATAGGGTAGGTTCTATAAGGGTTAGGATATTGTGAATATATGTGCAAGGGTTAAAGGTCAAGTATTAGAAGTTATATAGGTTCCATGTTACTAGTTATATATGTACAAGTGGTAGTTATTACAAATTATAAGGGTTAAAATTAGATTGTCTTGGGGTTAGGGGTTACATATGATAAGCTTTATAATGATAAGGGGTTATGGGGATAATTGAGGTTATAATGTTTATAGTGTTAATTAAGGTGAACGTTGGAGTAATTATGGTTATGGGATTCAAACATAATAATTATCTAAGGTAGTGATTAGATTTTATACGGGTTATGGGTTATATGAGTTAGTGGATGCGGGTTAGGGTTTATAGAGATTAGGGGTTATAGTTGTTAGGATTTTAGTGGTTAGGGTGGATATGGATATAACAATTAGGGATTATTAGGTTAGGTGTGATACTGTTTGAGGTTATTATTTGTAGTGGAGAAGGGTTATATTATAAGTTATATAGAGTAAGAGTTAGGGTTTATAATGGTTATTAGAGGGATATAGTAAATGATATATGTGAATGTGTTGGGGTTACTTTGGGTCATGGGATATATTTATTAAGATTCATATTAATATTTTTAAAGGTGACATGTTATATTAGTTACCTATAAGAGTTAAAAATGATTATGTTAGTAGCTATATTGTTTAGAGTTTAAGGGATATAAGGTTTGGTGTTTAATGATTATATAGGTTATATGGATTTATGATTACAAGTTATAGGGGTTAGGAGTTATACTGATTATAAGAGTTAATATTAATGGTTATAGGGGATATATGGGTTAGAATTATAAATGTTTGCGGTTTGTAGTTATATGGTTTATAGTTTAAGGGATATAAGGTTTGGTGTTTAATAGTTATAGGGATATATGATTACACGTTATAGGGGTTAGGAGTTATATTGAGTATAAGAGTTAAATATTAATGGTTATAGGGGATATATGGGTTAGAGTTATAAGGGTTATAAGGGTTAGGTGTTGTATGGAGTATATTTATAAGGTAAAGGAGGTTAAGGGTGATAATGGTTAAATGGATAAGGGGTTACATGGGTTAGATGTTACATTGTGGTTTGTAAAGGTAAAGAGTTAGGGTCCATAACCTTGGTGCACAAGAAAAAGAGATGAATTGGGTAAGAAAGGATCCTCAAGATGAGAGGGGATGGAAGAACATATGATGATAGAATCTACAAAAAATATGGGATTAAGGCAAGGAGAAATAACATAATAAATTTTTTATATAATGTCAACTATCCATCCAAGTCACATAGAGTGTACTGAGAAGCAATTCACCATTAATATCCTAATCAAGAAGGATCATAAATGCATTAAAGGATTGGTTAATATAAAAGGTCTCCAAACCCTTTGGTTGAAAGAGAATATCCATGTACGTGGAGCAAATCTGAGAGTCAGTGAAGACATCCAACTAGAGTTCAATGAAATGTATATAATGAAAACAGAAATGACAATGATGATGACAATGACGATGATGTTAATGATTATCATGATGATAATGACAACGATGACAATGATAACAAAAACAATGAAAATAATGATGATCCTGATCATGACAATGGAAATGATGGTGATGATGACAATAACAATGATGATGACAATGACAATGATGATGTAGATAATGATGACAATGATGATTACAATGACAATAATGATGATGATGACAATGAAAATGAAAATAATGTTGATGATGATAATGATGATGACCATGATGACAATGATGATGATGATGATCATGATGACCACGGAGATGATGACATTGATGACAATGATGATGATAACGATGACAATGTTGATTATGGTGATGACAAAGACGATGAAGACGATGATCATGATTATGATTACGATGACAATGACACAATGACGACTATCATGATAATGATGATGATAATGATGGTGGCATCCACTTCCACATGGTCATGAGTTTCCACCACAAGGTCATGATTTTCCATGACATAAAGCCCTTAGTTTACATGGATCATATTCTGTTTATAGTTCCTCCTCATACCATATCTATGACTTGGAGAAGCATAGTTTGAAAAAAAACAATGTTGGCCCCTTTCATTGGTCATTGTTTATGGAAAGTTCCAATGAAGATGCTATATGAACAATGAACATGTTCATTGAAACCTCGTCACAATACAATGATAGCAATGATGGATAATTTCATCTCCTTCACAATTAGGTTATAATTTTATCATTTGATTATCGAATTTTTTGTGTGAGTCGCATTTGAGTCTCAAAACTCTCCCATACCATCAATGCATGCATCTACTATAACCATGTCAAATTTTAGTGCATACAAGCACAAACTGAAAAATTTCAACATTGGCCCCATTCACAGGTAAGTCTGCGTGGGGTCAAATTAAAGCACACTTTCCACTAATTTGTAATTAATGGGATCACAACGAAAGGTGTTGGGATCATGATGAAAGGTTTGTCACAAGGTGTTCATATTTAAATATGACACTACTGTGACATGAACATGATGATATTTAAATATGACACTACCGTGACATGAACATGATGATATTTAAATATGACACTACCATGACATGAACATGATGATATTTAAATATGACACTACCATGACACCATAATGATGGCATTGACACATGCAATACTTAGTGACATTGATACAACACCATCTCGACATGCATATTTTTATGGTGTTGAAACAATGAATGAAAAGAGGTATTTTATCACAACTATGACACACATACATTGTATATACACCATAAAATTGAGTCCAGAAACCCTCCCATATCATTAAGGCATGTGAATAATATATCCATGTCAAATTTCAGTGCATACAAAAAAAAATTGAAAAAATTTCAATGTTGGCCCCATTCACAGGTCACTGTTGCCCATGTCTAGACCTATTACAATGTCTTTTTGTTGTTCCTTTGAAAATTCGTTTTAAACACATGTTATGACATATAGTACTGCAAGGACATGTAATAATGTCGATAAACAAGTAATAGTTGATAAATTTCACAAGCTTTATTAGTTATTTCATGTCTTTGTTTTTTTCTCTTATCTAAGTACGTAATTCTTTGCTCCATGAATTAAAGACTATTCATACGAAATCATTATTTAAATATGAAATGTCATCTAATGCCTTCTTCTTGCCACCAAACGCATGGGCCTAATTGGCATGATGATGGTTTTGCACAACATAAGTGATGAAAATAAAGAGCACGACCATGACGACGGGTATGTTGGGAGTTCCATGCATGACATTAATCTGAGAAAGTTCAAATGAAATGAGGATGAGATCAAATATATAGAGTGGGTGTGTGAGTCATCTTTGAGTTTTGAAACCCTCCCATATCGTCAATGCATGTGAACAATATATCCATGTCAAATTTTAGTGCATACATAAACAATTTAAAAAAAAATCAACGTTGGCCCCATTCACAGGTCACTGTTGCCAATGTTTGGTCCTAGTATAATGCATTTTCATTGTTTCTTTTAAAAATTGTTTGAGACACACGTTCCCACAACTAGTACTGCATGGGGATGAATTAACGTTGATAAACATGAAATTGATAAATTGCACAAGCTTCATCTGTTATTTGTTGTCTTTGTTTTTTGCTCTCATCTAAGATGTACTTTTTATCTACAATATTTTAGATATATTTTAGTATGTAATCATTATTTAAATACAAAATCTCATCTAACGTCTTCTTATTGCCACAAAACTCATGGTCCAAATTCCCATGTTTTCAAACATTTTCAACGAAGATATTTGATACAATATGTGAAATGGATAGATAGACCAAACAAATTTGTACTATATATAGTGGTCAAGGACTAAGCCAAACCAATAGAAGAGAAAGGTACTAAAAATGTCGACAAGGAGGATGTGGTTATTGGCCAGAACAAAGGTCAACAGGTGTGCATATTTAAATATGACACTACCATGACATGACCACGATGATATTTAAATATGACACTACCATGACACCATAATGATGCCATCGACGCATGCAATACTTAGCGACATTGATACAACGCCATCTTGACATGCATATTTTTATGGTGTTGAAACATTAAATGAAAAGAGGGATTTTCATCACAACTATGACACACATACATTGTATATACACAAAAAAAATGATTCCATAAACCATCCCATATCGTTAAGGCATGAAAACATTCTATCCATGTCAAATTTTAGTGGACACAGAAAAAGTTTGAAAAAATTTCAATGTTGTCCCCATTCACATGTCATTGTTTCCCATGTCTAGACCTAGTACAATGTCTTTTCATTGTTCCTTTTAAAATTCGTTCAACAAACACATTCCTACATCTAGTACTACAAGGACATGTAATAACATCAATAAACAAGTACTAGTTGATAAATTGCAGAAGTGTGATCGATTATTTCATGTCTTTGTTTTTTTCTCTCATCTAAGTACGTACTTCTTTGCTCCATAAATTAAAGACTATTAGTATGAAATCATTATTTAAATATGAAATTTCATCTAGCACCTTCTTCTTGGCACCAAACGCATGGGCCTAATTGGCATGATGTTGGTATTGAAGAACATAGGCGATGAAAATAAAGAGCATGACCATGACGATGGGTATGTTGGGAATTCCATGCATGACATTAATCTGAGAAAGTTCAAATGAAACGAGGACGATATTGGATATATAGAGTGGATGTGTGAGACATATTTGAGTTTCGAAACCCTCACATATCATAAATTCATGCGAATAGTCTATCTATGTCAAATTTTAGTGCATAGATAAACATTTTGAAAAAATTTCATTGTTGGCCGCATTCACAGGTCACTGTTTTCGTTATCTGGTCCTAGTACAATGTATTTTCATTGTTTATTTTAAAAATCATTTGAGACATAGGTTCTTGCAACTAATACTGCAAGGGGATGCAATAATGTTGATAAACATAAACTTGATAAATTGCACAAGCTTCATCAATTATTTGTTGTCTTTGTTTTTTGCTCGCAGTTAAGACATAGTTTTTTTCTACAATATTTTAGATATATTTTAGTATGTAATAATTATTTAAATACAAAATATAATCTAACGCCTTCTTCTTGCCACAAAAATCATGGTCCAAAGTCCCATGTTTTCAAAAAATTTCAATAAAGATATTTGATACAATACGTGAAATGGATAGACATGCCAAATAAATTCGTACCATATATAGTGGTCATGGACTAGGCCAAACTTCCAATAGAAGAGAAAGGTAATAAAAAAGTCGACGAGGAGGATGTGGTTATTATGAACAAAGGTCACAAGGTGTGCATATTTAAATTTGACACTACCATGATGACATGACCATGATGATATTTAAATCTGACACTATCATATTGACACCATAATGATTCCATCGACGCATGCAATACTTAGCGAGATTGATACAATGCCATATCGACATGCATATTTTTATGGTGTTGAAACAATGAATGAAACGAGGGATTTTTCATCACAACTATGAAACACATACATTGCATAATATACAATGTAGAACTTGAAAGAAAAATGAAAAAAGGGTGATGCAAACTTAAAACTTGTGTCATCCAATTCATGTACTTTAAAAGAAAAATAGGGTTTATGGTTTACATGATGAATTGATGATGGAAACAAGTGGGTGTGTGAGTCATATTTGAGTCCGGAAACCCTCCCATATCATTAAGTCATGCGAATGGTCTATCCATGTCAAATTTTAGTGCATACATAAAAAGTTTGAAAAAATGTCAATGTTGGTACCATTCACGGGTCACTGCTGCCCATGTCTAGACCTAGTACATTGTATTTTCGTTGTTCCTTTAAAAATTTGATTGATACACATGTTCTCGCATCTAGTACTGCAAGGACATCTAATAACATCGATAAACAAGTACTAGTTGATAAATTTCACTTCATCAGTTACTTCATGTCTTTGTTTTTTTATCTCATCTAATTAGTACGTACTTATTTGCTCCATAAATTAAATATTATTAGTATGAAATCATTATTTAAATACAAAATTTCATCTAGTTCCTTCTTCTTGCCACCAAATGCATGGACCTAATTGGCATGATGTTGGTATTGAACAACATAGGCGATGAAAATAAAGAGCATGACCATGACGATGGGTATGTTGGGAATTCCATGCATGACATTAATCCTAGAAAGTTCAAATGAAATGAGGACAAGATCAGATATATAGATCAATGGGTTGATGAAATACTATGACAACAATGATTACATTTACGATCATGATGGTATAAAGATGAATGAGCTTATCTTGGTTTCGACAATAATTTATTCTCTACTGAACAAGGCCAACCATGTGAAGGTGGAAGCTCATATGGCCCCTCCCCTCCCCCCTCACATCACTCTCAATTCCCCAATACTCAATCTATACAATAGAAAATAATCAAAACCAACATAGTAAGATTCATGCATAGAAACTACCAAAACAAAAATTAATGAAGGTAAATGAAATTATGTGTTTGTAAATTATAGTTGTAGTTTACCACATACTCTAGTATGGCGACTATTTTCAGGTTTCACATAAAAATGAACATGTAACATAGGATAAAATGTTAAGAACCAAACATCAATATAGCATATAAAAACCTCAGGAAAAGTACTCAATGCCTTGAAAAAGAGATAATTTCAGATAATAAGCCTCTTCGAGGGGGCAACCTCCTTTTACCCCACTTAAATGTTCAAGTACAAG
>ML793663.1:605446-619951 GCA_009831015.1 Picea engelmannii | reverse complement strand
TCCATCTTAGCTTCCATTGAATCCATCTTATTTTGTAGTTCATTTATGTCCCTACGCATTTCTTCACTTTCATCAAGAGTCCAAGTAGGATTTTCTGGAGGCTTATTTGGTGTAGAAGTTCCCTTTTTGGGTGGCATGTTGGCTAAGTATCACTTTTGAACCTTGATTTTGAGGTGGTTCTGCTAGAAAATATTTCTTCTATTGTATATCCCAATTTTTGGCCCTTCTGGGTATGAAACTTTCTCTTATGTATTTCTTTGATATTTCTTCTCTGTAATGCCACAGGTCTGATCAAAATTGGATGTGCCAAGTGGAATTTACGGTATCTTCCCCACAACTTGTCGATTTTTGGCCTTTCCAGAAGATCTCACTTGTATAGTGTGCCCCGCAAACAATAATTGATATAGAATTCTGAAACTCGCACCCAAAATACTACATATTGTCCACGATCCAATTCAACTAGTCCCATGCAATTTGGATATTCTAGGAAGAAGTTATGATTTTTTTACCTGGAACACCTTATTGAGACTAGTCAATAGGACTAGTCAAATACCCTATCTTACATAGGGTGTATCTACAAATTTAAGATGAACCAGAAGCTGAAATTTTAACCACAAATACATTACCAATTTATGTAAATGGCCTCTGGATTTCAGGGTCTGAAACATTACAAAAACATTTTTATAGCAAAACTTCCACAATGACTCATTTCAGGATGATTCTAGAACCCTATCTTGTACAGGATGTATCTCCGAAAGTATAAGGCCTCAGGAGATGAATTGTGAACCCAACGTACCTTGATCCATCTTCTAAATATCCTCCAAGTCGTTCCTTCTGAAACGTTGTAGAAAAAAAGTTATAGTGAAAATTCGACGGTGTCTCAGATGTAGCAACGAAACCCCAAGACCTTGAGCTCTGATAACATATGTTAAGAACCAAACATCAATATAGCATATAAAAACCTTAGGAAAAGTACTCAACGCCTTGAAAAAGAGATAATTTCAGATAATAAGCCTCTTCGAGGGGGAAACCTCCTTTTACCCCACTTAAATGTTCAAGTACAAGATGATTCAAAATGAAAATGTCTCCTTGGTATATATAGGAGACTAGGAGGTATAATTACAAATAAGGGCTTAAAGCAGACATAAATAAAATAACATTACTAATCTAAATTACAACTAATGGCCTAAATCCGACATAAATAAAATAGCATTACTAATCTAATATGCCCCAATTAAGGGGTAATGAGCCAATATTAGGGCTTAACATAAAAAAGGTCACATAAAACTTAAAAACATCTAATTAACCCATGAAATAATAGAAAATTAGCTTAAGAGAATCATTCATACAATTAAAATATATAGTTACGTACCTAAACCAACTAAACATCTGTGTCATCCTTCTTATGTATCTTCTTCTTCATCGAACTCAACATCTGTATCATCATCTAGTTCAGAAACTATGTTGAGAGGATTGACTATATCGTCATCGTCATCAATGTCATTTTCGAGCATATTTTCATAGACATCATCATCAAGAACTGCATTGTCTCCTACGCCTAGTTCATCTTCTTCGTCTTCTTCCTCTATCAACCCATGATATTCTGGCTCTGTCTGATCTGGTGCATCATCTTCTTCCTGTACTTAACTGACCATACTCTTGGATCATATCTAACAACAAATGACCAATCCCTCTCACCTAGAACCTTTGAGTAAAAGACCCATTCACATTCGCTTGGAAAAACATAGCGATCATGTCCTCTTTCAAACATCGTTGTTTTAATCATTGGAAATTCGTTGGCATGCTAAATAATAGTTCTTTCCTCATCGTGTTCATGCATTCATAACCTATACCATTTGACATCGAATATAACTAATTTGAAGGAATCAAAGTCACACTCAAGTATATCATTCAAATACCCATAGTATCTATTTTCATATTCTCTAGGATCTCTATCACTCCTATAGGAAACATTAATGCCCTATAATACTGCAATTATCCCACTATCAATTTTTTTTGGGGTTTCATCCAACTGTTTGATGCAAAATTTATGACCATTGCACCACATAGCCTTGTGGTGTTTCAACTACAATATTCCAAACATGTAAAAGATGCATTGTCAATTAATAAACATACTTATATAACTTGGAAATTATCTAAAAAAGACACACCTGTAGTCACATTAATATAATATAAAATAATTGAATAAAATGGGTGAATTTGCTTGCATGTCCATATTTCAAACTATATGCTAAATCAATTTCCCTCAGCGTAACATTGGCATCTCCGTTACAACGAGCTTCTCTAACCAATTCAAACAATTGTTGCCATGATAACCTACCTCCATGATGTTGTTTACATATTTCAATCCATACATTCATCCAGTCAATATTTTTTGGAATGTATAAATGCAGTGCATCCCAATCTTGAGCAACTGAATAAAAAAATCATAATTCACCAATATTAAATATTAGTTATAACCATGGTAAATATTAATAATAGATGAAATAATAGATATTAATATATTAATGAGTTTGATCATATACACAAAAAACAAAAAAAGATATGTATTAATATAAATCTCCACAATTTAATATATTACCTCTCACTATTTTCAATCTACCTTTCCCCAACAAGTTCTCCTAATCTTCAAATTTTTTGATGGAGTTCACATCCCAAATGAGATCCATTGCATGCATAGTTGGCACTGCTAATTTAGGAAGAAACTGACTAATATACACCATGGATTGATATACCATATATCCCTCCACCAAAGAACCCTCAGGAAATTCTCTTTGTCTAACCAAAGCCTTCAATGATTTAAAGTGACTCTCCCCCATCCACATTGACCTTGTGTGTACAGGTCCACACATTTCAATATCCTCAACTTGGTGTATGAGGTAGTTTTCTTGTGCATTGAAAAATGTTGGAGATAGATACTTTTTCATTTCACACATTAGCCGAGGAATTTCTCTCTTCCAATACTTTATATCATCTGGATGGATTTCTTTCAATGACAACCATCTATAGATCACGACGCAAGAAAATAACATAATGTTTCAACATAACAATATATATTAAATTACAAGTAAAACACATGTCATTAAGTACAACAATAAATTGAAAGAACATTTTGCATATAAATCAAAGCTACTTACCTCATGTATTTTCCAAGATCATATATAACTTGTTTGATGTTGTTGTCAAAGTCGTTTGGGAGAGATAGCGGTAGAACATACTGTAACAAAAAAAAATCAATCATTATTTGTTTCGACCAAAGTAAACAAAATAAAATAAAATATTAAACTATGTATACGAACAATATATAAATATGTATACCAAAATTATTACCTTAATGAAGGTATGCCAATCATGTGTTTTTACCCCACCAAATTCACCTTTATTCGTTAATATATTATTTGTGTTTGAGGTGAAACCTGTGGGAAATTCAATTCTTTGAATGACCTCTTTTACATCATTTCTTTGTTTCTTTGTTAATAACCATGGAAGGTTATTTTGGTCTCCATCGATATTTGATCGGATCACACTTCAGATTACATGATTGGCTTCATGAATGTCAGTGCAAATTTTGACAATTTTTTATTTATCCCTCCTACCATATATGATTCGCCATAGAGTTTTTGTCACATTCTTCCCGATATGGATTGTATCAAACAAATGAGCTATTTTTAGCTCCCGGTAGTAGGGAAACCTCATGAATTGAGCGGGATAACATTTCATTCCTCATGGAAGCCCAATATTATCAATACCTTCATGATGGTGACCTTCATGAATTAGCATAAAAGAAATAACAACAATAATTATCAAATACAGTAAAATAAATTCAATAATTAAAATAAAAAATTCAAAACATTACATATACAATACTTAAATAAGTTGTGTACCTTGATGATTTTTATTATATTCCAACCTCCATAGGTGATGTGTCATTCTTCATGGTTTTAGTCTAGTCTCTTCTTCCCCATTTAAAATATGTTTTTAAGTAGTACGATACCTATGGTTCTTAGGGAGGAGGTGCCTATACTCATCAAACACTACCTTTCCTAAAAAAATTGAATGATGATACTTCATCTTAGGACCAAAAATTGGACATGAAAATTTACCCTTTGTTTGAATACCTGCAACAGATGGATTAATGTTAATTATATGATGGGATTATTTAAAAAACATGCATGATATTTATAAAAATATATATAATATTAAAGTGCAACATAATTCTACATACCACAAAAATGTGTTAGTCCTGGGGCATCATGAATTGTCCATACAAATATTCCATGGAATTGAAATTTATTCTTCCCGATTGGTTTACATATGTCATACATAGTGATGTCATTGTTACATGTCAAAATTCCTCACTTCGATAATGCCCCATTATCATTGTCGCAAGTGTCACACTTTTGTCGCAAGTGTCGTAAATGTCGCATTTTCGTTCTGCATGTGTCACATTGCGAACAACACCATGGAAGCACTTGATACATCCTCTAAGACATGTTAGAAGGGGAAACCACATCATTTGGCAAAATAAGAAAAATATTTTGCCTTGATAAATGGTCATCTTAACAAAATTTTGGAAGATCAACGCTCCCCTGCTCACATGCAGGGAGCGCTAGTGCTCCTTGTCCACCTAGGAGGGAGTGTTGCAACGCTCTATTGCCAATTTTGAGGGAGCATCGATTGGTTGAGAGAATAATGGGAGTAAATCCCCCTTATCTGTAAGGACATCTAGAAATGATCTGAGTTGGTTTGGATCGAATCCAAGCTTTAGGCTGCATCTAAGCGAGATTCCACAATTGATGGAGTCATATCCTCAACTTATTCCAAATATAACTAAGGTGGTTGAGCTACTCAAAGCCTATAAAAGGTGGAATTCTCATGGTGAAAATGGGGGTAATATCAACAAAAAGTATTTTCATTCTGATCGTGGATCTTTCGAGCAAGGGGTTGGACAAGGAGGAATTGGAGAGGTTGTTGCAACTACATCTATAGATTGTAAGTGCCTTATAATGTTCTCATTAATATATGCTTGACCTATTTCCTTGAAGTTTGTGTATGATTTCATATGCTTTTCTTTTGTTGATAAATTTAGTTTAAACTAATCTTGGTAGAATTTGAAGCATGCATTTTCTTTGTTGTATATTGGATTGCATATCTCATTAAAGAGATTGAATATCAAGTTCATCCTGGAATAAGCGAGGACAAGCTTCAGAAAAAAGGTACATCATAGTTTCTTCCTCTTTTCACTTTGACTAGTTTAACTAGATTTTAAGGAATGTTAGTGTCCAATATTAACATATTTTTATCTTGGTAATAGGGGTCTAGGATCCAACAAGATATTCACCTGTCCACAGGGGGATTTTCCTACAACAAAATTTGGCGACTCCATTGGGGAGAAAAACTTTCAGTTTTGGTTTCTTTCCTTGGTTTTGTCTTAGATTTTGCTCATCTGCAGAAATTTCTTGCTGTATTTTTCTCTTTTATACATCTGTTGTCAGTACTAAAGTTGTCTCACATAGGCTGTTGATCAAACTTCCTGACTTTTTCATTTTCTTGGTTGATCCTTTTCTTTCTCAAAAACCCGCACCCTCTCCCTTTACAACCAAAGTGATGATTTATTGATTGAAACTCCCCTATAGTTCTTTAGGGAGAAATGTAGTGCTCTAGTATTGATATATCCAGAGAACCAATTTTTCTTTATTTTGAAAAATTGTTGACTACCTTTGTACTGGGTGTGATTTTTGGGCATTTCTTCTTAACTCAAGACATAGTTTGTCAGCCTGTGTCCTTTGTCAGACCTGCAACTTGCTTATTTTAATAATTTTTATCTTTGGTTGGATTTTCCTTGTCACGAAATCACCCTTTTCTTCAGATTTTGGATTTATTTTGGTATCTTTTCGTTCATATGATCGATTGAAGGTTATTACAAGGAAACTTAGGGATCTCTTCACTTTTTTAATTGGTCTCTGATCTTCATATATTTCCAACAAATTTCTTAAGTGTGTTTTGTTGTTTTTGGTGTTCTTTTTGGAAATTTTAGTTTGTTTTTGCCTCTTATTGACTGTTGTGAGAGTGCCTTTTATTTGTGCAATTCTTGCTTTCCATTGTCTAAAAGATGCAATAGTGAAATATTTTTTATAATAGGCATAAAAAGCATTAAACAAAATCGATTCACATTCATATTCAAACAAAAGGATACTTTTTACGATTGTTTTTTGGATACTAGAAACAATTTCTGTATGACTTAGCATTGAAATGGATTCTTGTTGAAAACAAATTGCATCAAATTTATGCATTCTTGTGTTTGGTAGTGAAAGAAAGAAAACTCTTCTCCTTCCCGTAAATAGAAGTTCATCGAAAGAAATGTTTTCTTATAATTATTTTACTTCTTTGGGATTTGAGTCATAACATCATTAGTTTTGACTCTCATTCACCTCTGAGTAAAGAACAAACACTAAAATCAATGCTAATTAAAAATCGATCTAGAAACTTTTTCTTTTTAGATTCTTCCACCAACATTAGACTAGGATTAGCGCTTTGGATTAGGCTATGAGTATAAATCTCCAAAGCATTCAAAATAAACTTAGCATCTTGCAATAGGGAGAGTAAATCCAATTTTCATATAAGCATAGATGGGATCCCCCTCTCACATAGGGGTTACGCATGAGGTCGCGTTCGGGAGAGAAACAAATATTATCCCTTTGAGGTTTAGCCATTTGTAGTAGTAAGATCGTATTTTGGGGGTTCTTCTTGAGGTCAAACTATTTTCATTTGGTCTCAGTGCTTCATGAATTCTGAATCCGTTCGGGGTCCTCTGGAGTTCTATCGGTTCACTTGTCCTCAGTTCTCTTGAAGGATTTTAGACTTATTATCTTGCCCATATGTTTGGACTGGAATGTTGACTATACCCTCCCAGAGGTTGATTGCGAGTTGGTGTTCTTAGTAGCCATAACATTTAGGGTCCTCACACAAGGTGACGGTGAAGGGAATTCTTTGTTGTACCTGAAACGAATGTTGGTCAAACTCAGTTGGGATCCTTGGAGGGTAAATCCAAAATTATTGTGTGGAAGCTTGCACCAAGGCATAAGTCCGTTAAGTAGGTTGCCAACATGAATGTTCCACTCGATCATATCCTATCCCCTTCTCAATTTGGTCACATGATGTTGGATTTCATCACCAACTAGTACGATCATTGAGAGAAGGTTTTGTTTGCTTGTTGGTTCTTCTATATTTTTAACGCGTGCTATTTTTTTACTTAATCATTTTTTAGGATTGAGACTGTAGACGATAAATGTCTTCATAGATCATGTAGGATGCAAGGGTTTCCTCCAGAAGGCTACAAACCCTTACCTCCTAATTTACCATGAAGAGGTATAAAAATTCTCGGATGTTGGGAGCGTTGCTACTCCTTTGTTAGAAAATCCTGAAAGTGCCTTGGTTATGGTTGAGAATCCCCTTCCTCATACTACCCTTGTGTCAGAAGTTCCTATCGATCCACTCCTTGTTCGATTGGAATCGTTTAGTAACATTATAGAAGAAGAAGTTCCTCGTTTACCAATGAGGCCATACACTGAGACATAGATGGAAGACACGCAACATGATTATGATGAGTACATGACTCCTATTCGGTATGCTGGCATGGTAAATTCACAACAGAAACCTGTTCGTTCCATATGGATAACTCCATTAGGATGTGATATTTACGAGCATTTCAACTTTCGTCAACCACCTCTTGACCCTCTTGCCTCTGTTGCGGCCGAGGCAAAACCGTCCGGCTAAACTATTGACCGTCCCATCGAACAAGTAGTCAATCATGTTGCTACGTTAGTAAAAATGCAACAAAACCCTGGAGTCATAACTCCTAATCATACACAAGGTACTTTGACTGTTACTCCCACCACTACACCTTTTCAAACTATAGTTCCTTATGTTCCACAAAATCCTGTTGGAACACCTATACATCATATAATGCAGAACCATGCCATCCACACACAATCAATGAAGGGACAAATCTCGACTAGGGGGAAACCGTCATCTAGCGGTCCTGTCCCTCTGGGGGGAAACCACCCTTGCACATACCTACTGGGGGGAAACCCCATTTTATTGATCAAACCCTAGTTGTCACTCAAACTATGGCAGGGGGACAACCCCCTTTTGCTGGGAACCCTTCACAATCTCAGGGAGCACCCCAAGGAGGTATGTTTCATCAACCTTATCAAGGAGGGACATCATACCCTAACCCATAAGGAGGAGTACCAAATCCCATTCCTTTTGGATTATATTTTGGACAACCTTATCTGGGTGTCCCAAATCCCACCTGGGTCCTCAAGGACAACAATCTTATCCTCCCCAAGGGTCAACTGTATACCCTTCGCAAGGACAAACTTCTTACCCTCCTAAAGGGAAAACTGTTTATCCTCCAAAACCCAATCAAACGACCTATCCTCCCCAGAACCAACCGAGTTTCCCTCCTTTCGTGAACGTTCCTCAACAACAATCGAATCCTGCCTATACCGACCAACAAAAACCATATATGGGAGGGCCTATTGGATACAATTATCCACCTCAACCAGTTTATGGACCTACCAGTGTCCCCATGCCACACTAGTATCACCCTCAAGTTAACTGCCAACTATTGTTCCTAGCTACGTTGGATATACCATATTTATCTCGGTTAACAAATGATCCCATATTACATTTTTCTTTCTGGCTAGTAATTCCTGCTAAATTACCTTTTGACATCCCCAAATTTGACGGTAAACCTGGAGAAGACCCGAACAACCATGTTATGACATTTCATCTATGGTGTTCATCAAACTCACTGATGGACAATTCTATACGGTTGTGTCTTTTCCAGTGCACACTCACGGGCTTAACAACCAAATGGTACATTGAACTCCAACGTGGTACCTTTCAAGATTTCAACTCCCTATCTATGGATTTTCTCATGCATTTTCAATTACCCATCCGTTACGAGACTGGTACGAAACTCTTAACCTCACTTCGTCAAACAAACTCCATCCATATCTCTGATCACATTCATGATTGGATACGATGATGAAGGTTGATTAAAGTGACCATTCCTGACCAGTTATTGGCAGAATGATTTAATAAATCTCTTTCACCGCCAATTACTCGTGACGTCTCCATGGGTGGTTTTGTCACCAAGGAAGAATCCATTTCTCGCACTCAGTACTTGGATTTGGTTTACTCCCAATCCCATACGTTGTATGAGTTGATACCAAATTCTCCCTGTACATCCTCCGATCCATCCAAACCATATTCCATGTCTCATGTAGATGGAATCATCGGTGCCATCAAAACCCAATATTCATCACAGTCATCTGGCTCGGCTAATCGCTCTGTTTCTGCACCCATCACTAGTTTGAATTCATTATCCTCTACCTCCCCCTTGAATCAAACATCTGAGGTGAATGTAGTCCAATCTACCTCTTCACAACAATCTGGGGAAAGAAGAAAATGAAAAATAAACCCAAAAAGAATAAAAATAATAATAATGAAAATCCAAAAACACAAACTCAAACTCCTTCTCCTGGAAAACAACCACAGTGAAAACTGAAATTACCATGTCTCATTTGTGGTGATGATCATTACACCCGAGACTGTCCTCATCACGATGAAGTTGCAAAAATTTTCAAAGGGAACTCCCAACCCGTTGTGTTAACACAACCTTCTCCTCAACAACAGACCATGGTTTAATGGGATTGATTTAACCACTCACACCACAACGTATCATACATCGACTAAACCTGATAAAGAGACGGTCACTAACGGTACTACATCGAATCTACCTCTTGCCACCATTACTCCTCCATCTGGATCACTTCAGATTGAGAAACCCACTTTCGACTCTATTTTACACCCTCCTAAGAGAACTATTCGAAAATGGATTTTTAATCCTAGTTCACGTGTCACCCAAAACTACAAAATTGTTGAAGATTTGTCTCAAGCACTGTGTGCTATGTCTACTCTTGAAGTTATACAACAATTTCCAAGTCAATGTAGAACACTCTTGGCTGCCATCGACACAATCAATCCCAAGTCATGAAATAATATAACGTTTAACCTTGATAAATTCAAGTCATGAATTTCTCACTATCTTGCTTTTCATATTGACGTGGTTGTTCATAACCAACACATTCATCGTACCATACTGGATGAGGGATCTTCCACTTGTGTCATGTCATTATCCTGTTGGAAAGGATTAAAATCACTTGCACTTAATCAATCCCCTACAATGTTATGAGCATTCGACGAGCGAGGTTTTCTCCCTCATGGACTCTTGTAGTCCCTAGCTGTTCAGTTGGGAGGCAAGACTGTCTCTGTCAATGTAGAGGTAGTCAATGCCCCTCTTGATTAAAAATTACTATTAGGAAGAATTTGGTTTTATTCCATGACTGTCGTCACTTCATCGGTGTTTCAATGTGCACAATTCCCCTATCAAGGTAAAATTGTCACTATCGACCAGTTAGATTACTATACCCCCGACGCTCGCACTCCCTCCACCTACAATATTCTTTTCTTGGGAGATACTAATATCACTTATGAAATTTTCGGTGTAGGTATTTTAAAAGACTCTTCCCTACACCACTTCCTCCCACCTCGCAACACATTTCCATGATCAATATGATCTCGACTATGGAATATCAATCTTACGAATCATCTGATCCTTGGATTGTGCCTAGTCCCTTGGAATTCGATTCTTTAGGTGATGCTATGCCACTTAGTCATGTTGAGGATTCATACAATTCCACCCAATCTGCCTCTCCCTCATTGGAGGCTTCATACTCATTGCCATCTTGGTTGGATTCCCTATCCTCTACTTTCGACTACATCCTATGGATTTTTCCATCAGACGAATCCATTATGGAAATTATTAGTATCAGTGAGGTACCTTGGGGTGACAACCATCATCGTTCATATTTTCTCCCTAGTCTAGATGAAATTGAGAAAGATATACACTATCTTTCCTAACAGTGTTGTCGAATCTCCCCAATCTCCCATCCTTACCCAGGATACTACTTACGAGGGGAATTTAGGAAACCTCTCTTCTACCATTGCTATCAACATCTCGATCAAAGAAGGTATCGTGGAAAATTTTCATCTTGGTGCTAATTGTTCACCCGAGGAAGTAGAAGCTTAGACCTCTTTATTCAAAGAATTTCACGATGTCTTTGTTATGAGTTATGAAGAAATGCCAGGGATTGATCCGTCGATCATTGTGCATGAGATAAAAAATTACCCAGGCATTAAACCTGTATGAAAAAAACTTCACCTGGTTCATCCTAAGAAAACCGTAGCCATAAAGGAAGAAGTTGAAAAAATGCTGAAGTCTGGCTTTATTTATTCTGTCCCCTTGACAGAATGGGTTTCCAACATCGTTCTGGTCACTACAAAACAAGGAACCATTCATGTTTGTGTCGATTATAGGGATCTCAACAAGGATTTTCCAAAATACAATTACCCAACACCCTTTATCGACCAAATCATCGATAATTGCACTGGCAACGTTATATTTTCCTTCATGGATGGTTTCTCAGAGTATAACCAGATCGATATTCTATCAGCTAATTAGCACAATACATCCTTCATCTTCCCTTGGGGGAAGTTCTCCTATGAGAAGCTACCTTTTGGTCTTAGAAATGCTGGTGCCACTTTCCAGTGGGCCATGTCGTATTCTTTCCATGATATCAAACATATTGTGGAACCTTACCTCGATGATTTACCCGCTCATTCATCTACTCGAAGAGACCATATTGGTCATTTACAGTCCATTTTTGTTTGATTTTAGTTTTACCATATCCATTTGAACCCTCAAAAATGCGTCTTCATTGTCGAATCAGGTCGACTCCTAGAATTCGTCGTCTCCAAAGACAGATTAGGGTGGATCCCTTGAAATTCAAATTTATTCTCGCTTTACTCCCTCCCAACAATCTGAACCAACTACAAAGTTTGCAAGGGAAAGAAAACTTTCTTCACCATTTTATATGTAATTATGATGAACTCACTAAAGGATTTATGAGATTTTTTCATAAAGACACTCTTTTCATCTGGGATGACACTGCTCAATGCTCTTTTGATTCTCTTAAGAACACATTAACATACACGCTTCTCTTGCACCCTCCAAATTATGCACGAGACTATATCCTTTATTTGGCTGCCTCTACTTCCACTATTTCTATGGTGTTAGTTCAAGAGGATCCTAACGGTGATGAACATGTGATCTACTATCTGAGCAAGAGTCTATTTGGTCCTGAGCTCCGATATTCACACATTGAAAAGTTGGCTCTGGAAGCTGTCATTGTTGTCCAGAGTTTCTCCACTACATCTTGTTGCACACTACCACAGTCATTGCGGAATCGAACCCCATGTACCATATCCTTACACGTCAAGTACTTGGGGTAAATTATTCCAAATGGATCGTCATTCTTCAAGAATTTGAACTTGAGTTTTCCAAATAAAAAGATAACAGAACGTTTGTTTTTGCAGAACTCATGTGCGATCTTCCCTATGCTGATGAAGATAATGAGCCCAATGATTCTCTTCTCGAAGAATATTTGTTCCTCATTAGCATGTCAGGCCTTTGGTATGGAGATATTCTTCTCTATCTCCAAACCCAGTGTTTCCAACCCAATATTTCTCATGACAAACACCGTTGTATCATCCACCATTCTAAACACTACCTTATCCTTGGTGACACTTTATATCATTGTGGTATTGATATTGTCTTACGACGTTGTTTAACCCACGATGAGGTTGAACGTGTTTTGAATGACTGTCACCTCAGGGCTTGTGGCGGTCATATTTCTGGGATGGATACAACCCATTAAATATTACGTGTTGGTTATTTTTGGCCCTCCATATTCAAATATTGTATCAAGGCTGTCAAAACATTCCCACCCTGTCAAGTTTTTCAGAAAAGGAATGTACCCACCATGCTCTGTTGCATCCCATTATTGTCGTCGACCCATTTTCCAAATGGGGCATTGCTTTTATGCAATGTAAGCCTACCTCAACTAGGGGGCACACTTATATCATCATTGTCGTTGATTTTTTCACTAAATGGGCTGAGGTTATGCCTACATTTCTTAATGATGGCCCCATTGCAACAATTTTTTTGTTTAACCAAATCATCACTCGCTATGGTGTCCCACAATCCATTGCCATTGATCACGGCTCACATCTTCAGAACCATATGATGAGTGAATTTCATATCAAGTTGGGTTTTCTCCATGAAAACTCATCCCCCTACTATCCTCAAGAATAAAAAAAATTTGAAGCTATCAACATAGTCCTAAATACCATGCTCCAATGCATGGTGGGGACAAACAAAACCTCTTGGCACTTGCAACTTTTCTCCGCAGTCTGGGCCTACCACACTTCAGTGAAAACTACAACTAGATTCACTCCATTTCAGTTGGTATATGGCGTAAAAGTAGTGTTATCAATCAAGTGTGATATCCCTTCGTTGAAAATCACTGTAGAACTCCTTCCTCATACCTCTGTTGAAGAGGAATTATTCCTGTATTTAACCAAGTCGGACAAAACATGTCATGATGCTGCTCTTGTTAATGAGATGTTTAAAAAATGAATGAAGAGTCAATATGAAAAATCTGTTCAACCTCGTGCTTTTGCAAAAGGAGACTTAGTCCTCGTCTGTGACCAAGCTCACGATAAATTGGGGAAATGGAAATTAGAACCTCTTTGGCATGGACCTTATATCATAAAACATGTATTACATAGAGGTGCCTATGAGTTATTCGACTACGATGGAATATCTCTCGGTGAGACCTAAAATGGGCTTTACCTCAAGAAGTACTATGCATATAACATATGACATGTGTGCTTTGTACACTATTGTACTATATACTTTTGATTTGGTGTGTCTTTTCTCTTGCATGTACGAGTTTTTTTCTAGCTGCTTATAATTTGTCTTGTGATTACATGTGCATATAACATCTCCCTTTCCCATATTTTTTGGGTTCACGGATGGCACTAGTCAACACACCAGAAACATTGCTTCTGCAGCCTGGGTCATTTACCACTCTGGTGAGTTGATGAGTTCGAGAGGAATTTTCCTAGGATTGACAACCAATAATGTGGCAGAATATCATGCCGTCATCAGACTCTTAACCGAAGCCTCCTCTATATATATATATCATCGGATTATCAACCTAGACTCTCAACTCGGGGTATGTCAACTTAATCAAGGTTATGCCATTTGCAACCTTGTCTTACTACATCTCCACCTAAGAGTTCGTCGTCTCAAAAGATCTTTTGAATTTATACAATACAAACATATACCGAGAGAACTCAACACAACGTCGGATTCATTAGCTAATTGCATATTGGATTGGTATCTTGCGCATAGATAAAACATTTGTAAAAAGACATGAATCACATGTACCCTAAAGCATCACATAAGATAAATTGTAACATCAATAGGCACCACAAAACTCGGATATA
>ML793663.1:559337-584768 GCA_009831015.1 Picea engelmannii | reverse complement strand
AATACAAGAGAGACACAGATTTACGTGGTTCACCCAGTGTGGGCTACATCCACCAGAGAAATTGCCAGGTCCTTCCTTTATTATTATCCAACAAATGAAGGGATACAACCTATAGCAAAACCCGTTGTAACTTCCTCTTCTTTCTCTCACAGTATCCTCTCTCAGAATACAATATTCTCCATCAACCATAGCCGCAATACATTTCCCTCATAAAAGAGGGTTTCCTTCTAGGGCAAAAAACCCTAACATAATCTCTACCGTTAGATCTGTGACCTTATAATGAATGGTCTAGATTTACAATGAAATTAAAATATACATTTATAAGGAAATTTTTCCTTCAGAGGCTCGCTTGCCCCTAGACCCCCCAGCCGGGGGGATAGCCCCCCCGAACCTTGCAGAGGGGGTACCCCCCCTCTGCACTCCCCCGCATGGAAGAGTGTACATACTTATGGGGTGTAAATACTTCATGGGGTATAAACACGACTGAAAGTAAAAGACCTCTTAATCAAGAAGATAATCAGGCTCCATAACCAACAAATGTAAGATTCAAAAATCAATGTAAACAAATACTTGAAACAATCATTGTCAACATTATGTGCTACCTCTTTATTGACATTGTTGTCAACATTATGTGCTACCTCTTTATGGACATCGAAGGAGGAATTTTACTGTTGATAAAAAAAATAGGCCACACTGATTAAGTAGACCTAAGCTCTTTGAATGAATTAACACTGTCAACTTCCAATGAAAGCCTAACATTACAAGGTTCATCTTTGAAATATGCCCATTTTTCCTCAATTTCCCTAAATGCATAACCATCTACATGCATTCGAAGAAAACCATCTCAACTTTTGTTCTATGCATGATAATCCATAAATTGTGCTATTCTATCACACTTGAACACTTGCTACAAATGTGGAATTATGGGAATATGACGAAGAACCTTTTGAGACACCTTTTTGTTATTTGATCAGTTTGATATCTACTGATAAGACATTGCAGGCATTCTGATCATTAGGACATGCAACTATAGTTTGATACTCCATTCCAATGTCTTTCATAATGGAATGCAAATATCGATATGTGCGAGGTAAAATATTTGACAATGGTGACAAAAATTCACTTAACAATCTACAACATAACAAATAACTAGTTAATGTAAAGAATATTAATCATAAATATTGCATTCTTATTTTACACATTAATTAACACTAAAAAAAATAGAAAAAAGTCAACATTTATGTATATGAGATGAAACATATTATATACCTTAGGATCTGTGTCATACAAGTGTTCGACAAATGATTCATAACCTTTAAGTTCACCATCAACAATTTAGTGGAGAGAATATTTTCTCTTGAGTCTTTATAAAGTCGTTTATTTTCCTTTTCTAATAGAGGTTCATCATAAATACCATCACTATCCCCATCCTCATCTGACTGAGAAAACAAATCTTGGATCATTTGATTTTTCCCGTCATCTTCCTCAATAGGATCATTAACTTGATTTGTGCCATTATATTCTTCTATGAGATCCTCATTTGACTCATGTTCCTCAACTTGTACACCATCATTTCTACTACTACTTGGTGCATTCTACAGAAAGTTAGGGGGCAACTCTAACTTTATAGTTATAAACAATCATGCAAAATTAGTGTGTATAACAAATATTCAAACAATATATATATATATATATATATATATATATATATATATATATATATATATATATATAAATAGAAAATGAATATATAGCTAATTACCAGGGGATGATATTCATTCGATCCCCCATCATTGTGCCCATATTTCCTACAATGTTTTTTAGTTGTTGCTATTAAATTTTTTACGGGATGTGTAGTGTAATATTTTTTGCAAGGGAAATAACATATACCATCACCCTTTTCACCCTCTTTACTTTTTTTCCCACTAATATTTTTCGGCATTCTTTCCCACAAAAATACCCTTTTTGAATTGTCGTTGTTATAGCAATACTATCACAACATCTCTAATTTGCAAATTATTTATATATTTTTTGTCGTCGCCATTCCAATGAACGTTGACCAAGTCAATGATGACTTTGCCAAATAGTTGGGTGATTGTTTGAATAATGCAATGATCATCATTGGATCGTCTCTTTGAATATGAAATAGGGATTTCATCTCAAATGCGATGCCGATTCACTATCTTTATCATCGTTTCACTTGAGACGAAAGGCCAATGTTGTCGCCACAATGACGAACGTGGGTTGGATTAAAACAAAAAGAAAAAAATTAAATCTTTATCTTCAATTTTGTGACGAAAGGCTACTTTTGTTGCAAATTTTTGAATATGTAGTAGTGTCCTTATCGCATCGTGGAGGGATGATAACCAGCGCACAATTTGACAATGTGAAATCGTTGATAGCCATTGATCATGCCCTGATCTTAGCCGTTAGATCTGGGGTGGGGACATCTTCACGCGTCAAAGGAAAAAGGGGCGTGGGATGGGACCCTCCCATCCTTGCAACCAATGGAAGGGTGACACATGGAATTTTGATAGAAAATATGGGACCCTTTTCCCATCTGGGGTCAGAGGTGTGCCTGTTGGGAAGGTGGGGCCCATAAAATATTCATATTTTATTAATTCTAAGGCCAACATAAAGGTAAAGAAATAAGAAAGAGAAGAATGAAGGAGAGAAAGAGGAAGTTCAGGGATAACGAGGTAGGGCTAGGGTGGCTAAAGGGATGACATGGCATCACCTTGGGGTGATAGGTGGACCCAAAGCTCCAAATCAACATCTATGTCAACATAAATCAATGAATTTTGTCAGAATTTTATAGTATTTTGTAGGGAATTATGAGGCCCTAAATAGTGATTTTAGGAGATCTAATTTTTGATACTGTATGTGTCGTAGGCATCACATATCTTCTTTAATACATCACCATCTTGAAGCTTATACTTGTATTTATTCAATTTTTTTGAAGCATTATTTAAATATTTTTCAACCCCATCGGGATGAGTCATCGGAGTCGAGCCATTAGGATTTTAGTTTTATCTTCATTCACCTCCCCGTCCATCGGACCCCGATGGTGCTATCATAAGCATGTTCTATCTGAATGATATCCCATTAGTGGGGTAAACCATTGGTAGTTACTATCCATCAGAGTAATATTATTTTAAGCCATCGAAGTCTTAGGCCACAAAGAAGAATATGCCATCTGAGTTGGATTATTATATTGTATTAACATTTTACCCATTGGAATGAGTGTCATTAGAGTGTGAGATTCCATCAAAATGGATAGCCCATTGGAAAGATGAGATATTGGAAGGCTTAGCTATCAAAAGGCTTGTCCATTGGGAAGCTAAGCTACCATAAAGGCACCCATCAGATTGTTACTTGGAATTACTTACCCCTGCGTCCTGGCCATCATAATAATTCATTTTTTTTATTTTTGACTTAGAATATGGTTGTATTTTAAATTTGGGGAATATTTTAATATTTATATTATTTTATTAAAAAAAAATTTCACGTAGATTGGGGAGGTAATTTTGTTATTTTTATTTTTTATTTTCCTATTTTCGCTATGGTAATTGGTCAAAATTACAACACAAACCCTAGGTCCTATGCCTCCTCTAGGTAATTACACAAATCAACTAAGGGGGATACAAACTATGTTAACCATTCAAAATTGAATTACCTCATGCATGTGATACAATGATTTTTAGGTTGAAGATCGACGACCCAGATTCACCCATAAGAAGATCAAGGGTTGCTAAGAACTTAATTTCAAATGAACATATATTGAGCTACATGTATTATAATTGAGCCCTGGACACATCGTTGAAAAGGTATTGAGATGAATAATTCATTGAGAGAGGGATTCAAGCCAAACGAATGATGGAAAATCCCATAAAACATGAAAAATAGAAGGTCCCAAATTTGGGGGGGAAATTGATTGTGCAAACTTCAAACGACCATATCTGGAGCTATAGGAGATGAAATCAAGACTAGGATAGATCACTAGAAAGAAAATAAATAATAGAACACGATGGTACAAATAGTGTTGATAGATTAACGGTGAAAATTCTCATAAAATATAGAAAACAAAAGAGGTCGGAATTTAATTAGAAAATGGGTTGTGCAATGTTCAAATAGTCATATATTGATCTACAAGAGTCAAAATCGGATGTGCAAGGGCACATTAGAAATTTGAGATAGAGAAGAAGAAGTTGAATTGACCTTATTTAGTAAAATAATACCCAAAATGCCTAAACTTGTTGGAGAAATTTCTATTTTAGGCACACTAGTTTAGTGGGAGTTGACTGACTAGTTCTATTTTAGACTTTCTAATTTTAGACCATCACTATTATGCATGCATTCCTAAGATATGATTTTATTTCCTATATGAGTGAACATCACTCACTCATTGAACATATCATAATATACATTGATTCTCATTTTTCATATTGTATCTCTCTTCCTTTTCTTGATAAGATTTGTTTGTGTATGCTTTATCTAGGTCTCCTATGTAGGTTTCCATGAAACACTGAAATGGTATCAGAGCCGAGCTGCTTGGAGAAACCCAGACAAGCAAGAGAATAGAAAAAAAGGATTGAGTAAACCTAGTTTTTTCCATCGTCTCTGCCTATCCCTATCGAAAAGTGTGATGGTTGGAATCATCGCAACCTATTCCTATATGATATAGGAGCATCTCTCCACCTTAGCATGCACCAGTTGGTTAGCACATTGGTGTGCATTGAAGGAAGGGAGAGGTGCCACCCTCTCATTTTTCCTTCGAAATATAAATCATGATTAAGGAAATTAATGCTGTCAGGCTGGAAGAGCCGAGTTGTGCCTTCACATAAGCGATAGATGAGGTCACCTTAAGTGGCTGATGGTAGGAGAGATTTGCATCCGATTAAAATCAGATTTCCATCATTGTAATCTGCCTCATTAGTTAGGTGTTTTTAATGGTGATTAGAAACCACTAGCTTAGGTTGGAGGGAAGCTCATTACGCCCCTCTTGTACAAATATTTGTAATGTTTCCAAAGAGAGTTAGTTGAATTGGGTTAGAGGTTGTTGAGAGACGAGACTCAGTCATAGTCCGGACTCACATATTGTAATGGACATTCCACCATTAATAGAAAGGAACAAATTTTCCTATTTGTCAATTACTGTGTAATGGATGTTTAGTTTTGAATGTCGTTTACATGTGTTGATATTGTAGATGCATGTTATAAATCATTTACAGGGATAGGGATAGAATCCTCTATCTGTGAGTGTGTTGAATTAACTCTGGATCTTGACGCTAAGTGCAAGGTGTGCGCAACAGAGAGTTGGAACTCTCATATACAATGAAAGGAGTGTGTGTATGATCTCATTCAAGTCAGAGAAGAAAGTGCAGGAGGGAACACCAGAATAATTCACATACTCAAGGGAGAATTTCAAGGTTGTTGAATACCTTGGAAAGAAATTCTGCGCAGGAGTAAGCGTAGAACAAAGTTACTGAAGACTCTGTCAGACTCTTCTAGGAGGGTATTGAGAAAGTGAGAGTGTGCATAGAACCAACACATTCTGGAGTGTTGGAAGTATTGAGGGAACCCTGGAGTTGCTAAACACTCTGAGAAAGGAAGGTTTTTCAAGTGTGCATTAAGCATGGCAAAGGAGTTTCCTTAGAAACCTGAAAGAGTTTCAGGGAGAAGCCATCTGAAGGTTTAAACAACGCAAGGAGTGCACCAAGGATGAAGTAAGTTCACCTTACAATCTTGGGAGAAAAGAGCGTCAAGTTTCCAGGGGGGTACTAGAAGGTATGTGGAAGGAATCAGTAGAACCAAGAACCTTCAAGGGTTGATCCAAGTACAAGCTCATGAGAAACAACGTTGTCACATGCAAAATTCCTGCAAGGAGAGCAAAAAAGAGCCGAGAACAAGAAGTTTGTACAAGGAGGAAGGACTTGCCGAAGTCTCGAAGGTAAGAAGAATCATCCATTGTCAGGAGGAGACATGTGGAGAAATATATGGAGATCCGGGAGTTAGAGCTACGAGAGGTTTTCCAAGAGAAAAAAAAAGTCTTTGCGAAGTAGCAAAGAGTGGTTTGAATCCAGGCCGTTGGATCTGGAAGGGACACGTGAAAGAGGTCTGCACATTTCGGAGGAGTAGTACTATGAGAGATATCATAGGAGGATAGTGAGAGACTCCCAATATCTAGAGTCTTAATAGACCACACTTGGGGATCTAATGGAAGGATGGGGACTATTGATTCTCGCGCCATTTGTGTTTACTAATTCAGAGTTTGGGAACATAGGAGTTGGTTTTTGTGTTGAAAGTTGAAGACCTGAATCTTGACATGATTTTCGTGGTTTAGCCCCAAGACACAGCTTGAGGTCATATGATAAAAATGGCCTAGCACAGAGGACTACTGCTTCTGTAAAATTTCTTCAAAGGGCCAAGAAGAGAGCCGCGAGGTTAGAAAAGGACCCGCACTTTGGAGAATGAGGGACTTGTGATTGATTTGCATTGGGTTCTAGCAAGTGGACTAAGAGTCAATTCAACATAGGTGTTTGAATGATCCTATACTGGGAGGTTGTGCAGCCCCAGAGGAGGAGAAGGGGCGAGGGTGTTGCATCAGAGTGGTATCCGAGCCTGAATTTGTTTCAGGTAGTGGAGAGTAGACAAAGGAGATACTCTGATACCATCAAAGTGGTATCAGAGCCACAAAATTGATTTTTGTAGGAAAAGGTAATAGAGTGAGATGCTCTGTAGAGACTATTGCAAGGTGTGCAGAAGATGGTAAAAAACTAGGTGGGATGAAGGTGAATAAACATGGATATAGAAGGTCATAAGTGTGGTTTAGGAGAAGACTGTACATGAAAAAGAAAAGAAGAAATGGACAAGGAGCTCAGTGAAATCTGAGTAGAGATGGATAAGATAGCATTAAAAATATAGCAGGAGGGAAAGGTATGATGGAGATATGAGTGGCCTTTGAAAAGGACATCTAGGTGGCCTTTTCAAAGGTTGTTGGCCAGGAGGAAGCAACATGTGTTAAAAATGTGGCCGAGGCATGATGAAAACCTCCATGGAGAGTGAAAGATATCTAGAAGAGGTCTTGTATATTTCCAAGTGGGCAATGAGAAGGGATTAACTGATCTCGTAAAATGTCAGGAGGGAAGAGGAGACATCTTGATTTTCCAAGTGGGAAATGGAGAAGAAATGAGCTCAGTTGAGAGTTCATGTTAGCAAGGGGTGTTGACATATGGAGAGGGGGTGAAACACAAGCCTCACCCATATGAAGATTCATGCGGAGCTCTAAGCCGCATGAATGAAGATGATGAGAAATTAAATACTTCCACCGTCATAGAGAAGGACTGGAGGATAATTTTGGTCATTGGAGGAGTCGAGATATTCTTTCCAAGTAGCCAAGGAGAGGCTAGCATATTTTTTGTAGAGGTAGAAGCAAAGGGACAACAAGCTAAGAAATGGAGAAGAAATGAGCTCAGCTGAGAGTTCATGTCAGCAAGGGGTGTTGACAGATGGAGAAGAGGTGAAAGAAAGGCCTCACCCATATGAAGATTCATGCAAAGCTCCAATCCATGTGAATGAAGACGATGAGAAGTTAAATACTTCCACCGTCAGAGAGAAGGACCAGAGGAGCATTCTGGTCATTGGAAGAGTCAAGATATTCCTGCCAAGTAGCCAAGGAGAGGCTAGCATATTTTTTTTAGAGGTAGCAACAAAGGGACAACAAGTTGAGACTGTCATGGAAGAGAAGAAGTAGATACTGAAGTCTGTCCCAACATGAGAGGAGCACCTAGTTGAGTTACTCACTTAGTGGGAAATGGAGTTGAAGATGCTGGAGGATTCATTGGATAGTCGGGAACCAGAAAGTGGCTTCCATAAGATATCCATGCCAGAGGAGACATGCCAGCACAAGTTGCAGTTAGAGAGATGGAATGGAACCAGCGGAAGAAATGACAGGAGTTAGTCTATTAGAGGAGATGGCTGAACAACAGTTCAGTAAGGAGTCTGTGATATTGGAGTCTGAAGAAGAGTGGCCAGTCAACATCATAGGAGATGAAAGCAACATGGGAGATCTGGATGATCTACCCTCGGAGTAGCAAGAGAAGTTGCAGCCGAGAAGACTGCACAAGGAGAACAAGCCAATGAAGCAGCTGGAAGAGGTGATACATGAGACAAAAGAGCTTATGTTGAAATCGGTAGAAGAATCTATCAGCAAGGAGAAGTTGAACATAGGAAAACCTTCACGAGAAGCAGGGAATATGCAGCAGCAACGAAGTAGAGGAGAAGGAGGACAAATCCAGGAGAAGGTTTGGGATCCAAGAGGATTTCAATAGAGTTGGGAATCTCATGAACAAGAGCTCCTGAATTTTAGTAGCCATAGAGTATGATGCGGGAGCATTGCTCCACCTCATCACCCACTAGCTGGTTAGCATGTTGGTGTACATTCAAGGAAGGGAGAGGCGTTGCCCTCTCATTTTTCCTTCGAAATCTAAATCGTGATTAAGGAAATTAATGTTGTCAGGCTGGAAGAGTTGAGTTGTGCCTTCACACAAGCGATAGATGAGTTTGCCTTAAGTGGTTGATGGTAGGTGGGATCTGCATCCAATTTGGATCAGATTTCCATCATTGTAATTTGCCTCGTTAGTTAGGCATTTTGAATGGTGATTAGACACCACTAGCTTAGGTTGGAGGGAATCTCATCGAGCCCCTCTTGTACAAATATTTGTATTGATTCCTAAGAGAGTTAGTTGAATTGGGTTAGAGGTCATTGAGAGCCAAGAATCAGTCATATTCAAGACTCACATATTTTAATGGACATTCCACCATTAATAGAAAGGAACGATTTTTTCTGGTTTTCAATTTCTGTGTAATGGATGTTTAGTTTTGAATGCCGTTACATGTGTTGATACTATAGATGCATGTTAGAAATCGTCTGCAGGGATAGGGATAGAATCCTCTATATGTGAGTGGGTTGAATTAACTCTGGTTCTTGAGGCTAAGTGCAAGGAGTGCATGAAAAAGAGTTGGAACTCTGTGAGCCATGTTTGAACTCATTCGAGTCAGAGAAGAAAGTGCCAAGAGGGCACACCAGAATAATTCATATACTCAAGAGAGAATTTCAAATTTGTTGAACACCTTGGAAAGAAAGTATGTGCAGCAGTAAGCCTAGCACAAAGTTACTGAAGTCTTTGTCGGAATCTGCTAAGAGGGTATTGAGAAAGTGCAAGTGTGCATAGAACCAACACATTCTGGAGTGTTGGAAGTATTGAGGGAACCCTAGAGTTGTTAAACGCTATGAGGAAGGAAGGATTTGCAAGTGTTCATTGAGCGTGGCAAAGGAGTTTCCTTATAAACCTAAAAGAGTTTCAGGAAGAAGCCATATGAAGGTTTAAATGAGCACAAGGAGTGTGCCAAGGATGAAGTAAGTTCACCTTACAAGCTCGAGAGAAAAGAGCATCAATTTTCTAGGGGGGGCACTAGAAGGTATGCAGAAGGACTCAGTAGAACCAAGAACCTTCAAGGGTTGAGCTGAGTACAAGCTGAGGAGAAACAATGTTGTCACGTACAAAATTACTACAAGGAGAGTAGAAAAGAGTTGAGAACAATCCAAGTCTTGATCAGAAAAAAGTGTTAAGTGTGTACAAGGAGGAAGTACTTGACGAAATCCCAAAGGGAGAAGAATCATCCATCGTCAGGAGGAGACAGGTGGAGAAATATCTGGAGATATGAGAGTTAGAGCTCTGGGAGGTTTTCCAAGAGAAAACAAAAATCTTCGAGAAGTCGCGAAGAGCAGTTTGAATCCTGACCGTTGGATCTAGAAGGGACACCTGGAAGAGGTCCACACATTTTTTGGAGTAGTAATCTAGGATATATCAGAGGAGGATAACGAGAGACTCCTGAAATCCAGAGTCTGAATAGACCACAACCTTGGATCTAAGGGAAGGACAGGGACTGTTGATCCTCATTCCATTTGTGTTCGCCGATTCTGAGTTCGGGAACATAGGAGTTGGATTTTGTGTTGAAAGTCGAAGACCCAAAGCCCGACTTGCTTTTCATGGTTTAGCCCCAGGACACAACCCAAGGTCATATGATAAAAAGGGCCTAGCATATAGGATTAGTGCTACCGCCAAATTTCTTCAAAGGGCCAAGAAGAGAGCTGTGGGGTTAGAAAAGAACCTGCACTTTGCAGAAAGAGGGACCTATGATTGATTTGCATTGGATTCTAGTAGGTGGCCGAAGAGTCAATTTGACTAAGGTGTTTGAATGATCCTAGACAGGGTGGGAATCATCGTAGCCTATACACAGTTTAGGGTGCGATGTCATCGCACTTGTTTTCTCGTGGTGCAACGATTCAACATCATCACAGTTGTTCACCCAGGGTGTGATGATTCAACATCATCACACTTTTTCAATCAGGTTGCGACGATTAAACATCGTTGCACTGTATCCTTCTTTAGCATGCGACAATACAACTACCCTCCAGAATTTATTTTTTTGCAGTAAAATAGCCATATCTCAAAATCCGTGATTTGAGTCAGGTTGAAATTTTGAGCAGAGACGAATAACATAGGGATGCTCATTCTCAACAAAAATATCCAAAACCCACATCATATTTTAGGATATATAGTTGTTTTATCATATCTATAGATGCCATAGAATTGTCTGTCATATCTCAGAATCCACGATATGTGTTTCCAGGATATTTTCAGAATCAATAGCAGAGATGGAGGCAATGCAACTTCTTTAATCAATTCTGGTGATAATACTCACACCATACAACCATTTTGAATGAAAGCCGAAGGCTGCATTCCAACTCAAAAGAAAAGGACTATATAATTTGAAGATGGCAATAGAAACAAAACCTACATCAACACTTGAGAAGACCAGATGGACGAACCATAAGGATGAGGCCTCATGACTGCTTCTTGATTTAATATCCACTTATTTGTGGTTTCATGTTTCCGCATGCAAGAATCCAAACTAGATATGGACCACCTTGGAAGGACTCTTTGGAAAGTAGGATGAGATGCGAGGTCTTATGCTAGGTAGAGTTGAATACCTTAGAACCTAAAAGTTTTGATAATATACATGATTTATTTACTAAATTTAAGTATTTTATATTGAGCTTGGGTGAATGTGGTACTGAAAATTGTACACAAGAGAAACAACTTATTCTAACAATCTTGGCCAAACTAGGATCAGAATACGTTGTATATGTCTCCAATTTCCATTATGGCATATGTCTTTTGGGAGCAGATTAGAAAATGCCTATGATGGCTCAGTTCATTGAGTCTCTCACACAAGAGCAGAAAAAACCCATATAGATGGGCCTCATGAAATATCCCAAAGCACATGCACTCACCATGCATGATGGAAAGGGGTCATCCAATAAAAAAACGAAGCATAAACGAAAGGAACTATTACATCCAGAGTCAAAGAAGGAGCGATATTCCAAACCCTTCAAGGATTCTTCAGATTCTTCAAACTCCAAAGGGAAGAAGAAGAAGAAGGGAAAGAAGTGGACATATTGCAATAAACCGAATCATGAAGAATCCACATGCATGAATAAGTAGATCGATCTTATGACACAAGTAATTCAAAAGAATAACCTTGGAGACTTCATTCCTGAAGGATCCAAGAAGAAGAAGGAATAAGACCATGCACCTAAGAAAGGTAATAATCATTCTTTGGTTTCAATTAATTCCTCATTTGATTCATGGATTATATATTCTGGTGCATCCCATCATATGGAAGCTAAAGAGGAAGTTTTTTCTTCTTTGATTTCATGCTCTGGACCTCCTATTCTCATGGGTGGATGATACTCCAATAGCAGTTGTAGGAGAGGGAAGAGTGGAATTCCCTAATGGAAGATTTGAGAATGTTTTACATGTTCCAAAGATTTCTGTAAATATGCTCTCAGTTTATCAGATCACTCAAACAAGTAAAAGGGTTTAATTTACATCATATTCAGTTACTGTACTTGACATGCATGATAGTTCCATTATTTTAGTTGGTGAGGTAGATCACAAATCACGGTTGTATAAGTTCACTAAGTTTACTGACTATGACTCCCCTTTTCTGCTTACACATGCTAATGATAGTAATATAGTATGGCATGAGAGATTTGGTCATTTAAACTTTAGGTACATGCAACAACTTTCCAAGCAAGGAGTGGTCAAAGTCTTGCCATACATTCACTTTTTTGAAGGGGTTTGCGAGGATGAATTATTGGCAAGCATCATGAAGAGAAGTTTGAAAAGGGGAAGGAAAGGATATCCTCCTCTTCCTTGGAGCTTGTTCACAGTGATCTCATGGGTCCATTTCCACATCCATCCATAAGAAAAGAAAGGTATGTTCTTACATTTAATGATGATTACTCACACTATACTTAGGTTTATTTTCTTAGAAAAAAGTCTGAAGTTTTTGAGCATCTCAAAGACGTCAAAGCTCTAGTAGAGACACAAAATGGGAAGAAAATCAAGATCCTTTGTAAAGACAATGGGGGGGAGTATATCAAAAAATATGTTCATAATATTTGTTGTGAAGATGGTATCCATTTGCAACACACAGTTCCATACACTCCAAGTAGAATGGAGTTGTTGAAAGGAAGAACATATCTCTCAAGGAGATGACCAATTGCATGTTGCATGCAAGATCACTTCCTTCCATGCTTTGGGATGAGGCACTTAACTGTGATGATTACATATAGAACATAGAACCTCATAGATCTATTGAGGATAAGAAACATTTTGAGGCTTGGATAGGTGACAAACTAGATGTCACACACTTATGCATCTTTGGATCTAGAGCATGGGCCCATATTCCTTCTGAAAAGAGGAAATCCTTAGATCTAAAGAGCACACCTTGAATCTTTGTGGGATATCTAGATGATGTGAAGGGGTATAGAGTGATTGATCCCTCTATAGACTGACTCATCATTGAACGTAGTGTTCCATTTGAGGAGAGTCCTTTGCATGCACCTCTAGTGAAAAATACAGAGACTCATGTGTTTCCATCAGTTCCAGACATCAAATATGATGATTCCAGACACTCAGATGCTAAATATTCAGACACATATTTAGAGGATTATGTACATGCAGATGAGCAGGTAGTACAACCAAATGAGGAGCCAGCGTCGGAGCTTTAGAAAATTCCCAAGTGGGCACAATCCAAACTTCAGGCAAAAGGAAACCTTGCAGAGGATCCATTGGGTTTGAGGAGGACTCAATCTCAGCATGTGGATCCTCCTCATGTACTTTTAGGTTTTGAACCAGTGATGCCCATGCATTTCTATATGGTTCAATCTTCTGATCCACATACCTATAGTGAGGCTATTGGCAATCCACTATGGGAAGCATCCATGCAAGAGGAGCATGGCTCTCTCTTAGAGAATCAGACTTGGGATCTGGTTCCACTTCCACGAGGGAGGAAACTTGTTAGATGAAAATGGGTATATACGACCAACAGAGCAACAGATGGTCAAGTGAGCAGTTACAAGGCCAGATTAGTTGCAAAAGGATTTCAACATATTCATGGGATAGATTATGATGAGACCTTTTCTCCTATAGAAAAGATGGACTCCATTCACTTGGCTCTAGCCATTGCAACAACCAAAGGATGGGAAGTTCACCAAATGGATGTGAAGAATGATTTTCTTCATGGTGACCTTTTAGAGGAGATCTACATGGAGCTTCCGCAGGGGTTCATTCAGAAATCATCTTTAGTATGCAGACTGAAGAAGTCTCTCTATGGCCTCAAGTAGGAACCTAGAGCATGGTATGAAAATATGGATTCTTACTTGATTTCACATAACTTTGTTAGATGCAAATATGATTCCAATGTGTAAATGTTGAGGAATACTGACTCTGTGATGATTTTAGTACTCTATGTTGATGATATTTTGATCACTAGTAGCTCTCCTTCAACCATTTCTTTGGTTAAAGATATTTTTCATTACAGGTTCTCTATGATGGACATGGGTCCACTACACTTCTTTCTTTTTCTTGAGATCAGTCAGGATGCTTCCGGCATCAAAATTTCTCAGGATAAGTATGTCAAGGATCTTTTGGATAGATTCCACATGACAGAGTGTAATTCTGCACCTACACCCTTCTTATTTGGGACCATACTTGAGGATGGCAGGGATACACCATTAGTGCACAACACTTTGTATAAATAGTTGGTGGAGAGTCTTATGTATCTCACCCACACTCGTCTAGATATCTCATATGAGGTAGGAGAAGTTTCTAGATACATGCAGGAACCCCATGATATGCACTGGAAGGATTCCAAGCACATCCTTAGATATGTGTAGAGAACCATGAGTTATGGGATTCACTATGAAGTTGGTTGTTCATTATATCTCATAGGATTTACAAATTCATATTGGGATTGTTATAACACAGATCTCAAGTCCATGTCTGGGTACACTCTCAGTTTGGTTTCAGGCCCAATTTTTTGGTCAATTAAGAAGCAATCATCCATTTCTTTATCTTCAGCAGAGGCTGAGTACAGAGGAGTAGGAAACTGTGTCATTCCGACACTTTGTCTTGAACACTTCCTTACCAAGCTTGGTATCCAATTTCACTGTCCAACTATCATATGATGTGACAATCAAAGTACACTGATATTTTGCAAAGATCCAGTACAACGACAACGAACCAAACCCATTGAGGTCCACATGCATTTCATCAGAGATTTAGTACATGACAAGATCATTGTTTTGTAGTTTTTTTTTCCTATAAACAAAATGTCAACATATTCACCAATACCTTCACTAGGCAGAAGTTTCAAACTTTACGGGATTGTCTTGCAGTGAAGAACACAGTTGCCTAGCATCTACCTTTTCTTCTTTTGATGCATTTTTGTTTGAGGGGGGGTTTTGTTCCCACGTGTTTTTCCCTCTTTCCTCACTTTTATTCAATGTTCATTAGTTGCATTGTACATGATTACCTAATATGGCGTAGTAGCTAGGACTCATTTTTTATTCCATAGTGATGTTCATGGGAGGTGTTGGAGAAATTTCTATTTTCGACACACTAGTTAAGTGGGAGTTAACTGACTAGTTCTATTTTAGAATTTCTAATTTTAGACCATCACTATTATGCATTCATTCCTAAGATAGGTTGTCATTGCCTATATGAGTGAATATCACTCACTCATTGAACATATCATAATATACATTGATTCTCATTCTTCATATTGTATCTCCCTTCCTTTTCTTGATAAGCTTTGTTTGTGTATGCTTTAGCTAGGTCTCCTGTGTAGGTTTCCATGAAACACTGACAAAAATAACTCAAAGAACAAAAGAGGACACCAATGGGAAGAGTTAATGAAATTTTTAGAAAATATCACTCATGTACAACTAACAAAATGAAAATGGTTTCTCACCAATATCTTAAACTTCCATTTTTAACGCTTACCTATTCATTTACAAATATGCAGGAGAGATTTGGAATGTAAAATGACAAAACAAAGGGAAACAAAGTGAATAGTTGTAAGAACCGAGGAGTCTCTTTTATCTTATAAAAGAGGACTCCCTGAGTGTATTGAGCGATTTTTTTCCATTGTGTAGACTATTGATACTCTTATTGCTAGATATAAGAGGAGCATGAACTATTTTGAATTCATAACGATACAAAATGAATTTGGGACTAATTCATAAATGTGTTTGTCATTTGAGTTTTTCAGAGTGATGATCATATGAACTATTTATGTGCTTAGTATTTTGAATTCTTATGATGTTGTGATTTATAATGAGTGCAATGATGATGTTATAGGCCTCCTCTGCAACTATTTGGGATGATATTTGAAACGCTATTTTTTTAACATATTCTTGGTTTCCATGAACTATTTCTGATGTCAAAAATATCATTTTAAGTTGTGCTCATCTATTAGTTCTTCTCCTATGCATCATAGGTTATAAGTAGTTAGGTTACATTATTTTTATTTTAGATTAGATTTAGAATTAATTAGAACTCTTTGGGGGATAGTTCATGGTCTTTCCCCTTTTTCTTCTTTTAATTATTAGTGGAAACTAGGCCCACATACTATTCATAAATGCTACACCAAATGAGAGTATGTTTAACTGGGACCTGGCATCAGGTGTTCTCCCTTACCTTCTTGACATGCCATTTGGACCCGTCAACATAAATGGTGCTAGAAGGAGGGCTAGATGACAAGATGAGACTGTGGAGTCATTCTTATTAATTTTTATTTATTAATGGATCAATCCCATATCCATTTGTGGAGATTTTTTTTTCTGGTATTGTACCTCTTAAAAATCCTAGAAAGATTTTACATTTCTTGTCACAAATTAAATTTGATGGTGAGGGAGAGGAAACTACATCTGAACATATTTTTCAGTTTTGGAAATTTTTTCTTTCTCAAAATATTACTAATGAAAGTGTCATTTGCAAGCTATTCATTCTCACTCTCACAAACATAGTGAAGAGCTAGTGTGAGAATTTTCCAGCTACCTCTATTCACACATGGGAGCAGTTTATGCATCAATTTTGGCATGCTTCTGAGAGTTATGATTATGATGATTTTTGTGTAGAGATATCAGAGCTTAGGAAGAATGAAGATGAATCTCTTGAATATTTTCTTATTAAATTTACCCATCTTTTCTATAGATTTCATTTGGATGATAGGCCCTCTATCAACGATGAAAGTCTCTTACTAATGAAACATACCAGCTAGAGGATGAATAATATAAAACATGTTTTAATGTTCCTTTACATATTGATTTGGATTTGCATGAAAGTGTTGAAAAAACTTAGTTGGACTTCATATGTATGTATCCTTCTTTACTTTGGGGGATATTGATCAGCGAGAAATTATTTTTTGGAAGAAACGTATGTATCCTCCCACCTATTGGACACACTGACCACACTGAGAGGGAGGTATTGAATCAGTGTGAGGCTCTTTTTACACTTCTTTTAAAACTTTAGTTAGCAATCACCATTTACTCATTAGTTCCATTCACACTTAGTTTCTTTCATGTAAACATATCTCAAAAACATACATCAACAATAAATAACTTTGAACCATCACAATAATGAACAAAAAGAGCACCAGATATATGTTTAATATTTTTGTATTATATGTTACAGGAGACTACAATCTCAAGTTTTATCAACACCAACTGAAAAGAGCACCAACTCAAAGAGAGAACCAACTCTAAATTGCAAGACCGCGCCTGCATATCTCAACACCAATTGAGATGTGAGGAATCCAACCCTGAAGTACAAGACCCAAATTGTAGACAGAAATCAATCTTTTAAAATATACCAACAGCCTATACCAAGACAAGCGTATCAACTATGCACAACACAACCTGTCATAACAACCTATCACCTCAACCCGTCTCATCAATATCATCATCCAAATATGATCTACTCACAAAGATCAATCATCAAGTCAACTCTCAACCATATGCAAAATATCACCAAGTTAACCAACAAGATACCTCTAGCAATACACCATACTCTCCATAAACCAAATACTGTAAACCATTACACAAGACCATGTGCCAAAAACATACCTTTAATCATGTAGTAACCATCAAGACCTATACCATACCATGCAACAATTGCAACAATTCCAATATGAAAATATGATGTGGTTACCGAACTACCAACTTTCTACAGCTTCCAAATCTGTTGTCGTGGTTTTGCTGACGTGATTCTGTTGTCGTGGTTTTTCTACCGTGATTCTGTTGCCACAGTTTCTGCTACCACAATTATGCTAATATCGTTTTTCTGCCATGGTTCTTCTGTCGTGGTTTTGCTATCGCGATTCTACTGCCACGGTTCTAATACTGCGATTCTGCTGTCGTGGTTTTGATGTCGCGATTCCGATGCTGCGATTTTTATGCCGTGAATTTTCTCTATTAATAATACTTTCCCAAGTAACCTCTCATAAATGGATATTCAATATGGTCAAAGATCATGCTCATAAGAGACCCTTTTTGTCTTATTTATAATTCTACAAGTAGCTTCCTTTAGGGCTTATCTTTTAACCAACTTACCCAACTTCCTTATTTTGGGGCTAACCCAGTTCTAACCACTTTGTCCACTTATAACCACTTTATCTACAAATAGTAAACTCTCCACTTCTAGTTGCAACTAATTTATTTTCAATTGTTTTCTTGTTGCAACCACTTAACCCATGACTAACCACTTTGACTGGTCAACTTATTTTAGGAGCTTCTAGAATAATTCGACTTCTTCGACCTTCTAGGGGATTCTAGATAACTCATGAGGGTTCTCCAATTTCACATGGCCATAACTCTCTAACCGTGAGGAGTTATGTGGCATTCCACATATCACTGGAATTGGCATGATATATACTATCCATATGGAATAGTTTCTTCTACAAATTCACTGATATTCATTACATTATTCCTCAATAAAACTTGGGTTCCCTAACCACATTGTTGGGATACTCAACCACCTAACCATTTGGACTTCACAAAGCGTCTTCTCGTGAGGGATTTCACCATAAGGGGACCACTTTGAGAACTTTATCCAAGAACTTCTTCTCGTGATAGATTTCACCTTAAGGGGACCACTTTGGAGTTTATCGATTTGGTTCTTCCTATCAACCATGACATGAAATCAATGATACAAATCCCTTTAATATCAACACATCATTATGACACCACTTGACATCAACCCTTTGACAGCAATTACATCAATGACCATATAACCAATAATCAATATATCATTGATACAAATACATCACTATGGAAATACTTGACATCAAACCTTTGACACCAATCCTTTGACATCAATGACAACATAGTGCAAAAATATCCTCCTTTGGCATTGATGGAAACATCAATATTGATGTCAACACCAATCATTGATGGAAACACTTGGACATGGAGATTCTCATGCTCCCTCTATGATCATCGCTCCTCATCGATGTTCATCTTGTCACATCAATATGACTATCTCTCTTCCTTTTAAATCAATGGAAAAGGGTAGTTCTCTCCTTGGGGTTGCTCCCCTTTCCTGAGCTCTCCTTGGGGATTCTCCCCCTGTTTGGATGCCTTTGAGCTTCCTCTAAATAATCTCTCCCCCTTTGGACAAGGGATATCACTCTGATGCAATGGTGATGACATGGTTGCCGATCATCTCTCCTCCTGGAATCATGTTGTTTCAACCAACCATGGGAAGAAGAATAACTCCCCCTATGGGTATGTCTCCCTCTAACTTCTATGAAATATGAACAATATACTACCATTGCAATCTACTTGTGCTCAATTAGAACATATATCAACTTCTCAAGAATGATCTTCTCTTCTTATGATGATCCTTGGACCTGTCCATGCATCAAAATCATGCCATACCATACATCATGAAGCAAAATATATGTCAACAATGAATAGATAATAATGAACAAAACATCAACCATGTACATCACGTTCCATACTTTGTTCCAACCATGCACAATACCCATGTACATCAACCATGTACATAAATACCATACAATTTACCATAAGATATCATCAATGGAGTGTATCAACCATATGCAAAGAACATGTGCCAAATGTGTACCAACTATATGCCTCTACCAACATGCCAACCATGTGCCTCAAACAAGTGTCATATCACTCATTATATGCTTCTACCATGAACCAAGTGCCACAACCATGTATCTAAACCATCAATATATTAACCAAGCATCTCAACTATATCATCCAATACATCATGTACCAAAGAAAGTGCATCAATCATGCACCAAACCTAAACAATATGAACCACAATCAAGATGTGTTCCCATACATGTATGCCATATCAACCATAAACCATGTGTCAATCATACTGCTAGCAAGTGCCTCAACCAATGTACCAAGTATGTACCAATCATGCATCAACTATAGATCAAGCTATGAATCATCAATGATGTTCAACATAACCACCTCATCAACTCATCAACTGCATATCCCAATATGTAGCTCAACCACATGCCAAATGCATGCACCAAGATATGCTCTAACAATACAACACAAGATGTGTCACTGGAGCTCACATATGTACCATCCATGTACTATAATAGATCTGCCTCAAAACCATTCACTATAGAAAGTACTAAACAACCAATAGTAACTCTAAACATGTACCAAGAGTGTGCCTCAATAGATCAATGATATATCTCTAGCTAGCATCACAATATCATGATATATATCATAAACAAAGTGCCACGACATCATTGAGAAAGTACTCAACATAACCAACACTGTACCTCAAAATAAAATGCCTCAATCCAAAACTAGGGTTAGTACCATGCATCTAAAGTAGACCTCAAACATATGCTCCAAATATAAACCATATATCATCACCATACATTCATAAAACACACATGAAAACATGAAAAACCTGAAGTATACCATCTCATAACTTGCATAAACATCAAACCATGCTGCAACTCATCTATACACCCCTCTTTCTAAGGGTTTTCCCTCATGTATGCGACTTCACCACATACAAATTGCGTATGTACGTGACTTTTCCTCATACAGACCATGTATATACATGAATTTTAGCATAGGAGCCTGTGTATGCCTTAGAAGATGTAAGGCTTGATCTTTCCTCATGGTTGCCATTTTTTTCTGGTTATTTAGTCTTCTTCATCCACTTATGAAAGTGTCCATGTTTCTCTATACTTGTACTTTGATCTTTCATCCTTTCAACATCGTTTTCCTTCCAAGTTACATGTGCTCTTATTTCCATGCTATATGAAGCACTCATCATTGTCTATCTCATTGAATTCCAACAATCTTGATATTTGTGGCCAAAACCATTGAAGTTGTAATATCTCATGGTGTGACAATGAGCAGCAATGTGTCCCACTTAATTACATATCCAATATCTTAGGGAGTTATGGAACATTCCAACATCTTTCCTTGCATAATGTATGCAATCCAAAGCTTTCTGACCATATTCATTACATGATAAGAAGTGACCATAAAAATTATTTTCACACATTTGCTTTGGTGTCCACCTTGAACGTGTCTCTCTTTTGAATTTTCTTTGAGGTGTAAAGATGTCTTCTTGGTGTCTTCCTTGCTCTGTTCTTCTTAAAGTTTCCTTGCCTTCTGTAGATGCCTGACTTGCAGTTTTGCTTCCACCTTTTTAGAATCACGGGCTTACCTCATGCTTCTTAGAAGTGCTAGCTTCAAAGTGTGTGACTTCCTTTTTGTATCCAAGCCCTGATTTATCATTTGGTGATCTTTGACTATCCAAGATTTCATTCAAGTTTGTTAAGTTGTTCATGAAATTGATATGAGAATTTGACTTATCTTATTTCCTTCTAAGATTAATAACTTATGCTTCATGTTTATTTCATGATTCTTCCTTTTAATTTACTTGATTCTTCATTAGTTTTTCTATTCTTTTGGCTTCTTCAAGTTGGGTCCTTAGTTTGACATTGATTTCTCTTGTCTCTTTTAGATCTTCAAGGATTTTGCTAAGGTCATCATATACATTATTCTTTTCTTCTTCTTGACTAATTATTTCATTCTTTAGCTTCTTTATCTCTTCTTGTTTTTCTTCTAATTGAGTCTTTTTACTTTCTTCTTGTTCTTTAAGCATTTTCTTTAGTGCCATGGTATGCCTTGGGTACTTTTCTAGGAATTATTTAGTGTATCTTTCAAGATACTCAAAAGCAATTTAATAATGTGTTATTTACATGCTAACATCGTCTAACTTAGATACAACTTTTTCTTTAAACTTCAACAAATCTTCCTCTTCATCTATAAGGTAATTGTTGGTTGATTCTACACAAACTACTTCTAGATTTTCTTCTTCACTTGTGGGAGAACATTCAACATCATCACACTTAGAATTATTGCAATTTGAGGATTTTGGAGAGTCTTTACCTTCATTCTCCTTGATGGAATTGTCTTCTTTGTCTTGATATACCTTCTCTAGCTTCAACCATACATCCTTGGTAGAGGAATGTTGTCCTATGCTTCTTTTGACATAATAAGATAGTCCTTTGATGATGGTCTTGAGTTCTACTGCATTGTTATTATTTTATTCCTTTTGGGATGCAAATTTTTATTTATTCTTCAAGGGAACTAATCCACCAACAAATGTGTTCTAAACACCTGCTCCTTTTTCCTTAAAATACCCTTTCATTTCTATTTTCCATGCCGAGTAATCTATCTAATCAAAGAGGGGAACTTCATCAGCATGTTCATCCATTTGTATGTCCATGGATCTCCTTCAATCTTGTAAGGCTTATGATGAAGTCCTTCTTTCATACCATTTGTTGGACACACCGACCACACTAGAGGGGGGGGGTGTTGAATCAGTGTGAGGCTCCTTTTACACTTCTTTTAAAACTTTAATTAGCAATCAACATTTACTCATTAGTTCCATCACACTTAGTTGCTTGCATGTAAAGATATCTCAACAACATACATCAACAATAATGAACACAAAGAACACCAAATATATGTTTAAGATTTGTGTATTATATGTTACATGACACTACAATCTCAGGTTTTGCCACCACCAACTGAAAAGAGAACCAAATCAAAGAGAGCACTAACTCAAAGAGAGCACCAACTCTCAATTGAAAGACCCATCCTACATATCTCAGCACCAATCGAGATGTGAGGAATCCAACCCTCAAGTATAAGACCCAACTTGTAAACAAAAACAATATGTCAAACTATACCAACATTCTATACCAAGACAAGTGCATCAACTATGCACAACACAACCTGTGTCCTCAACCTGTCTCATCAATATCATCATATAAATCTGATCTACTCACAAAGATCAATCATCAAGTCAAATCTCAACCATATGCACAATATCACCAAGTTAACCAACAAGAGACCTCTAACAATACACCATACTCTCCATAAACCAAATACCATAAACCCTTACACAATACCATGTGCCAAAACCATACCTTTAATCCTATAGAAATTATCAAGACCTATACCATACCATGCAACAATTGGAACAATTGCAATATGAAAATATGATGTGGTTACCAAATTTCCAACTTTTTGCAGCTGCCAAATCTGCTACCACGGTTTTGCAACCACAATTCTGTTGTCGCGGTTCTGCTGCCGCAGTTTTTCTGTCACGATTATACTGCTGCAGTTTTCCTGTCATACTTCTTCTACCATGATTTTTATGTCGTGGTTTTGTTGTTGTGATTCTATTGCCGCGGTTTTGCTGCTGCGATTTTTCTTTCGCGGATTTTCTCTATCAATAATACATTCCCAAATAACCTTTCACAAATGGATATTCAATATGCTCAAAGATCATGCTCATAAGAGATACTTGCTCTCTTATTTATACTTATCCAAGTAGCTTCCTCTAGGGGTTATATTCTAACCAACTTACCCAAGTTCCTTCTTTTGGGGCTAACCCACTTCTAACCATTTTTTCCACTTACAACCACTTTATCCACAAATAGTAAACTCTGCACTTCTAGTTGTAACTAATTTGTTTTTAATTGTTTTCTTGTTGCAACCACTTAACCCATTAATAAGCACTTTGACTGGTCAACTTCTTCTAGGAGCTTCTAGAATAATTTCAATTCTTTGACCTTCTTGGCTTCTTTGACCTTCTAGGGGATTCTAGACAACTCATGAGGGTTCTCCAACTTCATATGGCCATAACTCTCTAACCGTGAGGAGTTATGTGACGTTCCACATATCACCGGAAATGTAATGACATATACTATCCATATGCAATAGTTTCTCCTACAAATTCAGTGATATTAATTACATTATTCCTAGATAAAACTTGGGTTCTCTAACCACACTTCTGGTCTACTCTACCATCTAACCATTTTGACTTCACAAAGTGTCTTCATGTGAGGGATTTTACCATAAGGGGACCACTTTGGAGTTTATCCATTGTGTTATTCCTATGAACCATATAGCCACTAATCAATATATCAATGATACAAACACATCACTATGAAAATACTAGACATCAACCCTTTGACATCAATGACAACATAGTACAACACCACCACTCCATTCCCCCCTTCCTTCCTTGTGATGAAAAAGATACCTCTTGGGTAGTAAATTCGAGTTCAAGTTTTTTTGTAGCTAACCAAGAAGAGGGTTTTAATGATGATAATGTGACACTTCAGGTCACACCAATGGTTATGCCAGGTTCTCATTATCCTACCTCATATTTTCCATCACGAGAAATGGAGGAGGAAGCTATGGGGAAAGACATGAATGCAGATCAAACTTTTAATGCGGAGAATCTAGACACACATAACATGGAATTTTCGTCACCCATGGATAAAGTGGAGTTAATTTATGTTGATTTGGATAGTTCTGTTGTTATAAATTCTCATAGTTGAAACATGTTATATTATGAAGGTTTTCCTATTTTTTCCAGATCATTTATTGAACCTTCTTGTTCTGGAAAATATTGTGATTTGATCCTCTCTTCTAACCATGAGTATGTTTTGAAATATATTTCAGACTCTCATATTGTGCAGGATCAAGACAACAATCATGACCTTTTGACTCAAGAAGAGGAAATAAACATATAAGGCATAACACTTTTAGCACAAGAATCCACTATTTTCTTAGAAGAGGAAAAAAATATTGCAGAAGTAGGTGTTGATTGTGAAACCATGCCTAGTGCGGAGCCTACCGATTCACAATCAGTCACTAATATGATTAAGGAAGAGGAAATACTATTCAGAGAAGCACCTTTGAAAATATTTTTTGTTCAAAAGAGGCTTTTCATTCTCTTAATTTTTCTACTTATTATTTTTTGTATCCTGATCTCTTTAATGGTTTAACTTTGCAGGAAGCTACCCATTATACTATTCAAATAAACTCTACAGGTCCTACCTCTATTGAAGTGATTGATGGCGGTAATATGAATATGGAATATATAAAGGATAAGGCCTCTTCCCATGAACTTAGTACAATTATGCCTCATCGGCCTTTTTCATGGGATAAAGAAAACAATGTAGCAAAAGTATATCATACAATGTCTTCTTATTTTTCATCTTCGTCTTTGATCAATAGAGAGTCTTCATGTTCAAGTACCCCTTTAGATCATTATTTTCATCTAGTGTAGTGTAGGATAGGAGTATGATAGAATAGGCTAGTGTCTTTTCTTTGCATAGTATTAGTTTTTCTCTCTAGTTTTTTAATTAGTTTTATGTTTTCCTTTTCTTTTTATTACTATTGGATGATAAGTAAATTGATTTCTCAAGAGAGGCATAAAGAAGGATTGCACGCTAAATTTTCCCTTGAATGGATTGTTGGTTCAAGACTCATTTTGATATGGGAAAAAAATCTTGTATCTCATTCTCAAAACCTTCTATGTGTTGGAGTAAGTTTTTAGATCCTTGATTCTATTCATTTCACCATATTGATTCTTTTTCAAGCATTGTGTCATCTTACAAGTGGAACATTTT
>ML793663.1:532014-551557 GCA_009831015.1 Picea engelmannii | reverse complement strand
CTGGTATTGTACCTCTTAAAAATCCTAGAAAGATTTTACATTTCTTGTCACAAATTAAATTTGATGGTGAGGGAGAGGAAACTACATCTGAACATATTTTTCAGTTTTGGAAATTTTTTCTTTCTCAAAATATTACTAATGAAAGTGTCATTTGCAAGCTATTCATTCTCACTCTCACAAACATAGTGAAGAGCTAGTGTGAGAATTTTCCAGCTACCTCTATTCACACATGGGAGCAGTTTATGCATCAATTTTGGCATGCTTCTGAGAGTTATGATTATGATGATTTTTGTGTAGAGATATCAGAGCTTAGGAAGAATGAAGATGAATCTCTTGAATATTTTCTTATTAAATTTACCCATCTTTTCTATAGATTTCATTTGGATGATAGGCCCTCTATCAACGATGAAAGTCTCTTACTAATGAAACATACCAGCTAGAGGATGAATAATATAAAACATGTTTTAATGTTCCTTTACATATTGATTTGGATTTGCATGAAAGTGTTGAAAAAACTTAGTTGGACTTCATATGTATGTATCCTTCTTTACTTTGGGGGATATTGATCAGCGAGAAATTATTTTTTGGAAGAAACGTATGTATCCTCCCACCTATTGGACACACTGACCACACTGAGAGGGAGGTATTGAATCAGTGTGAGGCTCTTTTTACACTTCTTTTAAAACTTTAGTTAGCAATCACCATTTACTCATTAGTTCCATTCACACTTAGTTTCTTTCATGTAAACATATCTCAAAAACATACATCAACAATAAATAACTTTGAACCATCACAATAATGAACAAAAAGAGCACCAGATATATGTTTAATATTTTTGTATTATATGTTACAGGAGACTACAATCTCAAGTTTTATCAACACCAACTGAAAAGAGCACCAACTCAAAGAGAGAACCAACTCTAAATTGCAAGACCGCGCCTGCATATCTCAACACCAATTGAGATGTGAGGAATCCAACCCTGAAGTACAAGACCCAAATTGTAGACAGAAATCAATCTTTTAAAATATACCAACAGCCTATACCAAGACAAGCGTATCAACTATGCACAACACAACCTGTCATAACAACCTATCACCTCAACCCGTCTCATCAATATCATCATCCAAATATGATCTACTCACAAAGATCAATCATCAAGTCAACTCTCAACCATATGCAAAATATCACCAAGTTAACCAACAAGATACCTCTAGCAATACACCATACTCTCCATAAACCAAATACTGTAAACCATTACACAAGACCATGTGCCAAAAACATACCTTTAATCATGTAGTAACCATCAAGACCTATACCATACCATGCAACAATTGCAACAATTCCAATATGAAAATATGATGTGGTTACCGAACTACCAACTTTCTACAGCTTCCAAATCTGTTGTCGTGGTTTTGCTGACGTGATTCTGTTGTCGTGGTTTTTCTACCGTGATTCTGTTGCCACAGTTTCTGCTACCACAATTATGCTAATATCGTTTTTCTGCCATGGTTCTTCTGTCGTGGTTTTGCTATCGCGATTCTACTGCCACGGTTCTAATACTGCGATTCTGCTGTCGTGGTTTTGATGTCGCGATTCCGATGCTGCGATTTTTATGCCGTGAATTTTCTCTATTAATAATACTTTCCCAAGTAACCTCTCATAAATGGATATTCAATATGGTCAAAGATCATGCTCATAAGAGACCCTTTTTGTCTTATTTATAATTCTACAAGTAGCTTCCTTTAGGGCTTATCTTTTAACCAACTTACCCAACTTCCTTATTTTGGGGCTAACCCAGTTCTAACCACTTTGTCCACTTATAACCACTTTATCTACAAATAGTAAACTCTCCACTTCTAGTTGCAACTAATTTATTTTCAATTGTTTTCTTGTTGCAACCACTTAACCCATGACTAACCACTTTGACTGGTCAACTTATTTTAGGAGCTTCTAGAATAATTCGACTTCTTCGACCTTCTAGGGGATTCTAGATAACTCATGAGGGTTCTCCAATTTCACATGGCCATAACTCTCTAACCGTGAGGAGTTATGTGGCATTCCACATATCACTGGAATTGGCATGATATATACTATCCATATGGAATAGTTTCTTCTACAAATTCACTGATATTCATTACATTATTCCTCAATAAAACTTGGGTTCCCTAACCACATTGTTGGGATACTCAACCACCTAACCATTTGGACTTCACAAAGCGTCTTCTCGTGAGGGATTTCACCATAAGGGGACCACTTTGAGAACTTTATCCAAGAACTTCTTCTCGTGATAGATTTCACCTTAAGGGGACCACTTTGGAGTTTATCGATTTGGTTCTTCCTATCAACCATGACATGAAATCAATGATACAAATCCCTTTAATATCAACACATCATTATGACACCACTTGACATCAACCCTTTGACAGCAATTACATCAATGACCATATAACCAATAATCAATATATCATTGATACAAATACATCACTATGGAAATACTTGACATCAAACCTTTGACACCAATCCTTTGACATCAATGACAACATAGTGCAAAAATATCCTCCTTTGGCATTGATGGAAACATCAATATTGATGTCAACACCAATCATTGATGGAAACACTTGGACATGGAGATTCTCATGCTCCCTCTATGATCATCGCTCCTCATCGATGTTCATCTTGTCACATCAATATGACTATCTCTCTTCCTTTTAAATCAATGGAAAAGGGTAGTTCTCTCCTTGGGGTTGCTCCCCTTTCCTGAGCTCTCCTTGGGGATTCTCCCCCTGTTTGGATGCCTTTGAGCTTCCTCTAAATAATCTCTCCCCCTTTGGACAAGGGATATCACTCTGATGCAATGGTGATGACATGGTTGCCGATCATCTCTCCTCCTGGAATCATGTTGTTTCAACCAACCATGGGAAGAAGAATAACTCCCCCTATGGGTATGTCTCCCTCTAACTTCTATGAAATATGAACAATATACTACCATTGCAATCTACTTGTGCTCAATTAGAACATATATCAACTTCTCAAGAATGATCTTCTCTTCTTATGATGATCCTTGGACCTGTCCATGCATCAAAATCATGCCATACCATACATCATGAAGCAAAATATATGTCAACAATGAATAGATAATAATGAACAAAACATCAACCATGTACATCACGTTCCATACTTTGTTCCAACCATGCACAATACCCATGTACATCAACCATGTACATAAATACCATACAATTTACCATAAGATATCATCAATGGAGTGTATCAACCATATGCAAAGAACATGTGCCAAATGTGTACCAACTATATGCCTCTACCAACATGCCAACCATGTGCCTCAAACAAGTGTCATATCACTCATTATATGCTTCTACCATGAACCAAGTGCCACAACCATGTATCTAAACCATCAATATATTAACCAAGCATCTCAACTATATCATCCAATACATCATGTACCAAAGAAAGTGCATCAATCATGCACCAAACCTAAACAATATGAACCACAATCAAGATGTGTTCCCATACATGTATGCCATATCAACCATAAACCATGTGTCAATCATACTGCTAGCAAGTGCCTCAACCAATGTACCAAGTATGTACCAATCATGCATCAACTATAGATCAAGCTATGAATCATCAATGATGTTCAACATAACCACCTCATCAACTCATCAACTGCATATCCCAATATGTAGCTCAACCACATGCCAAATGCATGCACCAAGATATGCTCTAACAATACAACACAAGATGTGTCACTGGAGCTCACATATGTACCATCCATGTACTATAATAGATCTGCCTCAAAACCATTCACTATAGAAAGTACTAAACAACCAATAGTAACTCTAAACATGTACCAAGAGTGTGCCTCAATAGATCAATGATATATCTCTAGCTAGCATCACAATATCATGATATATATCATAAACAAAGTGCCACGACATCATTGAGAAAGTACTCAACATAACCAACACTGTACCTCAAAATAAAATGCCTCAATCCAAAACTAGGGTTAGTACCATGCATCTAAAGTAGACCTCAAACATATGCTCCAAATATAAACCATATATCATCACCATACATTCATAAAACACACATGAAAACATGAAAAACCTGAAGTATACCATCTCATAACTTGCATAAACATCAAACCATGCTGCAACTCATCTATACACCCCTCTTTCTAAGGGTTTTCCCTCATGTATGCGACTTCACCACATACAAATTGCGTATGTACGTGACTTTTCCTCATACAGACCATGTATATACATGAATTTTAGCATAGGAGCCTGTGTATGCCTTAGAAGATGTAAGGCTTGATCTTTCCTCATGGTTGCCATTTTTTTCTGGTTATTTAGTCTTCTTCATCCACTTATGAAAGTGTCCATGTTTCTCTATACTTGTACTTTGATCTTTCATCCTTTCAACATCGTTTTCCTTCCAAGTTACATGTGCTCTTATTTCCATGCTATATGAAGCACTCATCATTGTCTATCTCATTGAATTCCAACAATCTTGATATTTGTGGCCAAAACCATTGAAGTTGTAATATCTCATGGTGTGACAATGAGCAGCAATGTGTCCCACTTAATTACATATCCAATATCTTAGGGAGTTATGGAACATTCCAACATCTTTCCTTGCATAATGTATGCAATCCAAAGCTTTCTGACCATATTCATTACATGATAAGAAGTGACCATAAAAATTATTTTCACACATTTGCTTTGGTGTCCACCTTGAACGTGTCTCTCTTTTGAATTTTCTTTGAGGTGTAAAGATGTCTTCTTGGTGTCTTCCTTGCTCTGTTCTTCTTAAAGTTTCCTTGCCTTCTGTAGATGCCTGACTTGCAGTTTTGCTTCCACCTTTTTAGAATCACGGGCTTACCTCATGCTTCTTAGAAGTGCTAGCTTCAAAGTGTGTGACTTCCTTTTTGTATCCAAGCCCTGATTTATCATTTGGTGATCTTTGACTATCCAAGATTTCATTCAAGTTTGTTAAGTTGTTCATGAAATTGATATGAGAATTTGACTTATCTTATTTCCTTCTAAGATTAATAACTTATGCTTCATGTTTATTTCATGATTCTTCCTTTTAATTTACTTGATTCTTCATTAGTTTTTCTATTCTTTTGGCTTCTTCAAGTTGGGTCCTTAGTTTGACATTGATTTCTCTTGTCTCTTTTAGATCTTCAAGGATTTTGCTAAGGTCATCATATACATTATTCTTTTCTTCTTCTTGACTAATTATTTCATTCTTTAGCTTCTTTATCTCTTCTTGTTTTTCTTCTAATTGAGTCTTTTTACTTTCTTCTTGTTCTTTAAGCATTTTCTTTAGTGCCATGGTATGCCTTGGGTACTTTTCTAGGAATTATTTAGTGTATCTTTCAAGATACTCAAAAGCAATTTAATAATGTGTTATTTACATGCTAACATCGTCTAACTTAGATACAACTTTTTCTTTAAACTTCAACAAATCTTCCTCTTCATCTATAAGGTAATTGTTGGTTGATTCTACACAAACTACTTCTAGATTTTCTTCTTCACTTGTGGGAGAACATTCAACATCATCACACTTAGAATTATTGCAATTTGAGGATTTTGGAGAGTCTTTACCTTCATTCTCCTTGATGGAATTGTCTTCTTTGTCTTGATATACCTTCTCTAGCTTCAACCATACATCCTTGGTAGAGGAATGTTGTCCTATGCTTCTTTTGACATAATAAGATAGTCCTTTGATGATGGTCTTGAGTTCTACTGCATTGTTATTATTTTATTCCTTTTGGGATGCAAATTTTTATTTATTCTTCAAGGGAACTAATCCACCAACAAATGTGTTCTAAACACCTGCTCCTTTTTCCTTAAAATACCCTTTCATTTCTATTTTCCATGCCGAGTAATCTATCTAATCAAAGAGGGGAACTTCATCAGCATGTTCATCCATTTGTATGTCCATGGATCTCCTTCAATCTTGTAAGGCTTATGATGAAGTCCTTCTTTCATACCATTTGTTGGACACACCGACCACACTAGAGGGGGGGGGTGTTGAATCAGTGTGAGGCTCCTTTTACACTTCTTTTAAAACTTTAATTAGCAATCAACATTTACTCATTAGTTCCATCACACTTAGTTGCTTGCATGTAAAGATATCTCAACAACATACATCAACAATAATGAACACAAAGAACACCAAATATATGTTTAAGATTTGTGTATTATATGTTACATGACACTACAATCTCAGGTTTTGCCACCACCAACTGAAAAGAGAACCAAATCAAAGAGAGCACTAACTCAAAGAGAGCACCAACTCTCAATTGAAAGACCCATCCTACATATCTCAGCACCAATCGAGATGTGAGGAATCCAACCCTCAAGTATAAGACCCAACTTGTAAACAAAAACAATATGTCAAACTATACCAACATTCTATACCAAGACAAGTGCATCAACTATGCACAACACAACCTGTGTCCTCAACCTGTCTCATCAATATCATCATATAAATCTGATCTACTCACAAAGATCAATCATCAAGTCAAATCTCAACCATATGCACAATATCACCAAGTTAACCAACAAGAGACCTCTAACAATACACCATACTCTCCATAAACCAAATACCATAAACCCTTACACAATACCATGTGCCAAAACCATACCTTTAATCCTATAGAAATTATCAAGACCTATACCATACCATGCAACAATTGGAACAATTGCAATATGAAAATATGATGTGGTTACCAAATTTCCAACTTTTTGCAGCTGCCAAATCTGCTACCACGGTTTTGCAACCACAATTCTGTTGTCGCGGTTCTGCTGCCGCAGTTTTTCTGTCACGATTATACTGCTGCAGTTTTCCTGTCATACTTCTTCTACCATGATTTTTATGTCGTGGTTTTGTTGTTGTGATTCTATTGCCGCGGTTTTGCTGCTGCGATTTTTCTTTCGCGGATTTTCTCTATCAATAATACATTCCCAAATAACCTTTCACAAATGGATATTCAATATGCTCAAAGATCATGCTCATAAGAGATACTTGCTCTCTTATTTATACTTATCCAAGTAGCTTCCTCTAGGGGTTATATTCTAACCAACTTACCCAAGTTCCTTCTTTTGGGGCTAACCCACTTCTAACCATTTTTTCCACTTACAACCACTTTATCCACAAATAGTAAACTCTGCACTTCTAGTTGTAACTAATTTGTTTTTAATTGTTTTCTTGTTGCAACCACTTAACCCATTAATAAGCACTTTGACTGGTCAACTTCTTCTAGGAGCTTCTAGAATAATTTCAATTCTTTGACCTTCTTGGCTTCTTTGACCTTCTAGGGGATTCTAGACAACTCATGAGGGTTCTCCAACTTCATATGGCCATAACTCTCTAACCGTGAGGAGTTATGTGACGTTCCACATATCACCGGAAATGTAATGACATATACTATCCATATGCAATAGTTTCTCCTACAAATTCAGTGATATTAATTACATTATTCCTAGATAAAACTTGGGTTCTCTAACCACACTTCTGGTCTACTCTACCATCTAACCATTTTGACTTCACAAAGTGTCTTCATGTGAGGGATTTTACCATAAGGGGACCACTTTGGAGTTTATCCATTGTGTTATTCCTATGAACCATATAGCCACTAATCAATATATCAATGATACAAACACATCACTATGAAAATACTAGACATCAACCCTTTGACATCAATGACAACATAGTACAACACCACCACTCCATTCCCCCCTTCCTTCCTTGTGATGAAAAAGATACCTCTTGGGTAGTAAATTCGAGTTCAAGTTTTTTTGTAGCTAACCAAGAAGAGGGTTTTAATGATGATAATGTGACACTTCAGGTCACACCAATGGTTATGCCAGGTTCTCATTATCCTACCTCATATTTTCCATCACGAGAAATGGAGGAGGAAGCTATGGGGAAAGACATGAATGCAGATCAAACTTTTAATGCGGAGAATCTAGACACACATAACATGGAATTTTCGTCACCCATGGATAAAGTGGAGTTAATTTATGTTGATTTGGATAGTTCTGTTGTTATAAATTCTCATAGTTGAAACATGTTATATTATGAAGGTTTTCCTATTTTTTCCAGATCATTTATTGAACCTTCTTGTTCTGGAAAATATTGTGATTTGATCCTCTCTTCTAACCATGAGTATGTTTTGAAATATATTTCAGACTCTCATATTGTGCAGGATCAAGACAACAATCATGACCTTTTGACTCAAGAAGAGGAAATAAACATATAAGGCATAACACTTTTAGCACAAGAATCCACTATTTTCTTAGAAGAGGAAAAAAATATTGCAGAAGTAGGTGTTGATTGTGAAACCATGCCTAGTGCGGAGCCTACCGATTCACAATCAGTCACTAATATGATTAAGGAAGAGGAAATACTATTCAGAGAAGCACCTTTGAAAATATTTTTTGTTCAAAAGAGGCTTTTCATTCTCTTAATTTTTCTACTTATTATTTTTTGTATCCTGATCTCTTTAATGGTTTAACTTTGCAGGAAGCTACCCATTATACTATTCAAATAAACTCTACAGGTCCTACCTCTATTGAAGTGATTGATGGCGGTAATATGAATATGGAATATATAAAGGATAAGGCCTCTTCCCATGAACTTAGTACAATTATGCCTCATCGGCCTTTTTCATGGGATAAAGAAAACAATGTAGCAAAAGTATATCATACAATGTCTTCTTATTTTTCATCTTCGTCTTTGATCAATAGAGAGTCTTCATGTTCAAGTACCCCTTTAGATCATTATTTTCATCTAGTGTAGTGTAGGATAGGAGTATGATAGAATAGGCTAGTGTCTTTTCTTTGCATAGTATTAGTTTTTCTCTCTAGTTTTTTAATTAGTTTTATGTTTTCCTTTTCTTTTTATTACTATTGGATGATAAGTAAATTGATTTCTCAAGAGAGGCATAAAGAAGGATTGCACGCTAAATTTTCCCTTGAATGGATTGTTGGTTCAAGACTCATTTTGATATGGGAAAAAAATCTTGTATCTCATTCTCAAAACCTTCTATGTGTTGGAGTAAGTTTTTAGATCCTTGATTCTATTCATTTCACCATATTGATTCTTTTTCAAGCATTGTGTCATCTTACAAGTGGAACATTTTCGATAAACAATGTTATTCAATCCCTCTTGTGGTGAAAACGAACTCTCAATGTTGTTCCAAATTTACATATACATGATCTTAATTGGAAAAGTTTGCTTGATTGAGATTATTTGAAGTTCTGATTTTCTTGTCCCATGCACAATGAATGGAATTTTTGAGTGATTAATTCTTCCGATCTGAAATTAAAACCGCTCCAACTCATAATTTATTTGGATGATTATTTTATCATGGATTTTGAGTTATCCAAATAGTTGTTTGCACACTGATTATTTTCTTTGATTACTTTAAGCCAACATGGTTTTCTATATAGTGCACACTGTTTATTTTCTTTGATTACTTTAAGCCAACATGATTTTATATATAGACTTTTCTTTTTTTTTAACAAAAACTCGGTAATAATTATATTTAAAAAACTGCATGGGAGCGCAGGTGGAGTACATCGTCTATATTACAAGTGTTGTAAAGTTAAAAAAATGCCTCCCCTGAATTCTCCAAGAAGGGTATGTGGAGCAGGGCTAGTTCTTACTAAATCGCTATAGCCTATTTTTGCTGCTATGGTGCAAACCATGCAAAAAGAACCTAGTAGTAGCTTAAAAAAACACTGCATACACTTATATTTTTCTTCGGTCCAGTGCAGTAGAATCCTCTGTTGTTGGAGGCCGCGGGTTGAGGTCCAGTCTTGGGCATGCTCTTGGCAAGGAGGCCTCATCTGAGATGAAGCTATTCGGGGAGGTTGTGGGTGACATTGGTCCAGTCGCGAATTGAAGTGCCTCTATTTGTTATCGCAAGGCTTCAGATTCATCCCTATTTCTTTTTTTCTCACCCCTATGTTTTACGGTGATCTCAGTGATGGAAAAACCTTGCGTTGAAAGAGCCCTGAGATGAAATTGGAGAGTCTGCACCACATTTACCAGTTCATCATGTTCTTCTGCAGAGACCATTATCTGATTTTTCCTATTCATCTTGCCGCTAGTCCTTGTGTTTTCTGTTTGAGTTGCGTAGGGATTAGTGCTTGGGGGAGGAGTGGACGTTGCTATGTTCATCTTAGATACAGTAATTGGCTCCACTCCTACTCTGATATTCTTAGGGATGAGAATTCCAACGAGCTACGCCTCTCCTACTATGATATGTGCCATCACCTTTGCTTGATTCAGGGAACTTAACCAATTTCCCATAATTAGCCACGAGTTGCAGCCATGCTTGCTGCTAATGATAGTACTCTTCGGATTGCCTGAATTCAATGCCTGATACTCTCTAGATGTTATGTTGTACAGTCTCGGATCACTCCAATCTTCACTTCCACGCATAGGGGTTGCCAAAGGAGCATAAAAAAGACTTCCCTAGTCGGGGGGGGAAAGAGATATGACACAAAACATGCGCTGAGATGAGGGGGAGGTTGCCTAGGTGTCAAGAGGTGAGGTGGGGCAGTTGTTGGGGGCTAAAAAAAAAATCGTTGAGGTGAGGTGGAGGGTGACTAGGTGTCATTGATAGAGGGTACGCGACCCAGACCAAGGCCCAAATTGCCACGTCCCGCTGGGTGGGAAGAGGTGTTGGATTACGGGTATTAAACGTCATGGAATGGGCTTGTAAAGAGTGTGTCCATTAACCACTAACGAGCCTTGCTCTAGGTCAATTTCCAGGTTTTCTTGGGAGTTTGCCAATTGATTATTTTGACGGAGAACATGGAAGAGAGAGATATTATGGAAGAGGTTGAGAGTTGTCAAAATTATTTGTAGAATGGCGTTTAAGTGGACATTTGGGGGGTGGGACCCTTTTCGGACATGACCTATGATTACCTTGGAGTCCCCAATCACTGAAAGGGAGTGAATTTTCAGGATTTGGGCGAGATGTAGGCCTTGGTATAGGGCGTAGGCTTCAACTTGGTTATTAGTTGTGATACCCAGATTCCAATGAAAAGAGAGCACTTGAATTCCTCTTGGGCATATTATGACCCCTCCCCTCCTGTCACCCTGCTATATAGACTTTTCTTAGCATAATAAGCTTGGTTGACTTTTCTTTGAGTCGATTTATTTCATCACCTTTATTGTTAATTTTTGTGCTTTTGGATGTACATATCTTTTTCTCTATTGAATCAATCATTTAAATATTGGTCTGTCTATTAACCTTTCATATTGATGAATTCGTATTTTCTTCCTATATACAACATAAAGAGATTTTTTCAGGCTGCCTAGAAACATGTTTTGACATTGTGGACAACACTATTCTAGAAATCTTCCTATTTGTATCTCTTTCATATATATCCCGAGATCAATCATTTTAATAAGTAAAATCCAATGGATAACTGGAGATTTAATCCTAGTACTATCAATTCAATGAATATTTCAGACATGTTCTTTTCTCAGAAAATTTTTTCCATCCTTTGGATTTGATAATATTAGGTCACTCATTTTGGTTACATTTTTGATTGAGATGGGTTTTATTATGGCTTAATACTACCCACTAATATCAAAGCTGAAATCATTCAAATGCTTGGGGGTTGTAAATGCCTTGATGGAAAATGTCAATGCAACTTCTAAAGTTACAAATTCAAATTTTCAACATTTTCTTCATCTTATCCATGATAATAAGTTTCAAGATGTAAATTTCTTATGGTTGTAATTCCTTAATTTGTTGGGATTTACACTCTATATGTCAGCATTCCATGAATTTGAAATTATAACACCAAAGATTGTTCAAAGATTGTTCAAGTTTATTCATAACCTTGGAAACATAAGCATGTTTGGGTCATGTTGGAATATCTTTTTATTTGATATCTCTTACTAAAGATCTTGCTGATTTAATTTTCCAAATTATATGTCTCATTATTTTGTACAAAAAACCTATATGGTAGAGAGACAAGTTGCATAATCATCGACATTTGATTTTTTCAATTTTCTATGCGATATGTAAGCTCAAGGAAGTGATATTTCTAGTTTCTCAACTTGGAAAATTCTTGGAAACCTCATGATATCAGTCTCATGGATTTCCCCATCATGCAAAACTTTTGCTTATTAGAATTAAGATTTTACTCACTTCATTCAATTTTGATTGATATCTTTCATTTATGATGGGGAAGTCAATCCATCTAGGATGTGATCTGAGATTACTTGAACCTTTCCATAGTGTCTTAATTTCTCCCATTTACATCGTGATTTCTTCTTGCCTCTCATACATTTGAATATAATCATACAAATGCTTCATATCATTATCATTAATGAAAAGAGGAAATAAATAACTTGGCTTGCAAGGATGATGCTTTTGAATTGGATTTTTTTATTTATCTTGTAAGCATGACAAAGGTTTGTTGATGGACAAGTATCTTTAGAGAATGGATGAAATTAAAGTTTTATGGTTCTAATTGTTATTTCTAATTTCATAAATAAGATGATGTGGCCAGGGATCCAAATCTCACAAAAATCAATTACACTAAGTCTTATGTCGAAGGGAATATTGTGAGAAAATACATAATGCTTGTCTCTCGGGAAGAAGGTTGTGATATTTAATTGAATAGATGGAATACAAACACTTAAATGATTGCACTTTTTTTATTCATTTACATAAGCTCTATGACAATCAATATAGTTTAATTCTACATTAGCTTAGCGTGCTTTGCTTAGGATTAGTTTAATTTTGGTATTTATTTTTCTTTTTAGTTTTTCAGTTTAATAAGTTAGTCATTCAGAGGAAGAGATTTTCCCAAACTATCTAATAGTTTATCATGACATTCTATTTTGTTATGCAGGTTGGGAAATGGCTTATGCAACCAATAGTTCAATATTTTTCTCTTGAAATGAAAGAAACTTAGAGAAGTGTCAATATAAACTTGGATGCTCATATTCCTTTGCAATTTTTTTAATTAATCAAACAAGATTGTCACCAACTCAATGACTAATCATAAATATAGTCTCTTTCATGTATTCCCATGTTGGTTTATGATTTAGTTGATATTTGGAGTCATTTTCATGATTATTTTTTATGGCCTCCATAGCTATAATATCTCCTCTTTTCCTCATCAGATTGAATCTTTTAAATCTCTAGGATTAATAATATATTTTATAGTAAAGAGAAATTGATGTTTTGGAGAGGAATATTAAATGAAATTTATGTTGTTGGAAAATTCATTATTTTCAAGTGTGCAAAGTACCTGCTCATGTCAATAAATTTTGAGAGATTATGGGTTTATGGAATGTTTCATGTAATTGAATTTTTGAAAATATGTTTTGACTAAACTTATCCATTAACCCATTTTTCTAGGTTCTTGGAATATTTTTCTTGTTTCACTAAATAAGCAATTGGATTAGAGGATTGTCTTGCAATTTTTTTCACTAGATTATCAATACTTGTAATCTTGATTGTTCTTTCATGTTGAATGCTTAACATTACTTGACTAATTATTGACCTTGGAAATTCTCATGATGATGCTCATGATGTGTCCCATTCTATTGGGACTACAATCCTATCTCTCAAGATTAATTCTTCCCACAATGACTAACACAGTTGTTTTTTTTTTAATAATATAGTCACCTTATTTATTTTAATTTGCACATGATTTTACTTCCTTATTTGATTAATTTTTCAAAAATGGAAGTGGGTTCATATTCTTATACCATCAGAGGTGAATTCTCAAATTTATCCGATTCTTTTGGGAATTTCAACAATCTAAAAATTTTGTCACTAGAAAATCTAAACTCTGTTGAAACAAAAGCTTGGTTAGATATTGATTTTCTTGATCACTACTCATCGTAGTCTTGTTGATTTTTGGTCTTGAAAACATTTTATGATGGGTCTTAGTTTGTGTGAAAATTTTAGTTAATAAAGTTTTTCCTTATTCCAGTTCTTGGAGCTGGAATGATGATACCATTTGTGCATATAATTCATACTTTGTTGCTAGCCCATATTTATTTCTTTTTGATGGATTATGTTCTTATTTTTAACCCTATTTTATTTTACTTTGATGACTGACATGTTCATTTTTTGGCTTCTCTTAGTTTAGTTTTCTTTTTTCATGTTTTAGCTTTAGTTTTAGCACTTGCTTTCTTCTTTTACATATTGATTTCAACTTTTAATTTGAATGTTGATATGTCCCTTGAGATGATTTTACTTCTTAGTCTTCCTTGAGGATTACTATAAGGCTTGGGAATTTCTTCTCAAGTGTGTTCTCTCCCACCTCAGATCAAGACAAGTAAGTTGGGAAAGACAAAGCACTTGGTTTGGTTCAAGGAGACGAAGGTCTTATTATAAGGTGATGTTGGAGTTCCTTAGGTGCATTGTTCCATGGAACAACCTCACTAAAGTTTGCTTGATAAAAATGAAAGAATGAGGTGGGAACTCCACCGAAGCATTGAGATCCCCATTGAAGACAAAGGTTGACCAAGATGTCATTTGAGCTCTCCGGGATGCAAGACTCCGATCCAATGAATGAAAGGAAACTTAGTTGGTTGACATGCCAAGAAGAGTGACTAAGAAGAGCGAACAACGAAAGAAACCAATGGGATGTGCGATAGATGCTAGCAAAGCATAGTGGTTGGACGATTGGTCAAGGCATGACTTGGGCATTGAAATTGAAATGAGGAGTTGATTAGGGGACAAGGGACATGCTTGAGTGAGTCGAATGACTCACCTAAGGGATGCACGCCCATTTAGGCATGAGTTGAACCGAAATGAAATGTGTACAAGATCCCAAATATATGCATCGACTCCAAGAAAAGGGGATGCGCCATATTAGGATGGGTTCCTATAAAGGCACAATGGAGGAGCGCATTTGGAGGTAAATGGAATCTAAGTGTGGAAGTGAAAGTGATTTGAAATTCACCTAAGTGTTGGGGATTGCAGGTCGCTCCAACATGAGGCAAAGAAAACAATATTTTCAATGATGAATCATGGTGAAGAGAGTTTTCATTCATACTTATAACTGAGGCAAAGAAGGAATGGCGCATAGTTTGAATTTCCGAAGAATGGTCTTGGTGTTTTCGTAACAGGTTTCTTTGTGTAAATTGAGAAGAGTGTACCCTTTGTAAACTTTCTTTGTGTGGAAAGAAAGTCGAAATACAGTTTGGGTTTAGTCAAAAGAAAGTTTGGGTTCAGTGGAAAGTGACAATATAAATCATTGCATAGGCAGTTCGACAGTTCAGGGTGATTTTCCATTTGAACAGTTGAGAAAAGACATCCATGACAATGGTGAAGAGGAGGGAATGAAGTGTAGATTTCAGTGAAGGGTTGCTAACAAAACTCGGGGGAAGTTTGAAGCCCAATCTTTGCATAGGTTGCATGATCCATGAAGATCCTTAGAAGCACAAGAATGGCTGGTTTGCATGCAATTGACATTGAAACCAAAAGGGAGCCTAAGACACCCGAGGTAATGGATCGAATCCTTTCCTTAGAGAATATGATGGATTATCTAAGGGAGTGTTGACGGGCCAAAATGACCCACTCAATCAGATGAGGAAAAATTCCCTATGGCAGGTCCCAATTAGACCCACTCTCATTTGGGATAGCGTTTTCGACCATATTTTGGCCTAGTTACCAAATAAATAAAATACTAACTAAATATGAATCTAAGAACCGAAGGTTCTCGGATGAATTAAAAATAAATAAAAAAGGAGTAAATCTGACTAACTAAAGTTAATATAAGGTGTATGATTATTATTCTAATATGTAGTTTCTATACTAATTCTAAACTAACCTATCCTGATCAGGAGCGAACTATAAGGAGAATACAATAAAAGATGATATTTCTCTCATAAAAAGAATTCATGAAACAAGAAATATAGAATTTTGACCAAGAAGATGTTTGCAACCAATATAAATTGATTTAACAACAAAGCTACTGAGTCATTGTATTAGTAAAGGAAAAACAATAATGATTGTCAGTCACAAAATATTAATTAGGAAATAGTTGTAAGATTAACATTCAGAATAAAAAACATATATGCATGGATATGGATAGTCACAATCATACACATAGAATCCATTGTCTCCCAAATTGTCTTTAGTCCTTTATTCAAATAACAATAAAAGTACCAATGTCTCTTTAAAGAACCAAAAGCTATTTTTCAATTACAATCATCCCATTTATAGAGGTGCCATGGGACTGCGCCTCAATAGCCATATTGATAATGCTTGGGATACTGAAGCGATGCTCCAACTTTCCTTCCTGATTAGGGGATGGAAATAATTTCAATGATATGATTTACCCTGCAAAATTTTAGTTACAAAAAAAATTCTTCAGGGCTTCCCTGATAGTTTCTCCCTTGAATCCACGACTTCCTTCCATTTATTGAAGTCTTTGAGTATGGAATCTACTCAAATTAATCGTGTCCTCTCTAGGTCAGATCGACTCTTGCACATGGGAATGATGATCTTCGTTCTGAGGCTCTTCTGAACATGTTGCATGACATCTTTGATTAGGGTGATCATTTTGTAGGTTTGGATCAATCTTTTTTCAATAACCTCCGCGTTGATTTTGCTGGTTTCTTCGATTGCTCTCTGATCAAGGTTCCTCTTGGTGTCCACGTCTTCGATGATCATCTAGGTTGATGAAGCTTTGTTGATGTCCCTCAGGGGATCCATTCCAAATAGAGAGATAATATCGTCGAGCAATGTCCATACCTCTGCGTAGGATACCATGAATTTCCCATGAATCTTTAACACATCAACAATCGTTTCCATACCTATTTCCATCATTCGAGGATCTCAGATTCTTTTCTTGTTGGAATACAATGAGAGGGTTTTTGGGGAAAAAACTATAGGTGGAGATTATTGCCACTCTGTGATTGCGTTGTAAGCTTTCAGGGATTTTTGATACTTTTCTTGGCTAACTTTCACCTCTGAGTCAAACTTCATCCGTTCATATTCAGTCACCAAAACTCTATTGAGTGCACTGAACAACCTTTTCTGTGTGCTCCGAAGTTCCTCATTCTTCCCTAGGGAATTTGTCTTCACTACCTCAAGAATCACTTTTTGGCTTTGGTGTTGTTCTATAGTCTTTCTCAAAGATTCATTCTCCAGTTGTACCCTTTGGAATTTGACTCGACCCTTTTCATTGAAAGACCTCAATTCCTCCATTTTTTTATTTTTTTTTATCACCTCGATATTATGTGAGGATTCAAGTTCTTGCATGTTTCTAGCATGGGCCTTCTGGTCCAGTGACATTGATTCAATGAATTTGATTTGTAGACGTTCCTCTTATGTCTGTAATTTATTTTTTGTATCCTCTTCATAGGATTACTTTCCATGTTGAATTTCTTTTGTTTTCTCACTGGCAGTAGATTCTTTGATGGTCGCTAGGGTTGATTCCAGCTCTGCGACCCTAGATTTTGCGACATCTAGAGCTACAGAGACTTCATGGAATGACATGATGTTTACCCCAACAAAATCATTGATTATCGAGGTTTCTCATAGAGAGTTATCCTTTGCATCAAGCCTCACTTTCCATTTGATATTCCTTTATGGCACATCCTAGATTGCTTCTATTTTTCCCCTTTTATTTTGGGGGCCCTCTTATCTATGGCTCGGGTCTTGTGGCTATAGTAATAATATCCAACTGCAACTACTGCTCCTTCGAACTTGAGTCCTTTTGAGGTGAGTGATAAGATTCCTGGAATCAAAGCCAAAGGGGTGAATTATTCTATTGGGATATCGACCACATTTCTTTTAGGATCTATGTCAATGATAACATCAATACATGATAAAACAATGTCTCAAAATTTGGTACTGTCTGCTTTATCCTCCTTACTCTTTTCCTAGGTTTCTCTCGGTGCAACCGATGGTGGCTTACCTGTGTTTGTTGTTTCCTTCTTCCTTGTGCCAACCTTTCGAGAGGGGGAATATTTACTTCGTCTTTTGTACAGCATGACCTGCGTATCTTCGATCTCTTTCTTTTTCAACAACAGGTACCTTTCTTCGACTACGTAATTGTTTCTCGCGAGTTCAACTTCTTTATCTCTTTTCCTTTTCTCTTATTCACTTAGTTTTTTATTATCTTGGTGGAGGAGAGTTTAGAACTGCTCCAGCCTCATATATTTTTCTTTTTCTTCATCCTTTCTCAATTGTTTTTGGGCTACGTTGGTAGTAAGCCTTTCCACCGCTTCCTTGAAACTCAACACACCTTGGAAAACATCCTCGGAGAACTGAGACTCATGCATGGTCTGTGGTGATAATCTGACGGCCTTCATGTGTTCATAAAATACATTCTGAGGTTCGTGTGATTTGGGTTCCCCCAAATAGAGACACAAGTCCTTGATTTCTTCAACTTCCTTTTCAAATTTCTTCTTGTTTGAAAAAGAGTATGACCCCACCTGGATTGGGAAAATTGGCCAATATTTCTTGTTCTTTTCTGAAAGGTAGGCAGTGGCCCCTTTTTCAATAGTTTGTTACACAATCTCCCTAGCCAAAATCTTATTAGGAACATACTTTGGTAGCAACTGTGGTTCTCCTGTGACCCCATAGATCCGAATGTAAGTGCAATATTTCTTCATGTACCAATCCCCGATGTCCTTTAAACCTTTGAGAACCACGGGGGAGATCCTATGTTAATTACCTAACCAGATCTGCAAATATAATTCAATAATACCAAGAATAAACCATAAACCATTCACCATAACATTAACACAAGAAATAGAGAAAACCCTTGAGGTAGGGTAACACCATATATTAATCGTTATGGAAGGATAAAACTCCTCAAGCAATCCTTGCTTGTATAATCACAATATTCTTCACTATGTTTCATTACATTGCCTACACTTCTTTATATAGCTCTCCCTATCTCCTAGGAACCTTCTAGAGAGCCTTCTAACATTTATTACATCCAACTACCATAGTGGGCCTTTATTAATATAGTGGACCTAGTCCACCTTACATTGAATGACCACATTCCCATATATTAATTGACTTCCACTAATAATACATAACTACATTCCCATTGGGTACCTCCCTAGGTACCCCATATTACCTCCCTAGGTATACTACATTCCATCCCCCTTCACATGTTTCATCCTTGAAACATGAGAAGAAACCATACAATGTGACCGACTAAGCAATGTAGCCAACTGGTACCAAGTACAACCATCCATCCATCCCAATGGAAGTCGAACATGATGTCTATCTGCCACCTTTCCACCCTTATCTTTCTCTGCATCATGTCGGGGTTGCCATGGGATTGTTTCTGTAGCTTGAGCTCTTCCCGTAGTGCTGGTAGTCCTCCATGCACCTCTTGATCAGTTTCCTGTATGGTGCCCTACTGGTGCATAAATGTGTTCATGCACATGCCCTTGCCTTGATGACTTTTTCATCTCTATATGATGTGGATGGCGATATACAACAACTGTAGGAATTTGTTCTTTTTTCTTCAAATCTGCAACACTTTGTGCCTT
>ML793663.1:490123-526399 GCA_009831015.1 Picea engelmannii | reverse complement strand
TTGAAGACAACAAAACAAGAGAAGGAAGATGAAAATGATGAAACCAACACTCCAGAACAAGTTGAACAACAAGATAGAAGACTAGAATTCAGAAGGAATGAGACATCAAGAAGATCCTCTCCCATCAGGTATGAAAGCAATCACTATGAAGGAAACTAAAAAAGAATAGACCTTGAACCCAGATGGACCACACCACAAAGAATACTACTTACTCCCAGGTATCAAAATGTATTTCTTAGACATTGTTATACTTGTGGAAATTTTGGACACAAGGCAATCAATTGTAGAATCAATGAAATGAATAACTACGCAAGCTACATTAATGGTGCAAATAGTAGATATGAAAATGTTCATAGACCTGTCAAGATAAATTATAATCCATTTGACCCATTAATGGATCAAAATATTGTATGTTACAAGTGCAATAATCTTGGTCACAAAGCACGAGATTGCAGAGAGATGAAGGAAGATAATCATATGCCAAATGTCCATATACCAACTACAACATGGAAAAGGAAAGAAATTACACACAATGGAAAATTCTGAATAGCATTGGTCACTAAAGAATGCAAATAAGAAGATGCATGGTTCATAGACAGTGGGTGCTCATCTCATATGACTGGAGATCAAAGCAAATTTGTCATCTTGAAGAAAAAGGGTGGAAATGTTGCATTTGGAGATGACTCATCTACCAAAATACTTGGAAAAGGAACTGTAAAGCTTGGAAGTAAAAATGTAAAAGCAGAAAAAGTCCTATTGGTTGAATATCTTAAGCATAATCTCTTCAGTGTTAGTAAAATGTGTGATCAATGATATACTATCACGTTTGACTCACAAAGATGAAAAATCAAAGAAGAAGGTTCAGGAAGATTGGTTGCAATTGCAACAAGAAGGCCAAGTAACATATACGTCCTAGATCCACGAAAAATATCCAAGGAAGAAAGAGACCATAAAAATGAAGTGTTATTAAGTGCCATATGTTCAGGGGGAGCAACCCCAAAGAAGAGAGTTACCTTTTTCCATTGAACTCAGGGGGAGCAACCCCACCTTTTTCCATTGATGTCAAAGGGGGAGAGAAATTGGGATCATGATGAGAGGGGGAGCATGAGTGTTTCCATCAATGAAAAAGGGGGATATTGTTGGAATATTAGTTGTTATCATTTATGTCAACCCTAGTCACTGGTTTTGGACCGCAATATTGATGAAGGTATTTGGACATGAAGGACAATGCACATGCAGATACAACACCATGGATGGATAGTATGCATCATGTTGTTTTCAGTGGTAGGTGGCATGTCACACGGATCCTCATGGTTGAGGAGAAATGAATTTTTGAAGATGACAAAGTGAATTGAATAAGGAAGTATAGGTCGGCCCTGAAGATAATTAAAGAAAATAATTACAAAATAATAAAGTGTCAAGTTGGCCCTAATGAAGTGACATAAAGGGTATAAATACATATCAGTATACATTCATTTTACACACATGTTTGGAGTCAAATTTCATAGGAGATCTGAAGTAAAGAAGGCCAAAATTCAAGGGAGGATGAAGTCTCTTGGTGATTTGTTCTAAGGTATGTTATTTACAGGTCATCTTACCATTTTCACTATAAATTGTTTTCTAGAACGATTCAGATGGTGAAATTGGTATGGTATTGAGAAGACATGTCTAGGTACATGTGGTAAAAATTTCATCTCTTTATTCGCTATAATTTTGGAGATATACTTTGTGGAATATAGGGTTTTTTACTAGTCTTGAAGCTAGTCATAAACAAGTGTTCCAGGTAAAACAATCATAACTTCTTCATAAAGAATCCAAATGAAGTGAGACCAATTTCATTGGAAATAGCACAAGCTTTAGTTTTTTGTGTGCGGTGTCTAAATTTGATGTTAAATATTGAGCGTGGGGCATTATATACAAGTTTTCTCTTCTGAATAAACCAAAATTGAATAAGTTCTACCATTTTCTCTATAACCCCTTTTTGGGTGGAAGGAAGGGGCAAGGATGGAGAGGTCAATCCTCTCTTGATATTGGAGGATTGAATCTTTCTTTTGGAGTGTTATCCCTCCCTTTATATTTGGAAGCTGTAGCCACCTTTGGAAGTCATTACTTCCCTTGAAAAATAACTATTGGTTATTTCTCATATATTGTGCATGGTGTATTGCGGTGTATTGGTGTAACGCTTCTACTATTGTTCATTTCTAATTGGATATAATAGAATATATAATCTGGTTGAAGTGTAAGTTGATTTTTTTTTTTTAATTATACTTGATGTTGATTCACCCCCCTCTCAGTATCAACACATCTCAGACTTGAAATAACAACATTGAAAGTTTAGTATCATACTTTTCTAAAGGATGAGAGTGGTAGTTTATCAAACAGGGATAACGGAAAATTGCAAATGCAATTTTCTTTTTTCCTTCATGAGCTAGTGAGAAATAAAATGAGTCTTAGGGTCGCTTTAAAAAAAAAATCTGTCGATTCCCTCGTAACCATGCGCAATCAATTAGAGTGTGATACAACTTGAAATTGGTCATGGGTGTATGCAGAGATTGTATGGGTGATTGGTGGTTATAGTTGTTAAGGCGTGGGAGAATTCAAAAAATTGGGAAGAAACATCGCAGTTGTCATTGTCGGAAGTTGATGAATATGAGAGGTATAGACATGGGTGAAAAACAAACCTCGGCGATGATAAATACCCAATTAAACACTTAAGTGTGATTACAAGGTCTAGCTTGGACCTAACATTATTTTTAACGTTCAATTACAAGACCATTGGGCATTAATCCTTCATTAACTTATGCTAACAAGATGTCAAGGTGGCAATGGGGGGACCCATTAACTAGACCATGTGAGATCTATGGTGGAGAAGTGATCGGTGATGAATTGGCTCATATGAGATGCAGGATAAAGGATGTGACAACTGAATAGCGAAGGGATGTGTCATCGTCAACAAGGAGGAGAAGAAGAATATGAAAGAGTCCAAATAGAAATATGACAATGGCATGAATTCATTGAATACATTAGCCTTTATTATATTGACATGTGTTGGAAGAGAAAAGACTTACGAATTGAATGAGTTGAGAGGCCCATGAGGGGGTGGAAGCTGAGGTGTATTCTAGAGAGAGGGTCACGTGTGAGTTGGGATGTGACTAGGAGAGAGAGAGGGATTATCATCATCAATAAGATGGATAGGAGCACGATGATGAGAATCCATCATTAAATTCCAATGATGACAGTGTGAGGCGTCATCGTCGGTGAAATATGCATGGGAGCATCTGCATGCACTTGATGAAAACCCGAAAACACAAATGTAATAAAGGGGAGAAAGAGAGAAGTAGGTGGGGAAGCCCAAATTTAGTTCCAAAAATGAAGATGAGGATTTAAACATAGATACCTCATGAAGAAAAAATGTGCATCCCCACATTAAGATTTGAAAAAAAAAATGGGGAAAAGGGTTGTTGTTCCATCACAACAAATGGAGACACACTTGGAAGAACTAGTTATCTCTAAGATGACACGAAAAAACATTGAGACCTCATTAATTGTGTTGTTGCCTTTAGACAGTTCATACAATTTGCAGGATGAGGACCCCAAATTAGGTTAGCCTTAAGAATTAGTGGAAAGGCCCATTGTTGATGATATTTTTCATAATTATAGTGAGTTTTAATGGGGGTTATGTAATCCAACAGTGAAACATGAAAGGGGTAGACAACAGAGAAATATTTACCGATCGATATGGACTATAGTTTGTTCCTCACCTCTCTTTCCCTACATTGCTTCGCTGCCAACGAGTGTCCATAGTCCCAACGGTTTTCATTATACTTCCCATACTTTAAAGTTCTTCCAACTTCCTTGCATTCATGTTTCTCTGCCTTCATTATATATATATATATATATATATATATATATATATATATATATATANATGAAGGCAGAGAAACATGAATGCAAGGAAGTTGGAAGCACTTTAAAGTATGGGAAGTATATATATATAATTTATGTATTTCTTTTGCAACATGTGTGAAGGAGAGCAAGAAGCAGGGTGATACGAGATTTCTTTTGATGTGAAGATCTCAATTGATGGTTCTTTCTCATGTGTCCCTCACATGAATTGTTGGTATAGTAAAATTAAGGAACAAAGGGAAACACCACTGGATGTATGGATGAGATATTAGTTTTCAGATAAATCCGTTGAATTGGCGTGGAACATAGGCGTATTTTGAGAGTGGTCATACATAGTAAAGATGACTGATATGAGTTGTCGAAAGGTATGAAATTTTATAGGTCCGAGGTTTTCTCTTAGCCTGAGTGAACTGACTCCTCTTTGTGTGTATTCATCTTTTGTACAAAAACATGGAGATATAGATCATTTGATTACTGTCGAGTGAAGGTATCTAAAAAAAGAAGAGTGGTTGTATGGGATGAAATAAAATAGGATTATGATTATGGGGAAAAAAAACTGGTAAGGAGGAGTGGACCACTAATGATTATGGATTGGCACTGGTGACAGAAAAAGGAACACTAAAGCAAAATATCTAGGGAAAATCATGCGAAGAAAGATAAAATATGATTGACTTGGAAACATAGGGACTAGGAAAGGAAAGCTAAAAATAAATCCTACTATGTACAATACTACCATCACCATGGGTGATTAGGAGAAGTATTTTTTTAGGATTTTTCCATTGACAGGGAGCTCCTCCTCTTCTCCATGTAATGTATTAAGTCAGAAGGTTCCACGAACTATTTTCTAGTAGATTAGATAAGGCCCCAACCACAACTTCTGAAACTTGGTGTGTTTTCCTTTTAATTCATTTGATTTATCCCATTTGAGTATAAGATCCCCTTCATGAAAACATTTATTACCCACAAACAAGTTGTCGAACCATTTTTTGATTACTTCTTGATGGTGTGTTAAGTTCATTTTATCTTTCTCCCTTTCTTCTTCTAATTTTAATAGCATGTTTAACCTCTCCTCACTGGGAAAGATTCATCATGGATGGATTGGGCTAATTGAAAAGCTGGTAAGAAAGTGTGAGTAGGTATGGTGGCCTCTTGTCCATAGAATAGGAAAAGAGGGGATTACCAATGGATGGCTTGGGAGTTACTCTGTCATCCCACAGGGCATTTGGTAGAGCAAGGAGTCAGTTTCTTTGATGGTAATTAATCGTCTTCTTGAATATGTTGATGAGATTTTTTTTGGTGGATTCTGCCAAACCATTCCCTTGTGGGTAATAATTTGCTGAATATTTAACTTTGATATTTCTTTCAAGGGAAAATTTAGTCAATTTCATAGAAGAAAAATATTTTTCATTATAAAATACTAATGATTCAGGAACTCCAAACCTGGTGATGATATGAGTTTGAAGGAACAAAATCACCTAGATTTCATTGATAGTATTTAAGGGGATTTCCTCACTCCATTTGGTAAAGTAGTTAGTGGTCGTCAGGATGTATTTGTGTAGCTAAGAGGAATTGGGATTGATTTCCTCGATTACGTCTAGACCCCATAGTTGAAATGGACATTTGACGATCACTGACTGTAGGTGAAATGAAATTTTCTTCTCTCTTCCTTTTGAATTTTAGCATTGTTGGAATATCCTTGCACATGCGTGAGAATCTTTGAATGAGGGCCAATAGTATCCAACTTTGAGGATTTTGTGTGTAGTGGTATCTCCACCGTAATTCCCTCCAACGGGTCCATCATGGAGCTCGGAAAAGACTTTCTCAACATCTCTTTTCTCCATACATCTTATAAATACATCGTCATAGTTTTTTCTACATAGAATTCCCTGGATAAGTTGATATTGGGTGTATTTGAGCCTTAGGGATCTTTTCTTTTTTGGGTCCAAATAATGTGGAGATGATCCATGACTCAATTAATATTTCATTTCATAGTACCAGGGGTCTAAATTGAATGGGATGTAACAAAATTATTTTTCAAATAGCTCAAGATCTTGATACAAAGCATCTTCCTGAGACTTGACATAGGGGGATTTCACGACCATTTTTCATTGCCCTTTCCCTTTAAATTTTTTTGCAGGTTTGATCTCTAGGTCATATTCTTGTAGGGTCATAATCCATTTTTTTCTCTTTTCTACCAGATCTCTTTGTACTAGAAGGTTTTTGACTATGGGGTAGTGAACAATAACCTTAGTTTTAGATTTGGGTAGGAATGGACGAAAGTGCTTGACAACTTTCAATACCACATATGCATATTTATCAACTCCAGGATAACTTAGCTCAAATCGTTGTAGAACTAAACTCATAAAAGCCACATGAAACTCATCTCCTTCTGAATTATTCAGTGTTAAGAAAACCACAAATGCAATATCAGAGGAGAATGTGTAGAGGATGAAATCTCGATCAAAATATGGGCTCAATAGCGCAGGTTCTTGCACAATATATCATTTGATTTTGTCGAAAGCCTCCTTCTCATTAGACCCCCATTTAAATTCAACATTATTCTTAATGATATCTTGTAGAGGTTTACTGTTTCATTGAAACTAGGGATGAACCATCTTACAAAATTTATTCTCCCAAGGAATGACTGCATAGATTTGTTTTTGTGAGTTGGAGGGATCGTAGCAATCACTTTGGTTCTCTTGGGTTCAATCCACATATCGTGCTTGGAAACGATGAATCCCAGGAGTTTTCCTTCATAAAAAACGAAAATGGATTTCTTGGGGTTCAGAGAGATGCCATATCTTTTGCATTTGTTGAATAAATTATTTAAATGAGAGATGTAGTCCTCTCTATTCTTCAAGAATATGGTTACATCATCTAGGTATACTACCAGACATTCTCCTAGCATACCTCTAAAGGTGATATCCATGGCTTGTTGAAAAGTTTCTCCAATATTTATCAGTCTAAAAGGCATATTCCTATAGGCATATGTTCCCCATGTGGTTCTAAATGTTGTCTTTAGTTGATATTCATGAGTGACTAAGACTTGTTTATATCTTGAGAATTGATCTAGTAAAGAGAGTGTTTTCGATCTAGACACAAAATGTAGAATTTCTTCCATGGGAGGCACCGGGTAGTTATATTTATTTGAGGCTCTGCTTACATTTATAAAATCAACAAAAATCCTGATATCCCATTCTTTTTCCTTACTGGCACTAATTTCGATATCCAATGCATATGTCTTACTGGAAAAATGATTTTAGCAACTAGCAATTTATTCAACCCTGCTTTGACTTGAGGTTCAAGGCTGGGATGCATCTTCCTCAACTTTTGTTGGAATGGCTTGGTTTGAGGTTTCATGGGAATGACATGTTGTATAATATTGGTATCATATTTCTTGAGATCCTCATACGTCCAGGAAAATATGTATTTATACTCTTTGAATAATTTGACGTATAATTTCCTTTCTTCAAGTGAATAATTTTTTCCAAGGTTAATGTTCTAAGGTGCGATCTTTGACCTCAGGTTTACTATCTCAAACTACATGTATGAGTTATTGGTCTGGAAATCGATGACCTTTTTGAATTTATCTTGAAGGTCACAAAGCTTTTCCAGTCTGACCACACACCTAGGGATATTGTTGGTCGAACCCATTGTGTTTTCTTCTCCAACAACATCATTATTATCTATATTCATCAACAATTCGTGATGAAATTCATCTATGATAGAATACTTGAAGGTATTTTTAAGGTGTAAGAAATTTATGAGTTGTTGATCATCATTAAAGACCCTCCAATTTGCAACATTGTTAGGAATTGATGTCTTGTACACAATTTCAATAGAGAAGGATTCAGGCATTAATTCGTCGGAGGGTATTAATATATACACCACGTTAGATTAAAAATATGTTGATTAATTGGGTTGGTTTTCATTGATGTCAAACCTTGAAGAAAGTCCGGTAGCAAATTCTGGTAGCATAAAGGTTTGGGTAATGGACCCAAGTTTGTTTGATGGATAATGCTATGAGTTTTGATATATTTGCATGTAAGAATATTCCATATGGATAGTAAATTTCATGCCATTTTTGTTGGTATGTGGAATGCCACATAACTCCTCACGATTAGAGAGTTATGGCCATGAGAATTTGTAGAAAGGTTTGGGTAATGGACCCAAGTTTGTTTGATGGATAATGGTATGAGTTTTGATATATTTGTAGGTAAGAATATTCTATATGGATAGTACATGTCATGCCATTTCCAGTGGTATGTGGAAAGTCACATAACTCCTCATGGTTAGAGAGTTATGGCCATGTGAAGTTGGAGAACCCTCATGAGTCATCTAGAAGCCCCAAAAGGTCAAAGTAGTCAAAGTGGTTTAAGAGATTTTAGAAGGTAAATAATAAAGTGAAGTGATGAGTGTACTATAAGTCAAAGGGAATAAATTTTTATTTATTTAAATAATAAAGTTAATGGATAAATTACTAAGTTACAAGTGGTTAGAAGTGGGTTAACCCTAAAATAACGAAAGTGGGTTAAGATGGTTAAAAGGTAACCCCTTGAGGAAGCTACATGAAAGTATAAATAAGAGGCAAGGCTCTCTCATTTTAATCACACTTGAGAATATTGAATATATAAAAGTGACTGAGGTAACCAAAGGATATCTAAGACAAATTTCAGAGGGAAGGTGAAGTAAAGAAGGCTGAAGTTCAAGAGAGGATAAATTCTTTTGATGATGCTTTCTAAGGTATGTTATTAATAGGTCATCTCAACATTTTCGAAATAATTTTTTTTCTAGAATGATTCAGACTGTGAAATTGGGAGGCCATTGAGGAAACATATCCAAGTAGATGTGATACAAATTTCATCTTGTGGGTCGTTGTATTTTTGGAGTTACACGCTGTGTAAAATAGGGTTTGTGGCTAGTCCTGAAACTAGTCTAAAACATGTGTTTCGGGTAAAAACATCATAACTTATTCATAACAGATCCAAATTAAGTAAGACCAAATGTATTGGTTAGAGTACAATATTTAGTATTTTGTGTACAATTTTCAGATACAAACAACAAATATTTCATGTGGGGCACACTCTACAAGTTCACTCTCTAGAATAAGCCAGAATTCAACAAGGTATGCCATTTTTGCTATAACTCATTTTTTGAGAGATTCCAAGTAGTGAAATCTAGAGGAATTGCATAAAAGACACTGAATAACATTGTGTACCATTTTCAGATCTTTATTAATTACAGGTACATAGTTATGATTATTGGAAGTTAGGGTTTTTGACTGATCCAAAATTAGTCATGTGAGACTAAAGTAAAGTTTGATAAAATTCTAGTCTCTTGTTGTTAAAGTTAAGGAAGGTTTTCAGGTATGTGATCATATACACCAGGTCTATTACAGAGTTACAAATCATATTTGTATGATGAAATTGATGAGGTATTTTGGTTGAGGTATGTTACAGATAGAGGTTGTATAACAGTGAGGTTGTAGCACATGGTTTGATGTAATGGTTTATGGTAATTGGTTATGGATAATGTGATGTATTGCTAGAGAACTTTTTATGGTTATATTGGTATATGATTGAGGTAAATGTTGGGTACAGGGTTGAGACAATTAGTTGATGAGTTGGCACATACATGAGGTGTATAGTGAGGTGTATAGTTGATGATGTTGGTACATCTTGATGAGCCATAGTTTATGTGTATTTGATGCATGATTGGTACACATTTGGTGCATGATTGATGCACTCATTGATGGTACAGGTTGAAGTAAAGGTTGGTGCATGTTTTATGCACTTGTTTATGGTACAAGTTGATTAGAGGTTGTTTGGTACAGGTTGGTGCATGGTTGATGCACTTGTTTATGGTACAAGTTGATTATAGGTTGATGCATGGTTGATGCATCATTTAGGTTATTGTTACAGGTTGGTTGGATACAAGTCAGTGGTATAGGTTGTTAGAGTGGCATATCTCACAGTGATAGTGTGATAGTGGTTCCATCATTCTACTTATATGTCAGGGAAGTTGGACGGGACAAGGGAAGGTGGTTGTAGCCACCTTTCTGTTGTAGCAAGAGAACATAGGGGGTTGTGGCCTCCTTCTAGTTGTAGCCAAATAATTGGGGAGTTGGAGCTTCCCTCAGGTTGTAGCCTGAGAAACTAGGGGGTTGGAGCCTCCTTCCAATTGCAACTGGAAAACAAAGGAAGTTGGTGCTTCCAATGAATGTAATTCTTCAAGACATATAAGAAAAAGCATTCTCTAGTTTTCTCCCGCTTTGGGTTTCCACGTAAAAACATTGGTGTACTATGTATGTGTATGATTGCTCATTTTTTCATTATTTATTTACTCTGCAATTATTGGATGATAATGCTACATTGATATAACACTTGCATTTTATGTTGAAAAAGGATTAAATTTCTTTATTACTGATTCACCCCCCTCTCGGTAATCCAACAAAATCATCGTTAGAATTCAACGATCAAGGAACGGTGTTAATGTTAAGTGCAGTGAAAGATTTCATTAGTTCCCAAACCTCAGACTAGTAATTTTTTAAGTGACTAGAAAGACAATGAATGTTGTTTTGTACCTGTCTAACGATGATTTCAGAATCACCAAATACCTTGATTTTTTCTTCTTTCAAGTCGAATGCCTTCCTTAGCCCCTGTACTAGGGCTTCGTATTCGACAATATTGTTGGTGCAAGGAAATTCCAGTATGCATGCAATTAACATTTTAGTATCTTTCGGGTTTGTTAGTATGAAACCCACACCCACACCTTCTAAAGAATTGGAACCATTGAAAAATAACATTCACATGTCAAGATCTCCTTTTTTTATTGGAATTGGTATTTTGGAATTTTTAGATTTTTTGGATTTAATGAGGTTAATAGAGTCAGTGTTTTTTTCTAATTTATATCTAGAAACTATGTTAGGTTGAACATTAGAGGGATTGTTAGTTTGATCAACTATATTACAATTGGGCTCAACAATCTGGGTGCAATGAAGGATTTCAGGTTGTGTGTCAGATTCCACAAAATATGATGGTTTAGCTGTGAAATTCCCAAAGAATGTTTCATACCAATAATTACCGAGAACTGAATGGTTGAACATTATCGGTTCATTCGAGTCATTCAAGTCAGTAACAACATGTTTCATATGCCTTTCTTTGTCAATCCTTATCTGATTCATTTTTCCATTATAAGGGAGCCATAAGTGGGACCAGTCGGTAGAAAAGTATCCATTTATCATAGCCGATCAATCTCAACTTAACAACATGCCATAGTTGTATGGAATGTCTACTACTATTATATCTATAGTTTGATGAACTTTTGGATTATCAGAAATCCTGATCAAAACCTTTTTCAATTCTCCAATAACCTTAATTTTGGTTCTGTCTAACTGAATAACCTGGATGTTTGATGGTTCAGGTTTGACATTAAGCTTCTCATAGAATTTTATGGGCATGACATTAGATGAAGCTCGTGATTCCACCATGCAATTATGAAAATTTATGTTAAAGACTTCAAAAGTGATGAGGAATGGAAGGGTGGTAGACCTAGATATTTGACCAGTTAAGGATGCATTAGTCGCAACCTGAATTTTATATGGAGTGTTGTTTTTAGCCGAATTTACTTTGGTGATTCCTTTCTTGGTTCTAGTGTTTTCTTCCTTTGTGCCAGGTGATGTTTTTCCTTGCATAGTTATGATAAAATTATCTTGAATTTGTGGAATTTTCATAAGTTTGAACAAAGAAATGTTATCTTTTATTTTATTTATATCTTCTAGGAAGTCATATTCCAACCTAGCCAAGGGTGTGGGTGAAATATTTGGCTTCTTTGTTGGATCTATGTTTTTTAGATTGGAAGGTGTAGTCTTGGAGGAGTTAGCAGTAGTATTAGTCAAAGAATAAGGTTTTTTTGGAGTAGAGGTGGCAAGAGAAGAAGGATTAGTGGTGTCAAGGGTTTCATCGAGAACATTCTTAGTGAAACTCCTAGTGGTGAATACATTTTGTGAAACATGCACTTCTTTGTCTTCTTCTTCATATTCACCATAAGCAATGTCCCAAAATGATTTTAATTTCTACTCTGCAGGCTCGTTGGATTCTTGGGGTTGTTCTTGATGTTCCTGACTTCCTTCTCCCTCATAATCAGTTTCAGTCATATTCTCAGTTGCCCAAGTTTCGAGGTCCTGGACTATATCCTCCATGTTTATTCCTTCCATTTAAGAAGGGGCGGTTTTGTTGGTGGGTGGTACGTTCTTGTATTTCTTGGGGGGGGACCTAAAGAATTTTTTCTGACTAGATGACCCCTCTCCACTGCCATTTTTCAGTTCTACTAGGTCATTTGATAGCTTCTTAATGGTTCTCTAAAGAGAATCCATATCCATTGAATCATAAGGCTTCTTATCTTCATTGGGTTTAGACGTCGAAATTTTTCCTTTACCCTTATCCTTGGAGGGATTTGAGCCGAAACTTTCTTTAAGGCTCATCATCTTTTTCTCAAACTTAAGGGCCTCTTGGAAATATTTTTCTAGAGTGCCTTTCTCATAGTTTTTTACATACTTGGCCATGGACATGGGAAAACGAGAGGTGTAGAATTCAATAGTTACGTCTTCAACGATATTTGAGGCATGCAAGGCTTGTTTTAAAAGATTAAGGAAATGTTGATTGTAATTGGTAACTAATTCATTTGAGTCCATATTGACTCTCGAGAGTTATAGAATGCGAGTGGTCATTTTTTTGTTTTCCCCAAACTTTCGGAGGAAAGAGGTTTCAAAATTTCTCCAGTTCGGAATGGAGGATTCTTCCAGAGAGAAATATCATGTCCACACTTTTTATTCAAAAATAAGGGGGAACAAATGGCATACAACGTCTTCATGTAGAATACTTTATAACCTAATAGCCAACAATAATTTATTAACATGGTTTTCGGTTGAATCCTTTTTTTCAGGGTCAAATTTAAGAATGAACTTTTTAGGGTGTCTCAGCATGTCATGTTGGATCCCTGACACAGTGACCGCGTTAGCAAACAACCAGGGCTGGTATGGGGGATCATTTTGGTTTGCATTTTATCCAGTCATGTTCAAAGGTTGATATACAATGATGTGATAAGGGTTATCTTCAGGCTCACTCTTAGAGCAATCTCTTTCTTCGGAGTTGTCCTCCAACTCACCCCTAGGAGTGTGAGGTGGTGATTCGGGAGGCGAGGGTGGTCTACCTCCTAGTCCACCCGCTAGTAAATAATATTCAATATTGAATTATGAATCCTCAAGGAAATCAAAAGTATCCTCAGGAACGTGATATTCAAGGGTCCCAACTGAATTTTAGGGGTCCCAGCCGAATGTTTTTCTTGATAGGAGTCTGGGTCAGAAAAAAAGGGATCTATATATCGAAGGTCTTCCTGATTTTCAGGAAGAGAGTAATCCAAAGAAATATATCCAATATATCTGCTATTTTTTCTATTCAATGCGTGGTTGGTTCGTTCGGTCGAATGTCTGACAATATCTTCAATATCCAAGATGGTTAGGAAACGAGGTTGTGGGTAAGAAAAGGATGTTTTAGGGTGAGCGAGAGCATGATGAGTACTGACCTCAAATAGGGTATTCAAAACATACTTCGAAGGAAATACAATATGTTCGGAATGAACTTGTTGGTAATCACTTGTCGAGGAAAAACTTGCTTGATGGGAAAAATGGGAAGGGTTTAAATTTATGTTTGTAGCCATTCATTTCTGTGGCTCTCCTTCTAGCGCCATTTATGTTGATGGGACAGGATGACCTACTCAATAAAATGAGGGAAAATGCCTGATGGTAGGTCCCAATTAGACCCACTATCATTTGGGATAGTGTTTCTGACTATATTTTGGCATGATTACCAACTAAATAAAATACTAACTAAATAAGAATCTGAGAACTAAAGGTTCTTAGATGAATTAAAAAGGAATAAAAAAAGAGTAAATACGACTAACTAAAGCTAATCTAAGGTGTATGATTATTATTCTAAGATGTAGTTTCTAAACTAATTATAAACTAACCTATCCTGATCAGGAGAAAACTGTAAGGAGAATACAGTAAAAGATGATATTACTCGCATAGAAATAATTCATGAAACAAGAAATATAGAATTTTGACCAAGAATCTAGTTGCAACCAATATAAATTGATTTAACAAATAAGCTATTGAGTCATTGTATTCGTAAAGGAAAAACAATAACGATTGTAAGTCACATAATATCAATCAGGAAATAATTCTAAGATCAACATTCAGAATCACAAAACATAAATGCATGGATATGAATAGTCATAATCATACACATAAAATTCATTGTCTCCCAAATTTTATTCAGTCCTTTATTCAAATAACAGTAAAAATACCAGTCCCTCTCTAAAGAACCAAAATCCATTTTTCAATTACAATCATCCCACTTATAGAGGTGCCATGGGACTGCGCTTCGATACTCATATTGATAAGACTTGGGAAATTGAGTCTATGCTCCATATCTCCTTCCTGATTAAGGCATGAACATAATTACAATGATCTGATTTACCTTGGAAAAATTCAGTTACAAAAATAATTATTTAGGGGTTCCTTGACGGTTATGCCCTCGCTTCCATGACTGCCTTCTATCTCTTTAAGTGTTCGAGTATGGAATCTACTCAAAGTAAATGTGTCCTCTCCAGGTCAGCCTGAATCTTTCACATGGGAATGATGATCTTCATTCTGAGGATATACTCAACAGGTTGCACAATATCTTCGGTTAGGGTGATCATTTTTGAGGGTTGGATCAATCTTTTTTCTATAACATCCACGTTGATTTCACTGGTTGCTTCGATTTCTCTCAGATCAAGGTTCCACTTGTTTTCCATGTCTTCAATGATCATTTGGGTTGATGATTTTTTGTCGATGTCCCTTAGGGGATCTATTCGAAATAGAAAGAGAATATAATTGGATGATATACATACCTCTACGCAGGATACTGTGACTTTACCCTGAATATTTAACACATTGACAATCGTTTCCATATATGTTTCCAGCAGTCAGGGATCTCATATTATTTTCTTGTCGAAATACAACAAGAGGGTTTCTAGGAATAGAACTGTACATGGAGAGTCTTTCCACTCTGTGATTTCATTGTAAGCTTCCAGGGATTTTTTATATTTTTCCTAGGCAGATTTCACCTATGAGTCGAACTTTGTCTATTCATATTCAATCACCAGAACTCTATTGAGTGCATTGAATAACATTTTATACATGCTCTGAAGTTCCTTGTTCTTCTCCAGGGCCTTTTTCTTCATCACCTCAAGAATCATTGTTCAACTTTGGTGTTCTTCTATAGTCTTTCTCAAAGCTTCGTTCTCTAGTTGTACCCTTTGGAATTTGGCTTGACACTTTTTCTTTGATTTTTGTCACCTCCATATTATGTGAGGCTTCAAGTTGTTGCATGTCGCTAGCATGGGCCTTCTAGACCAATGACATCGACTCACTAAATTTGATTTATAGATGTTCCTCATGTGTTTGTAATTTATTTTTTGTATCCTCTTCATAGGCTTGCTTCACCTATTGAATTTAATTTGTTTTCTCACTGGCAGTAGATTCTGTGATGGTCGCTAGGGTTGATTCCATCTCTACGACCCTAGATTTTGTGGCATCTTGATCTACGACGACTTCATGGTCCGACATGATGTTTACCCCAACAAAATCACTGAGCGTTGAGGCTTCTTGTAGAGTGTTATCCTTTGCATCAGTCTCGACTTTCCATTTGATATTCCTTTCTGGAACATCCCAGCTTGCTTCTATTTTCTCCCTTTTTTCTTTTTGGGTCCCTCTTCTCTATGGCTCGGGTCTTGTGAGTTGTAGTAATAATCTCCAGCTGCGACCACTACTCCTTCAAACCTGAGTCCTTCTGAGGTGAGATATCAGCTTGTCGAAATCGTATCCAAAGGGGTGCATTCTTCTATTGGGATATTGACCACATTTCTTTAGGGATCTAGGTCGATGATAGCATAAAAACCTATTGAAACAGTGTCTCGGGCTTCTGTATTGTCTGCTTTATCCTCCTTAATATTTTCTTGGGTTTTTCTCGGTGCGACCGATGGTGGTTTACCTATGTTTTTTTTTCCTTCTTCCTTCTGCCAGCCTTCCAAGAGGGGAAATATTTGATTTTTTTTTTTCAGTGTGGCCTACTTATCTCCGACCTCTTTCTTTTTCAACAGTAGGTACCTTTCTTTAGCCTCGTCGTCTTTTCTAGCGAGTTCAACTTCTTTATCTCTTTTCCTTTTCTCTTCTTCACTTGGTTTTTGATTATCTTTGTGGAGGAGAGTTCAGAAGTGTTCCAACCTCATATTTTTGTCTTATTCTTCATCCTTTCTCGGTTGGTGTTGGGATACATTTCTAGTAAGCCTTTACACCACTTCCTTGAAACTCAGTCCACCTCAAAAAAATCCTCATAGAACCGAGACTCGTGCATGGTCTATGGCGCTAATATGGCAATCTTCATGTGTTCATAAACTACAATTTTGAGGGTCATGTGATTTGGGTTCCTCCAAATAGAGACACATATCCTTGAGTTCTTTAGCATCCTTTTCAACTTGCTTCTTTTTTTCCAAAGAGTATCACCCCACCTGGATGGGGACAATTGGCTAGTATTTCTTATTCTTTTCTAAAAGGTAGGCAGTGGCCCATTTTTGAACAGTCTGGTACGCAATCTCCCTGGCCAATATCTTATCAGGCACATACCTTGGTAGCAAGTGTGGCGCTCTTTTGGCCCCATAGATCCGACTGTAAGTGTAGTATTTCGTCATGTACCAATCCCTGATGTCCTTTAAACCTTTGAGAGCCTCGTGGGTGATCCTATGTTGGAAGAGACTGAAGATGGACTTATGTAAAGGGGCTAGGAAGTAATCACATATATCATAGAAAAATCTCTTACAATTTGCCTCCCATAATTGAGAATAGTAAAATTGAATTGGGCACTTGTCCGGAGTCCAAGACCAGTTGAAAGATGGGAATGATTTTTTGGTGCACACAACGTCAATTAGATACATAGACATGTAGAAACTGATATTCTTCATGCTCTTAGGGTCCTGCCTGCGCTGAGCGATGCTAAATAAGAGAATGGTTTCCAAAATGAACACATGGCCATTCTCGGAAATCTTGTAAGCCATTGGGAACTATTCCATCCTGAAATGAGTGTTACTCTCTTCGCCATAGAGTTTGTAGGTCATGGTATTTATCACCCTATAGGGAATTTTGAGATACCGGGTTGAACATACCTTTTTCCCTTTTTCACCGACCACTCTTCATCATAAAACCAATATTCCATGAGTGTCTCGAATTTTTCATGGTTGACTCCAAACTATTAGAGAAAATACTCGTTCGGGGCCACTGTTGGTTTTGGGGTTTGATACCTATCCCCGATGTCATATTCTTTGACTGAGGCGATTGGGAGACCTAAAGCATTGAGTATTAACCCTCAATCCTTTTGTAGATGTGAAAAACATCATTTGGCTGCATCATTGTAAAGAAAAATCTTGGGGCGAGCGACTACTATATGGATTCTTCTCTTCATGATATTTTTGTATGCCTCAATGTCTAGATCATCGAGAGGGAATATTTCATTCTTGAATATTTCCAAAATATCAACGTAACTGAGGTAGTGCTCAGTCCTATCATGGTTGTTGGTGTCAGAGATAGTGTATGACTCTAGGATGGAGACTGGAAGAAGAGTTCCAGAGGTCTAGGTTTTTCCTTTTCTAGTGAGCATCCTGGACATCTCTTCACCTGCACAAACAAAAAAAATAAAGTTAATAATCGTCTAAGACATGAAATAACAAAAATGAAAGAATAGTATCATACTTGCCTAAAGATTAGGAGAGGTATTCGATCAAACATGGATAACAAATAATTGCAGATGAGTTTTTATTTTTTACTTTGTGATCCAGTGAGAAAGAATATGAGTCTTAGTGCCCCTTTCTAAAAAAAAATCGTCGATTCCCTCCTAACCATGCACAATCAATAAGAGTGTGATACAGCTTGGACTCGGTCAGGGTCGTATGCAAAGATTAAATGCAATCATAGGTGATTGGTGGTTATAGTCGTTAAGGCGTGGGAGAATTCAAAAAATTGGGGGGAAACATCACAACTGTCGTCATTAGTAGTTGATGAAGATTAGAGATGTGGACATGGGTGAGTAAAAAACTCGGATGATGATAAATACTTGATTAATTTCTTAAGTGTGATTACATGGTCTAGATTGGACCTCACATTACTTTTAACGTTTAATTACAATATTGTTGGTAATTAATCCTTCTTTAACTTATGCTGACAAGACATCAAGGTGGCAGTGGGGGGACCCATTAACTAGACCGTGTGAGATCTATATGGAGAAGTGATCGACGAATACTTGGTTCATATGAGCTGCATGATAAAGGGTGTGACAATTGGATATAAAATGTTTGTATCATCATCAAAAAGGAGGAGAATAAAAATCAGAAAGAGTCCAAAGAGAAATCTGACAACGAAAAAAAATGGCCAAGTACGTTAGCCTTTATTATCTTGACATGCGTTGGAAGAGAAAAGACTTATGCATTAAATGAATTGAGGGTCCCACAAGGGGGGGGGGGGAAGCTGAGGTGTATTCTAGAGAGAGGGTCATGTGTGATTTGGGAAGTGATTATGAGAGAGAGAGAGGGATTGCCTCCATCGACAAGATGGATAGGAGCACGATGATGAGAGTGCATCATTAACTTCCAACGATGACGTTATGATGCATTGTCGTCGGTGAAATATGTAGGGGGTCTTGTGCACGTGCTTGATGAAAACCCGATGACGCTAATGTAAGAAAGGGGGGAAAGAGAGAAGTAGGTTGGGGAGAAAAAATTTAGTTCCAAAAATGAATATGAGGATTTAAGCATAGATGCCTCATGAATAAAAAATGTGCATCCCCGCATTAAGATTTGAAAAATAAAATAAATGGGGAAAAGGGTTGTTGTTCCATCACAACATGGAGGTAATGTGAGTGCATGGTGAGAAAGTTGCATGAATAGAAAATCATATGGGTGAACTTATTCTTAGGTTCAACGAAACTATCCAGGTGTTCCAAGACGCAACGAACCTATTATCTAGCACTCTGATCGACAACATTCAAGACATACTTAAGGAAACAAAGGACACTCTAGATTCGGTTAAATAAAAAGTGAAGTACCAGGAGGAAACCATCACATTGCTTAAACGAGCTATAGATAATGTTCCAAGCTCATCCATTTTTCAAATGCAAATTAAGATGAAGGAATCAAAACCGTATAATGGGACTCACAATGTTAAGTTGTTGGGAAATTTCTATTGGGACATTGAGTAGTACTTGGAGAAGTTGAATGAAAGTATAGAGGAAGCCAAGGTAAACATTGTTGTTATGTTCTTGACAAGGAATACTAAAATTTGGTGGAGAAAATGAGTTGAAGACTTGGAAGCTAAGAGGACCACTGAAAATATTCAAAACTGGGCAGAGATGAAGGTAGTCTTGAAGGCACAATTTGGTCCAAGAAACCAAGCTTGGGTTGCTAGAAACCAGTTGTTGGCTCTCAAGAATACTGGAAAGATCCATACCTACATCAAGGAGCTCATTGGATTGATGTTGGAGATCACAAACATGTTGGATGAGGATATACGTTTCCACTTCATGAATGGTTTGCAGACTTAGGTGCAAAGCGAGTTGTGATGCCAAAATGTGTAGACCCTTGTGACAATGATAACATTGACAAACAAGTTGTTAGAATTCAAGGGAAAATCCAAAGAAGGTGCAAGAAGTGATGAAGACCAACATGAGAAGAAAAGAAAAAAAAAAGGACAAGGGAAATATGAAAGCATCCAAAGGTAACAAAGAAGGTGTGAAGCATCCAAATTCATAAAAAGAGAAAATGTTTGTTTCTTGTTGGATTTGTGTGAAGGAGAATTATGCCAATAGTTGTCTTTTGAAGAAAAAATTAAACACTTTGGAGAAAGTGGAGAACCCATCCATGGGAGTGCTACAGGTTTTGGGAGCTATTAAGGTGGCAGAACCAACGGTTTCTCAAGACTCTGATGTGACAAGACTTAGCTATGTTGAGGAAGAGACCAATGGGAAAATGACTTTGTCTATGGTGGAAAATGGTGCTACTCACAAATTCATGAGAGAAGACACTACACGAAGTCTTGAATTGCAGTTTGAATAGGAAAGAACTTGTTTCAAGGTGGTTAACTTAGGTGAATAGGATATTTTTGGCACAACCAAGAATTCTCCTATGAATCTTAGGGAATGGACCAGAAGGAAGAGTTTCACAATTGTTCCATTGGATAATTACAAAGTGGTTTTGGGGTAAGAGTTCATGTGGAAAGAGAAGGTAGTTCCCATCTTGCATGCCGATTGTTTGGATATTATTTCAGGACCAAATCCATGTATGGTTCCTATATTAAAGGGGAACATGGGGATGAATATGTCATCCTTTCATTTGGTGGATAGCCAATGACCTTGCTTGGACATTGGTGGAAGAGGTGAAGATGTAGTCGAAACAAAGAACTCAGATGATACATAAGTGTTGGAAGACTTAGAATGACATGTTAACAAGATCAAATACATATTGGTTAACATCATTCATGTTATGGAGAATTTCGCTGACTTTTATGAAGCAAGTAGGTCAAAGAATCAAATGGAGGAAGAAGAAAATTAGACTCCAGAGCTTGAGGAATGTAGAGTGGAGTTGTTCACTCCACAAGTAGGTGATGGGGAAGAAAAAAAATCATGATATAAATGTGCCAAGAAGGAGGTTGTACCAATCACATAAATGCTTGGAGGTGACAAATGGCCTTACGATCTAGAACTTGGGTGCCTTATAGATGAAGGTGAATGATGAATCAGTTCCAACGTCTCACTGTTGATGTATTTGATAAAGAAGTATGGTGACACTTCAAAAGATATGGAGAATAAATACAAGGATGGTAGTGGTGGTTCATTGGGCCACCCCCTTCCACTCTTGCACTGAAACATGATCATGTTGGATTGTTGTCATGAAGATGACAACGAGTTGACTTTCCAGTGCCTCGAAGGCATGCATCGTAGTGACTTAGGAGGATGTGATGGTTGAGAAGTTGTGAAGAGAAACATACTTTTTTGGTGTTGACGTGAGTTCTTGTGAACTTGATGTAATGATTGGATTAGCTACTCAGTTAGCTAAGGAACAAGGGGATCTAACACACATTGAAAAAAAAGGAAACTCAAGTAGCGATGCATAACGAAACGTGGAGAAGAATAAGGGGTCGTGATGGATGTATTTGGTGATCACAACAGACAAAATAATGTTGGGCTTGTTGGAACGATAACGACTTGGAGTGGGGGAGGATGTAAATCTTGGGGCATCCTTCCCAAGCACACGCTCTCCCACCGCAGGTCATTGAGACAAGTGAGTTGGGTAAGACAAAGTGTTATGTTTGGTTCAAGGAGATGAAGGTATTATTATAAGGCGAGGTTGGTGTTTTGTCAAAGCATTGTGTGCCCCACTGAAGAGACAGGTAGTCAATACATTGGTTGAGAGCTCCGGTAGGAAATATGTTGGTCTAATGAATGGAAGGAAACTCGGGACACCAGTGTGCCAAGAAGAGTGACCAATGGAAGCAACCAAGAAGAATGACCAAGGGGATGTGCGATAGACTCTAGCCAAGCATGGTGGTTGGGCGATCAGTCAAGGCACAACTTGGGTGCCTAAAATGGAAATGAAGAGTCAAATAGGGAATAAGGGGCACACTTGAGTAAGTTTGATGACTCACCCAAGGGACACATTCCCATTTAGGCATGATTCAACCTGAAATGAAATGTGGACAAACTCCTAAACAAATGCAATTGTTCCAAGCAAAGGGAGTGTGACATATTAGGATGGGTGCCTATAAAGGAACGATGGAGAAGAGAATTTGGAGGCAGATGGAAGCCAAGTGTGGAAATGCAAGTGATCTAAAATTTTCCAAAGTGTTGGGGATTGCATGTCCCTCCAATTTGATACAAAGGAAACATGATTTTCAGTGATGAATCATGGAAAAGAGAGTTTTCATTCAAACTTATAACTAAGGAAATGAATGAAGGGAACACATGTTGACTTTATGAAGAAGGGTCTTGGTGTTTTATAACAAGTTTCTTTGTGTAAACTAAATGGAAGCTCCCCTTTGTAAAAAACATTGTGTGGCATAAGTTGAGATCAACACACTGCTATTTTGTATTAATAATTTGGGTGTTAGCTCGATTTTCCCGTCCACTTTCACATTTCATTTCACTGTGTATAAATGCTCTCGTTACTTGTTAGAATGTTCTAATTAATAAGATGCACATATAACTTAAGTAATAAACAAAACAAATAAGTAAGGCATAGTCTGAGCTAAGTAGACTAGTGTAGATTCATCATTGAGTCAAAAAGTGTCGATGTCGTAGAGAGTTGGGAACATTGGTTGATTCTACCATCCAATCGAGGGTTCCCCAACAACCTGACAATTTCTCTTTAAATTTGAGTGAGGGGTTGGTCCAATTCTGGTCACATAATGAAGAATTATTTTACAAGTCATGAGATGCATGGGCTACTCCATCTGAATGAATATTCATGAAGTTGTTAGTTTTGGGTATGTACTGATAGTTTTGGTGGGACACATGTTCCTATTGAGCATACCATGTTAATACATAGGTATAGGAATGTGTCTATCTACCCTTTTCTTTGAGCTCCATCCACCTCATATAATTAAGATGACCCATACTATTATGGTTTTTGGGGATACCTATGGGTTAAACTCAAATTCATAACATATACTCAGTAAATCAAATAAACTCTTGTATCACCCCACTTCCTTCACACCCTATTTGAATAAGAATATATATATATATAAGGGTGAGCATATTTTGAAATAAAAAGGAAGTTGAAAGAAATATTATTAGTGTGGGAAGTACAAGTAAACCCATTGGGGCTATGAACACTTTCTAGTAGTGGGGCTATGCTTGTATGGTACTAAGGAAACTTTATCGAGGCTATGGACGCTCGTTGGTAGTGAAGCAATGCAAGGAAAAGAGAGATGAGGAACAAACTTATGTAGATGTTTGCTTGTTATAAAAAGTGTAAACCCGTGGTTGAACCAAATCCAATCAGAAGTGTGTAGCCAGTAAAATAATTTACCTCAATAATTGGCTCTTTGAAAAGAGTGTGTTAGATTACAAGTACTAGAAATATTGAGTTATATATTTTAGAAATTTGGTGTCAATGTGGTACTCGTGATTATTGGAAAATTGTTTGCAGTTTGTTGAGCTTATATTTAAAATTCAGATCTGAACTAAAGGCCCTTGAATACTATTTAAATTGATAATTGGTTCTTCCAGTGTGTCTCCATTTGTTGAGGCCAAAAAAACCCCTCCTTTACTTTTTATTTTACAATATAAAGGAAAGTCCTCTCCCCCCTCGATTAAATTTGAACTCTAATGCCTAATCCTCTACTAGTTGAACCTAATTCTAATTCTGTATCTACCTTGAGGGATTTGGGGGTTTTATCTTGACTGATGATTGTATGTCTTGAATGCGTTTGTTTTTGAATATTTTCTGAATGGATAACTCAAATTAGACATCCTATTTCTTGCATGTTGTGCTTAATGTCTTCATCTTTATTCTTTTGTATGTTGATCATACTCTTCAATTTAGAACTCTTAGCTTAAACCACAAGATCACTAATCCTTCCCTTGAGTTTGAGACTTGGTGCATGTAGTTTTCAAGACACTTATCTACAACACACATGATTATCTTTGAACAAACCCAACACTAATTCATAGTTTGTTGAAGGAAGAGAAAGTAATGTTTATGGTATATTGTAAAGTGTCTTCTTAATCTCATAACTGATCTCATATTTTATTTGGTTGCAGGAACAGGTTCATAGGGTCAATTCCTTTACATGACCTCTCCAACCTTGAGATGCATGTGGGGAATCACTTGATATTATACCTCTTTCTTAGACCTCTTTCTATACAAATATTTTTTATCATTTAAAGCCAAAAGTTAGCATTATGAACTAAGACTTATCTTGCCCAAGCCTCATCCATATTTTTTTTTATCACCATTGCATTGATGAGGCCAAAACCTTGATCCTTTTACAAAAAAATGATCCTTACGAGCCTCTCCCTAATCAGGAAATAGATTCACCTTTGATTACAGTTTTCCTGAGGTCCAAAGCTCGCAAGGCTATCAGATCCACCTTTCTTGCAGTCCTGTCCTGTGAGCTCAAAATATTTACTCCATGGGAATCCTCATTTGTAGTGTTAAGTGTGAACTATCTTAAGATTGATCTGGAGGCCAAAGGAAAAAATCATGTCGAGATCCCCTCATCAGGTTCTTCTTTCAGCCTCCCCTCTCTCCAAAAACCCAGTCGAGAGACCTATTGAGCTTCTTGGATGTAGAACCTTATCGTATAATAAAAAAATGATTTCTTGCCACTTTTCATAACCAATTTTATGCATTGTGGCCTAACATGAGAACCTATTCCCTAATCTGATCGTATTCCCTTTCCTTGAAATCTTATCAGGTTTCCCCTCTAAGATATTCAGATTGACTATATTGATATGTATCGTGTTCTTGGCTAGCATCGATCTCCTTTTATCATATGAGTCACTATTTGTGACATTGATTTGTTGCAGGACGTGTCGTCTTTTCCCCCTGGTCGCTTTCCATTTGTTGCATCTAAATTTGAATAATCGTGACCTCTCTATGACATACCTACTCATTTGACACCCAGTTACTCAAAATCTACATTTTATACCTTGCTCCTATTTTTTGTCCCTAGGTGTGGAACCTTGACTGGTGTGGAATGTTGATTTGCATGGAACCCTAACTTGTGTGTAACTTGGCCTCATTTTCCTAGTTTTTGTACATAATTTGTATATTTCTATTTTATTTCTTTTTCTTTTTCTTTTTTCTTTTTGTATTTATTTATTTCCATTTGTATGTTTCGCTTGGTTTTGCAAAACCACATGGTTTTGATTGCACCTGGTAATTTCCCATGGTTTTCCCCAAAGTTACACTTGGTATTTATTTTTTACATGGGAAAAAATAAGTTTAATTTAGAATTATATTTACAGAAGTAAATTTAATTTTACATGGTCAAACTATTTTTTACATGGTGCATTTTGACTAAAACCCTGATGTATAATATGTACATTCTCATTTTTTTCACATCCCTATAAAATTAGAAACAATTTGATTTTTTGATCATATATATATATATATATATATATATATATATATATATATATATATATATATATCGTTTTCGTTTTCTTTTTCATTTTCTTTTTGTTTTTCCCATTACTCCCCTAAGTCCTAGGTTGTATATTTTAATGTTATTTTTCTTATTTAATTTCATTTAGTTCCATTTTCAACTTAATTTTTTCATTCCCCCCACCCATTGGTCTACAAACTATCGTTTCATTGGACTTAGTCCCAGGTTTCTTCCCATTCGACTACATCCTCATTCTTCATGGTAAATTCCCATTGGGAATTACCATTAAGGCATACCTCCTAATCTCCTCCTTCCCTTCCCGAATACATCACCATCCCAAAACTTATACTTAGATTTATTCAATTTTTTTAAGCATTATTTATATATTTTTCAACCCCATCGGGATGAACCATCAGAGTCGAGCCATCAATATTTAATTTTTATCTTCATTCACCTCCCTGACCATCGAATCTCGATGGTGCTATCATAAGCATGTGCCATTGGAATGATATCCTATTGGAGGGGTAAACCATCAGGAATTACGATCCATTGGAGTAATATTATTTTAATGTTTTTTAAGCCATCAAAGTCTTAGGCCATAGGGAATTTTATGCCATCGAAGTGGGATTATTATATTATATTAATGTTTTACCCATCAAAATGAGTTCCATTGGACTGTGAGTTGCCATTATAATGAACCCATCCTAATAGCCCATCGAAATGGACCCTTCTCGATAGCCCATCGGAGTGGAGCCATTCTAATCGCCCATCAGAGTGATATCCCATAAAAACGACGAGCTTTTCCATCGGGAATCTAATCTATTGGAAAGACACCCATTGGATTGTTACTTTGAATTACTTACCCTCACGTCCCAAAACCTTCACATACCGACCACCAGCATAATTCACTTTTTTAATTTTTGACTTAGATTATGGTTGTATTTTAAATTTGGGAATATTTTAATGATTGTATTATTTTATTAATTTTTTATTTTCATGTAGATTGGGGAGGTAATTTTATTATTTTATTTTGTTATTTTTTCCTAGATTTTTTTTTATTTTTTTATTTTACTATTTTCACTATGGTAATTGGAAAAAATTACAACACAAGCCCTAGGTCCTATGCCTCCTCTAGGTCCTTACACAAATAAACTAAGGGGGATAAAAACTATATTAACAATTTAGTATTGAATTACCTCATGCATGTGGCACAATGATTTTTCAGGTTGAAGATTGACGACCCAGATTCACCTACAAGCAGATCAAGGGTTGTTGAGCACCAAATTTCAAAAAAACATATCTTGAGCTACAAGTGTCAGAATCGAGCCCAGGATATGTAGTTGGAAATATATCGAAATGAAGAATGCATTAGGGGAGGGATTTAGGCCAAAATATTGATGAAAAATCTCAAAAAATATGAAAAATAGAAAGTCAAGAATTTGGGGGGGAAATTGACTATGCAAACTTCAGACGACCATATCTAAAGCTAGAGGAAACAAGATTATGCCCAGGATAGCTCAATCAAAAGATAGGAAGGAATAAAATAGGATGGTACAACTAGTTTTGACATATTGAGGGAGAAAATTCTCAGGAAATATAGAAAATAGAAGAGGCTCGAATTTAATTAGAAAATGGGTTGTGCAATGTTCAAGAAGTTGTATCTTGAGCTATATGAGTCAAAATCGGACCTGAAAGGGCACATTAGAAAACTGAGACAGAGTATAAGAATTTGAAGTGGTATTATTCAAAAACATGACATCGAAAATTCCTAGAATAACTTGAATAATAAAAGAGGACGATAATGGGCAGAGTTAATGACATTTTTAGAAAATATCACTCATGGACAACAAATAAACAAAAAATTATACTCAATTGTCTCTTCAAATTCCATTTATAACACTTACCTATTCATTTACTAAGATGTAAGAGATATTTGAAATGTAAAATGACAAAACAAAGGGAACCAATGTGAACAATCGCAAAGAACTAAGGAGTCTCTCTTATCTTAGAAAATAGGACTCATTGAATGATTTGAGGGAATTTTTCCCAATATGTATACTCTTGATACTCTTATTGCTAGATATATGAAGATGAAAAGTTATTTTTAAGTGATAATTGTATCAAATGTGTTTGGGAATAATCCATAAATGTGTTTGTCATTTGAGTTTTTGTGAGTGTTGATCATATGAACTATTTATGTGCTTAGTATTTAGAATGCTTATGCTGTTGTGATTTCTAATTAGTACATAGATGATGTTACAGATATCCTCTGCAACTATTTGGGATGATATCTGAAATATTATTGTTTTAACATATTCTTGACTTCCATGAACGATTTCTGATGTCAAAATTATCATTTTAAGTTATGCTCATATATTAGTTTTGCTCCCGTGCAAGATAGGTTAGATTAGTTTGCTTTTAGATTAGATTTTGAATTAATTAGAACTATTTGGAGCACAAGTCACTGTATTTCCTCTTTTTCTTGTTTCAATTCTTAGTGGCAACTAGGCCCACATACTAGTTGAAAATGCTACAACAAACAAGAGTAAGTTTAATTGGGACTTGTCATCAAGTGTTCTCCCTTACCTGCTTCATAGGCCATTTGGAACCATCAACATATAGTCATTATGGGATAACCTTTTACATTCATGCTTGAGAGGGGTGATCGAAAGAGAGTTCCAGTTTGAGTCTATTATCTCGGGTTAGGAGGAAGCTCCCTCATGATTAAGCGGTTTAGAACTTTGTTATCCTCTCTTTTGATATGAGACGGGATGAGAGAAGAAGTCCCTCCAATAAAATATTGCAGTTGTTCCAATTTTTCCTCCAAACTCCAATTCCTAGACACCTTCAATGGGGGAGAGCCATTTTGCATATGTGTAAGCATATTGATGATGACATGGGATTCCCCTTTGACGATGATTTTAGAGTAGTTGAAACACTTGGTGATTATGAATCCGATGAGCAGGGCCCATAATTTGGCTGCATTTTTTGAGTTCATACAAATATTACCAACATAGAATCGGATAATTCTCCCTATTGAATTCATGAATACACCTCCATAACTAGTTGGGATAGGATTATATTTTTCTACCCCATCGAAGTTTATCTTGAGGAAAGGATAAGTGGGAGGAGAATAGGTGAGGGGTGAGGAAGGTTTAGGAGAGATTTGGATGTGTTCTATTATGAGCTATGCAGAATAGAGAACCTAGATAGAAGTAATGACTTGATATTTGTTGTTTCTTTTGAAGCCCTCTTTCGACTAAGATTGTGATTGGATTGTTTCCAAAATTTTCTTCCAAATGTGATCCCATGTTCGATTGATCGAATGTTCCTCATTCATAAATATTCTTCCATTTCTTTCATTCAAGGTTTCCTAGAGAACATAACCTAGAAAGATATTTTAGATCCCATTTAAACTTGTGTTTTCAAATCCATTTGAGCGCCAAGAGGAGACAACAAGTTTTATATTATCTCTTTGCCTTTCCAATTTCCTGAAAATAGATGCACCTTGATCCTAGATATGATTGATGAAGGGGAAAGAGTTTATAATATTCTCAAGAGATTACTCAACCAATTACATAACATGCATAATCTTGTTTCTTCAAAACCTTTGTGTAATAATTAATCTTAGTTTAATACATTTCAACAGTTGTCAATAAAAACAAGAAGGAACCTTCGACCAAAGATTGGATTGCCAGATTTTGATCCAAATGTAATTATCTTCCACTTGATCATGACCAAATTCTATATGATATGCCTCCTTGATATTGAAAAATCCCCCCATCTCGTGACCTCATCAGATCTTGTCAGGATTCAATGAAAATTTGATTTTGTGTCTTAGGATGTCTGAGTTGAGGGAGTTCTATCTTGCAAGGGAAGATGGTATGGGTTTGGACACCACTTACACTATTGTGAAGAGGAAGATTGAGAATATCAATATTGATGGATATGCTAGCCATGGATAAGTTTTTAAATTTATTTAATAGGATGGTAAGATGGATAATTTTGAAGATGGGGTAGTTGTTGCCAATCATCTCCTATAAGAATATGGATTGGCCATCACGAACTTCCCAGAAGAAATGATCCTCGATGAGGCACTTGTTTTTCAACGTTGCTTTCCAAATGAGTTAACTTGGTTGATCTCTATCCATCCAGATGAATTTTGAATACGAAATATCGTTGGCATACTTAGTCTTCCATAGAGAACTCCAGATATATCATTTCCTTTGTATCCAAAACCACCATATTTTTCTCCAAACACTTCATTAAGAGTTCATGGATCTCTCGGTCCTAACCCTCCCTTACTTTTGGGAAAACATAGGGTGTCCCAGAAAACTATGGCCCATTGTTTTTTATCTTTTGTACCTTTCCAGAGAAAATTTCTTTGAAGATCTTTGATGGATTTCAAGATGCACTTGGGGGATGATAGGGTAGAGAAATTTTCTTGCTAACCTTGGAAAGGAGTCCTTTCCATGGGTAATTTCCCATTCCAAAGTCAATGAGAGGGACACCTAGGTATTTGTAAGGAAGGGAGCTCCTAGGAAATCCTAGAATCCGTGAAATATGGAATTGGAAAACAAGAGGAGTATTGAAAAATAAGATATGGGATTTGAGTTGATTAACATAAATTCCAGAGGCCTCCACAAAATTTCATAGGATCTTGCTAATGGAACACGATTTGTGAGCAATAGGGATTCCCATTAACATGGTTTCATCCAAAAAATGTATATGAAAAACAACATAATCAGATTCATGCAAAGGAAGCCCCTACATTCAACCAAAATAAACAACAATATCATGGATTTTGTTGAGACCCTCACCCATCATAATGAAAATGAAGGGGGAAAGAGGTTCACCTTGTCAAATGCCTCATGAAGGATTGAAGGGAAAATAGGGTCGCCTTGTTGGATTCCTCATGAAGGCTTGAAGGGAAAAGAGGGTGAACCATTGATTAGGGTGGAGAAGAAAGTGTATGAAATGAGTGAAAGAATCGAGTTGACCCAAGTAGGATGTGTTATCGCACAAAATATAGGTTGTAAAAGGCCCAACCCAATCCATGGGATGGTGATAATGGTGAGAGAGTCTACCCATTTTCAACTTAGATAAACCCTCCCCTCTCTATAGTGAAGGATAAATCTAAATTAAGGTGGGAATCTCGGGTGACCCTAGGGGGAAATGAAGTGGAAAGTGATATTATGGAGGTGAATCCCTTATATATCAAACTAATAAGTGGAGGATCGCTTGGAAATGAGTCTTGGATATGGTCAATGGTTGTTGAGTGCTTGAGTACCTACTAAAGATTGTTGTACCTTCCCGAGACATAAGAAAACACAAGATACAAGATAGAAGCCCAATAATATAGTGGAAAAGCAAGTGAATATTGTTGTCCCAATTAGAAGAAGTATATAATGATATAAATCAGCAACTAAATGATAAGAAGAGATGCTAAAAAATTCACTAAGAGTCCAAGAAAATATGCAAGAGACTAACTAGCAATTACTAGTGTAACTCAAGTATGATAGCACAATAATTTAGCAACAATTAAAGGTTGTTAGATACAAGTATTAAAGAGATATTATTTCAGCCTTGTGGATGTAGCAAACAATTTATACAGAAGGAAATTCCAACCACTAAAACTTGCAAGTAAACCACCCAAAAGAAGCACAACAACAAGTAGATAAATTCGGTAGCTTCCTAGCAAATTCTGACGGTTAGAAAATGAGTAAATTTGAAAGTTAGGAAGTGTTTTTCTGCATCCCTAATGATTGTAGCATAAATTTATTACAACAATAAGATTTACTTGGTAGAAGATGACTCCCTAGTGGCAAAATAAAACTAGTAGCATGTAGAATTGATTGCACTTCAAACAATTTGGAAATCTTGTAAAATCACATTACCCAATGCAAGTAATTTTATTTCTCCAATGCAAATTTCATATTAGTACCTTTAAAAATTGGGCAAATTGAGTCTTGGATTGTAAGATATAGATCCACAATATCCATAGGGGTGTAAATCCTCTTACTCCCTAGGGCATGCAAATCAAACTTAGGTAAATCTAGGAGGGTGTACACCCTTGTACTCCTCCTAGCAACCTTGCAAAAAACTTGTCAACTAGAAAATGAGATGAAGCTTGAAGGAGGGTGTATGCACTTATATTCCTCCTAGGTTTTCAAAAAACAAAAATTATGAAACAAGCAAGAAGAACCAACAATTGAAGATTTTCCTTACCAATTTCAAGAGAGATGCAAATATAACACCCTAGTTCACCAAGCAACGACTATTCATAAGAAAGATAAAACACCTCCTAGAGGTGCACACAAACTTAGCTCCACAAATAACCAAGATAATTCACCATAATATGTTTGACAAGAGAAAGATATCCAAATTTCCCAAAGAGGGCTCAATTTAGGAAAATTATCTTCTCACAATGGGAGAGCTATGATAAAATGACAAGAGTTTGATCTATATTTATACAAATATCCTAAAAAGTGTTTGTCCACTTAACTTTAGGGTAAAACAAAAAATAATGTGTCAACAACCCTTATTTTTCCCCTTTACATCATAAATTAAAAATGAAATTAAAAAAAAAATTGCACATAAGAAACCCTAATATGATGTCATCCCTCTCTAAGGTGACGTTTTGGCACTTTTGGGTGGACATTGATCTTGTGGATGAAGTTTTGTGCCTCCAAAGGCCTTCTTCCTAAGCACTAGGGTATTATTCATCAAGGTGAGGCTTGTCCTCTCTTAGAATTTCAGGTCTACATCTCCACCACCAAACCCTAGACCTAGGGTGACGTCAAGCCCTCCAAGTGTGACATTTTGGCCTCAAAAGAAAAACATTGGGATAGAAAAGAGATAGGATAGATCCTCCAAGGTATCTCTCAAGCCTCAAAGGAAAACATTCATATTCTTCTTTTCCAAAGGTGTGGGTCATGGTATCCAACATATGGTCTTCAAGGCCCAAGGAAGCCCAAGCTAGGCTTGTTCTTCCAAAATTGTCCACCAAATAGGTCCTGAAAAGACAATGAATATGCCTTCCAACGATCTCAATTCAAATTCATCATGATAATTAAATCAAATAAAATAAATATCCACCTAAGTATGTGGATAAAAAACCACCTCATCACACTAAACAAGTGCTTAAATACCCTATGAAATTTACCAAGTTTAGGTATGGGAGGGTTGACGATGTGATCTATTAGGTGAATCATTCCCTATTTCAAGGAGTGTTTTCCAGTTGAACCCATCTCTAATTCATATGGAGAAGATGATATGGATTGGGAAAATACTTTTGGGAATGGGTTTCGTGACATAAAAGGGATCATAGTGCCTCATTTATGGGTTCCTTTGTAGAGGGTGTGTTGCATTTTCGTTTTCAATGCATCCTTTTTCCAAGCCCATTTACTGCCATTAATTAATTAAGGCTGAAACACTGGGTACTCCCTATGGGATAATAAATTAGCTTGGGGGCCACATAGTGTCACTTGAAGGGAGAGGTACACAAAGAGTCATGGGGGTATAGCACTTGTGTAGATCCCTCAACAAGTGGTACATTTATATGTATGTGTTTTCTTTTGCAGGTCTTTTATTTTTTAGGAGAAACATTTCATTGTTCTCAAGACCTCTTTAGGTGACCATATGGAAGGTTCATGATTTGGATTTTAACTTTTTCCAGCCACATCCCCTCTAGGACTTCATCCCCTTATTCCCAATAAATGAGGGACAATCCCTTCAAGTTCAGTACATCTGAAAATCCCAAAAAATAAGGAGACGAACAAGGAGTGAAGCGATGAAAAGTGATAAGTATGATCGGGAAAGGCATGATGAATTGTCAAGGGGACCCCTTAGTAGTAAAACTATCCCTAAGGGTGACCACTTACTAGTGAGCAATGTCAACCACCAAGGTGAAACATGGAAAATATCATAACTTCCAAGTAGATGATACATAATCAAAAGTAGTTTTAAATGAAACAAAATCAAATGCCTCAAATATTGAAATGACACTCACCATGATACATGGATTGTACTGTTGGCATGTTTTATAGGCAGCATATTCTTGTCATTGATGGAAAGTATAGAAACGATGATGGCTTGAGTACAGGTATAATGTGCCAGGAGGGCACCAGAAGTATTTTGGGAAGATGCAGCAGAGAAAGCTTGTGAAGACCAGAAGAGATAGTGCAGAGGTGCACGCAGAGTGCAAGAGTGTTCTTTTCATTGATCACAAAGATCACGACCAACAACACAGGGATAATGGCATGGCAATGGAAAGTTAAACAAGTGATCGTTGGATCCCATTCAGAAGCGTAAACTCCAGGAGTCAAGGAAGTAACTCACGATAGAAAATTGCGAAATGCGAAACACCAAAATCCCGAAACAGGAACATCAACAAAGGTTTCAGATACTAGGAGTTGGAGGAGTCAATAGTCAAGACTCTTCATCACAGGAGTCCCGAAGTTGCGAAATGCAAAACGTCGAAATCAGGAAATAGGCACATCAATAAAGGTTTTAGATACTGGGAATTAGAGGAGTCAAGAGTCGAGACTCTTCATCACAGGAGTCCCAAAGTTGCGAAATGTGAAACGCCGAAATCTCGAAACAGGCACATCAAAAAAGGTTTTGGATACCGAGAGTTGGAGGAATCAAGAGTCAAGACTCTTCATCACAGGAGTCCCGAAGTTGAGAAATGTGAAACGTCGAAATCCTGAAACAAGCACATCAACAAAGGTTTTGGATACCTGGAGTTGGAGGAGTCAAGAGTCGAGACTCTTCATCACAAGAGTCCCGAAGTTGAGAAATGTGAAACGTTGAAATCCCGAATCAGGCACAATGAAGGCTCGTGAATTTGTGAAATGATCATGGGCGTTGAATCCTAGCCGTTGGATCGAGGTTTGATCTGGACCATTGATTAGGCACGACAAAGGCCTGTGAAGTTTCTAAATCATAATTTAGAGTGACATGTGGCAGCCACTCGGGTCACGACATGTCATCAAGTGACACAAGAGTGACCTCACTCCGGGAGTTTTGCTTCGGGAGTTTTAGCTTCATCACTCCCCCAAAGTCTCGAAGGTTGAAGTCCCGGGGCAGAGGATAGTCGTATGATCACCACGGATCATGGACCATTGATCTGGAGAGCGAAGTGCTTGTTTGATTGGAGAGTGGTCATATCTCATGGTCACATTGTCGAGAGTTGGAGAGCAGAGCTATAGAAGCCAAGATCTATTTTGGAGGTCGTGACATGGAGAGTCGAGACGACTCATTACAGAGTCCCTAAAATATGAAAGTGTGAAATACATTTTTGAATAAGGCTGTGGTCATAGCCAGTGGTCACATCTGCGGAAGATGGAGGAAGGAGCTAGTGCAGCCAAGCTCCATTTCGGGGATCGTGACTTGGAGTGTCTAGATGCCTCACAATAGGAATTGTCAAAATGTGAATCACGAAAGTGCCTTCTGAACAAGGGTGTGGTCACCTCCTGAGGCCACATGTGAAAGGAAAGGTGAAAGGTGCCAAAGGCATAAGGCTCAAGAGGTTCATAGTGTAACTACCAGAAACCACTGATTGTTTCTACACAGAAAAATCAAAGAGGCCTCAGTGTGATTGCCAAAGGAGATAAAGAGTCTCAAGGCATATGCCAGTGGAACGAAGACTGTTCATAGAGGCGATTGACAGATGGAAGAGCGTTGAAGCCTGTAACTGCAATAGAGAGGATGAGCTCAACTATGATAGAGAAGATGAAGAGTCTCGACTGCTAGACAGGCTAAGGAATCTCAGCATAACACGCACTGATGATGAACGCATGGGTATAACTGCCAGAGAAGCTGAGGAATTGCCATGATGATTAGGAAGAGGACTTGACACGAGGAGAACATGCAAAACAGAGAGAGTGTGTTGATGCTCGAGGGAGTGAATTCGTGGCAATGTGGAGTGGTAGTGAATATCCCGATGCGGAGAACAATGGCGCGGTGAAGAGCATGCAGAAGCATTGCGCATATAGGATGCACAATGTGCACAAAGACTATAAGAATGTGGAACAAAGAAGAGATGAGAGCTACTATTGAGAGTGATTTAGGTGTGTAGAAGGAGGTCGCAGAAGATGAAATATAGAGAAGAGGAATGGTGCATTGAATGGACATGGTGTAGAGAGAATAAAAGGCATAAGAATAGAAAGCGCAAGGCAAAGTGTGCAAGAAGACACTTATGCAAGTAGAGAAGAGTAGTGTAGAAGAATAGTGATGAGACCGGTAAGCCATTAATAAATATTGTATCACTGTGATAAATTGATATAAAGAAAACTTGATATTCCAGGGTGGTAGGGAGGTGCTAGGTAGGATTGTTTTCCTCAGAGGTTCAAGTGGGTGCTTGAACACAGGGAGTTGTAGCTTCCATATGGTTGCAGCCAGAGAAACTAGGGTGGAAGGGTGGTGTAAGGGAGAATTGTTGTTCTTTGTTTTACAGGTTGGTGCCTGTGTGACTGGAAGTTGGTGCTTCCATCCAGTTGGTGTTGGAACACTTAGGGAGTTGTTGCTTCCTTCTAGTGGGTGCTAGAGAAACCAGGGATTTGGTGCTTCCTTCTAGTGGGTGCTAGAGAAACACATGGAGTTGGTGCTTCCTTCTAGTTGGTGCTAGAGAAATCAAAGAGTTGGTGCTCTCAGCAAGTTGCATCTTGCAAAATAGAGGTTGTAGCCTCACAATGAGTTGGAGCTCATATGTATGATAATGTACAGAATGTAAAGATTACTTATCATACCAAGAAGAAGAGGTTTTTACCCTTTATGGGTTTCCTCAAGAAATATCTGTCTTTGTATATTTCATATGTGTGACTGATGTTGAATGTTCTATTGCTTACCTCCCTGCATTATTGTGATTGTCATTAAGTTCTCTGCAAAGAGTTTAAAATAAGCATAATTGTTTAAGCACGGTAACAACTAATTCATCCCCCCCTCTCACTTGTACAACAATTGGTATCAGATTCGGCCCCTTTTATCTAAGGGTATATCCTAGAGCTTAAACATGTCAATCCATGAAGGAAATTCAACCAATAAGGCCCCTCTGTTCAATGGAACAAACTTTGCCTTCTGGAAAGTTAGAATGAGAACCTACATAATGGATTTAG
>ML793663.1:474046-489464 GCA_009831015.1 Picea engelmannii | reverse complement strand
TATGCACCTAGGAACTGCCAAAGAAATGTGGGACAAACTCATTAGCAGTTATGAAGGTAATGAGAAGGTAAAGGATGCCAAGCTTCAAACCTACAGAGTACAGTTTGAACAGCTTAAAATGAAAGAAGATGAAATTATTGGAAAATACTTTCTGAGAGTTGAAGAACTGGTAAATGCAATGAAAGCACTTGGTGAAAAAATTGAGGAACCTTCTTTAGTTCATTAAATTTTGAGATCTCTACCAGATAGGTTCAACCCGAATGTCTCTGCTATAGAAGAACTTAATGATATAAAAACCTTTATATGGGTTAAAACAAGCCCCTCGTGCCTGGTATCATAGATTGGATACGTATCTCAAAGACAAATGGTTCAAGAGAGGTACAGTTGACAACAATCTATATATCAAAACAGAGGATAATGATTTGTTCATTGTGTTGGTCTATGTAGATGACATCATCTTCGGATGTAATAAGGATTCATTGGTACAATGCTTTGCTTCTGCCATGGAGTTTGAGTTTGAAATGTCTATGATGGGTGAACTATCATTTTTTCTTGGTCTACAAATTACTTAGAGGTCTGAAGGGATGTTCATTTCTCAAGAAAAATATCTAAGAGAAATGTTGAAAATGTTTCAAATGGAAGATCCTAAACCTATGGGCACACCTATGGTTACTGGATGAAAATTAAGCAAGGATGATGACTCACCTGATGTTGATCAAATTTCATATAGGTCAATGATACACAGCTCGTTGTACATCACAACATCTCGCCCAGACATAATGCTTGTTGTTGGAATGGTAGGAAGATATCAGTCTGCACCTAAACAGAGTCACTTGCTAGCTATCAAAAGGATATTTAGATATTTGAAAGAAACAATGAAGTATGGCCTACGGTATCCTAAGAATCAGAATTTTCAATTATCAGTATACTCAGATGTTGATTGGGCTAACTGCATGGATTAAAGGAAAAGCATGAGTGGAGGTGTGTTCTTCTTAGGAGATTCTCTAGTAGCATGGTTGAGTAAAAAGAAAGGTTCCATTTCTTTATCAACTACAGAGGCAGAGTACATTGCTGTTGCTACCTGTTGCACTCAGGTATTATGGATGATTCAGACACTTGCAGACTTGGAGGTAAAATACGTTGCACCGATCCCAATTCATTGTGATAACACTAGTGCCATCAGTGTGTCCAAGAATCCTGTATTCCACTCCAAGACCAAGCATATTCCCATAAAATACCATTTTCTAAGAGAGAAGGTCACCAATCAAATTGTTCAAGTCCATTACATTCCAACCACAAAACAAATTGTAGACATCTTTACTAAACCCCTAGCTAAGACACCATTTGAATATCTCCAACAGAAGCTAGGTGTCATCCCGTCTCACACCTAAGAGAGTCCATCCTGTTAGGGGGAGTTTGTATTGATTGAATATCTGATACCTCTGAAAAATACTGCAACAACTCAGGGGGAGCCTGTTTTCTTTGACATTGATGTCAAAGGGGGAGAAAAGAACAGGTTCGGATGCCTTTGTTGCCATCAATGCCAAAGGGGGAGATTGTTGGCATGTTTTACAGGAAGTGTATGCTTGTCATTGATGGAAAGTACAACAGTGATGATGGATTTAGTATAGGTATAATGTGCTAGGCAGGCACCAGAAGTATTTTTGGAAGACGCAGCAGAGCAAGCTCGTGAAGACCAGAAGAGATAGTGCAGAGGTGCATGCAAAGTGCAAGAGTGTTCTTGTCATTGATGGCAAAGATCACGAAAAAAAATGTAGGGATAATGGCATGGAAATGGCAAGTTCAACAAGTGATCGTTGGATCCCATTCAGAAGCGTAAACTCCAGGAGTCAAGGAAGCAACTCACGGAAGAAAATCGCGAAATGCGAAATGCTGAAATCCTGAAACGGGAACATCAACAAAGGTTTCAAATATCGGGAGTTGGAGGATTCAATAGTCGAGACTCTTCATCATAGGAGTCCCAAAGTTGCGAAATGTAAAACACCGAAATCCCGAAACAGGCACATCAACAAAGGTTTCGGATACCGGGAGTTGGAGGAGTCAAGAGTCGAGACTCTTCATCACAGGAGTCCCGAAGTTGCGAAATGTGAAACGTCGAAATCCTAAAATAGGCACATCAACAAAGGTTTCAAATACCAGGAGTTGGAGGAGTCAAGAATCGAGACTCTTCATCACAGGAGTCCCGAAGTTGTGAAATGCGAAACGCCAAAATCCTGAAACAGGCACATCAACAAAGGTTTCAGATATCGGGAGTTGGAGGAGTCAAGAGTCGAGACTCTTCATCACAGGAGTCTCGAAATGGCGAAATGCAAAACGTCGAAATCCTAAATCAGGCACAATGAAGGCTCATGAATTTATGAAATGATCCTAGTAGTTGAATCCTAGCCGTTGGATCAAAGTTTGATCTGGACCGTTGATCAGGCGCGACGAAGGCCCATGAAGTTTCTAAATCACAATTCAGAGTGACACGTGGCAGCCACTTGGGTCACAACACATCATCAAGTGACGCAAGAGTGACCTCACTCTAGGAGTTTTAGCTTCATCACTCCCCCAAAGTCTCGAAGGCTGAAGTCCCAGGGCAGAGGATAGTCGTCTGATCACCACGGATCGTGGACCGTTAATCTAGAGAGAGAAGTGCTTGTTTGATTGTAGAGTGGTCATATCTTGTGGTCACATTGTCAAGAGATGGAGAGAAGATCTATAGAAGCCAAGCTCTATTTTGGAGGTCGTGACATGGAGAGTCGAGACGACTCATTACAGAATCCCTGAAATGCGAAAGTGCGAAATACGTTTTTGAATAAGGCTATGGTCACAGCCAATGGTGACATCTGCAGAAGATGGAGGAAGAAGCTAGTGCAACCAAGCTCCATTTTGGGGATCACGACTTGGAGTGTCGAGATGCCTCACAACAGGAATTGTCGAAATGTTAATCGTGAAAGCGCCTTCTGAATAGGCGTGTGGTCATTGATTGAGGCCACATGTGAAAGGAAAGGTGAAAGGTGCCAAAGGCATAAGGCTCAAGAGGTTCATAGTGTAACTTCCAAAAACCACTAATTGTTTTTGCACAGAAAAATCAAAGAGCCCTCAGTGTAATTTCCAGAGGAGATGAAGAGTCTCAAGGCATTTGCCAGTGGAATGAAGACTGTTCATAGAGGTGATTGACAGATGGAAGAGAGTTGAAGCCTGTAACTACAACAGAGATAATGAGCTTGACTATGATAGACAAGACGAAGAGTCTCGACTACTAGACAGGCTAAGGAATCTCGTCATAACACCCAGTGATGATGAACGCATGGGTATAACCACCAGAGAAGCTGAGGAATTTCCATGATGATCAGGAAGAGGACTCGACACGAGGAGAACATGCAGAATAGAGAGAGTGTGTTGATTCTCGAGGGAGTGAAGTCGTGGCAATGTGGAGTGGTAGTGAATATCCATATGCAGAGAACAATGGCACAGTGAAGAGCATGCAGAAGCATTGCGCATATAGGATGCACAAGGTGCACAGAGACTATAATAATGCAGAACAAAGAAGAGATGAGAGCTGCTATTGAGAGTGATTTAGGCATGTAGAAGGAAGCAGTGTGCAACAGCTGAAATATAAAGAATAGGAATGGTGCTTTGAATGGACATGGCACAGAGAGCATAAAAGGTATAAGAACAGAAATCCCAAGGCAAAGTGTGCAGGAAGACACTGATGCAGGTAGAGCAGAGCAGTGTAGCAGAACAGTGATGAGACCTATAAGCCATTGATAAATATTGTATCACTGTGATAAATTGATATAAAGCAAACTTGATATTCAAGGGTGGTAGGGAGGTGCTAGGGAGGATTGTTGTCCTCAGAGGTTCAAGTGGGTGCTTGAACACAGGGAGTTGTAGCTTCCATCTGGTTGCAGCCAGAGAAACTAGTGTGGCAGGATGGTGCAAGGGATAATTGTTGTTCTCTATTTTACAGGTTGGTGTCTGTGTGACTGGAAGTTGGTGATTCCATCCAGTTGGTGCTGGAACACTTAGGGAGTTGTTTCTTCCTTCTAGTGGGTGCTAGAGAAACCAGGGAGTTGGTGCTTCCTTCTAGTGGGTGCTAGAGAAACAGAAGGAGTTGGTGCTTCTTTCTAGTTGGTTCTAGAGAAAACAGAGAGTTGGTGCTTGCAAAACAGAGGTTGTAGCCTCACAATGAGTTGGAGCTCATATGTATGATAATGTACAGAATGTAATTATTACTTATCATACCAAGAAGAAGAGGTTTTTACCCTTTATGGGTTTCCTCAGGAAATATCTGTCTCTGTATATTTCATATGTGTGACTGATGTCAAATGTTCTATTGCTTACCTCCCTTCATTATTGTGATTGTCATTAAGTGCTCTGCAAAGAGTTTAAAATAAGCATAATTGTTTAAGCACGGCAACAACTGATTCACCCCCCCTCTAAGATTTCATCTAATAAGATAAGAGTGTAGATAGAACTGTATGATTTCACCTAATATATTATAAAGCACAATTTTGTGGACGTATCCCTAGGGAGAGGGTGAACCACGTATATCCTGTTGTTGAGTGTGATTGATGTTGTGTTATTTTGATCTATGATATACTGTTAATGAAATATTGTGTTAGGTCTGAGATATAGTTCGCATAGTAGGCTTAAGAAATATAAAGAATAACTAGATATGTGTGAGTGTGTTTCCCTGGATCCACTTTGCATTTCCTTTGGTTGTAGACACTTGTGTCCAGCAACCCCCTATAGCTACTTCGGGTGAGACTGCATCTGCTTTGCATATGTTTCCAAAAGGGCCAATAGTTAGGGTTTGTTGGTGCGTTGTTAGAACTGAACCCTGGGCATGCCCCTGTCCCAACAAATGGTTCCATTTCCAGGACCAGGATCTTCTTGAGGGAATGTCAAGGTGGTTTCCATCGAAGACAAATATTCAGACATGGATAGAAGAACAAGAGAAGGACTTCATAGAAGTTCAGAATAAGAACCCTAATATTAGTACAAAATATTGGTTGGGAAGGTATATCTTTACTGATATACACGAGATTTTATTTGGAGGAATTCATAAGGATCTATACGAGTGGCTAGCCAAATTAGCAGATACCCAGTTCAAAATCAGACTCAGAGCACCTATGGTTTGGACGTCGATGATGATCAAGAAGGTCAAGAGAGTTGATAACACTATGTTAAGAGTAGTAGATCATTGGTTTGATAGTACCATTGGAGGGTACATTACTGAGTTTTCTATTGATAGTGTAGAATCATATAGCCAAGTAGAGAGATATTTCTTTAAGGGATCTAGAGGAAACTTTTTACATTTCTTGAAGTTGAAGATCAAGATGTTATTGCATGAGAAGAACATCCTGAAAATACATTAGCAGGTTAGATTGAAAAATCTAATGTTCAAGAATTTAGACAGTGACAACGACATAGAGGTCGGACACATGCGTAGTGGGAGAACCTTCAGAGAAGTTCCTCTGGTGAACTTGTTTGAGTAGAATCACAAAACACTAGCATAGGAAGAAGGGTTCTACAATGGAGAAGAAGAAGAGCTATTGAACGAGGAACATTCAAAGTCCGCTAGGGAAGAAGAAGGGAAGGCTAAAGAACCTCATCAAGAAGAGTCAGAAACTTCAGGGACTGCGCAGGCTGTTGAAGTAAGTACTATTATGCCTCCTGTTGTTTTAAGATCATTAAGTAACCAGAGTAACCTAAGTTATTAGAGCACTCAAAGAACTGGTACAAGTGGTTCAGTGCATACTCAGTCAGGAACCCTAGGAATATCTATGGAAGATGAGATGAGGTTACCCACCTTTAAAGAATATGGATCTGAAGATCCTGATCAACATTGGTTGTTATGTGAAGTTGTATGGAGTGTTAAGAATGTCATTGACGAAGCTGTTAAGAGAGATCAGTTTAGTACTACCCTAAGAGACTGTGCATTGAGCTAGTACATGAAGTTCGTCCAAGGAGTTGTACAGCCGAAACTGTTGAACAAGATCAAGACTGCGTTAATTGCAGAATTCAAGAAACCCAAGTCGGAGTCGCAATGCATCACATAGTTGAAAGAAATCAAGCAGAAAGTAGTTGAACCTGTTTGGGAGTTTGATCAGAGGTTTAAGACCCTGATAGGTCATTTGAGTTTTCAGATTCCATACGAACAAAATAAAGAATGGTTCATTGTTTCCCTCTTACCACACATCAGAGTCCATCTAATGCAACAAAAGATCACTTCGCAAGCTGAGGTGCTGGAGATCGCTATGAAAATAGAACCAGCCCCTATGGGAGAGTCCATCTTAGGTATGAGTGAAATTTTGAGTCAACTAACTAGACTATCACTGCAGGTTGAAGATATGAAAAAGGATAAGGGAAAATATAAAAGAGAAGATATTTGTTGTATCAGATGCAAATCAAAAGGTCATGAAAAGGAGAAATGTCCTCTATTTCATGAGTACTTGGCTTTAGGAGCCCCAATCCCTTTGAAGCAGGTTCCTCTACCTTGGTGCAAGGTATGTAGAAATAGACATCACCCTGGAGAATGCTATTACATGTAAAAATATGTCCAGACACCTACCAACCTTTATTGCACATTTTGTAAATATGTGGGGCATGATGAGAAAGATTGTAGGGCTTATGACCTCTTGCATGAAATATCAAGAGACACATATATAATTCAAGGTGAAGTACAACAAGAAGGAAATACTACATAGTTTAACTCCCCAGGAAGAGGAAACTTCAACCCTCGTGGCAGATTCAGAGGAAGAGGATGAGGAGGAGGCATGGGTCGAGGTCGAGGTCAAATAATTTGTTACAACTGCGCACAACCAGGTCACTTGGCAAGGGACTGTTAGAACCCTTGTACCACTTGCAGTTATTGCAACTCATTTGAACATGTCATAGAAGATTGTCCTGCGTTGTTAGCCAAACTTCAAAAAAGACGAGGAGGGAACCAACAAGTACAACTAATCCCAGTAGAATATCGCAGAGTGGATCCTAGAGTCGTCGTTATCACTAGAGGAGGCACTACTATAGGAGAAGAAAGAGTGACTCCAAGGAAGATTACAAAAGAATCAGGAGTCAGGAGAACTATAGAGAAGACATAGGAGTTTGATCCCAAGAAAGAGAAGCAGACATTTGAAGAGGTAAGAAAAGAGTTTGGAAGAGATCAGCCTTCTTTATCAAAGGCACAAACTAAAGTGAGAGAATGTGGAATTCCCTTGGCCTTTGATCAGTCTGCTTCGCCCGGAGAAGGAAAAGAGGTAAACAGAATTATGGAATTCTTATGTACTTGCATTAATTTGATTAAGGATGAAAAATCCATACAAGAAATACAAAATTTGATTAGACACTATGAGATAGGAAGGGTATATCCTCTACTGAATAAAGCAGTACATCAACTATCCAAAAAGAGAACGACAAATAAGGAACTACACCTTAATGCCCAAATTGGAGATTATGATATAGATTATGTGGTCCTCGACTTAAGGTCGGAGGTCAATGTTATGACGAAGAATACTTGGGCACTAATGGGAAAACCTAAGTTGATTTATTCCCCTATCAGGCTTAGGATGGATAATTAGTAGGTAGTAAGCCCCTTTGGTAGGCTGGCGCATGTCCTTGTGGACATCGATGGGGTAAGTACATTTGTGGAATTCGAGGTGATTGAGATAGTTGATGATAGTTGTCCTTATCCTGCGTTGTTAGGAATTGATTGGGATTTCAACAATTCCACTATTGTTGACTTAAAGAAAAGAAGAATGAAATTTGAAGGTGATGGCCTTAGGGTCATTGCACCTCTGGATCCTGATGAAGGTTGAAGATACACAGAACCCATCAGAGAGTAAGACCGCACATATGAGCTAGAGAATATATATAAATTGACAGCAAGACAACATGATTACACTAACCCTACAACAAATGGGAATTTGAGCTAGCAAAGTGACAGTGCCTACTCATTGGACTCAAAAGAAGCACTAGAGAACTGGCGAAACAAAATGTATGAATTTTTTGCGCGGAGATGTGCCAGATTGACTAGGGAAGTTTGCTGGATTGGCATAGAAGTAAGTAACTTGCCCACATTTGATGGTTTAAATCACTTATAAACATTCTTACTAGAATTTGAAGAATTTGTACCAGTACAATAAAGATTGTTGGCACTGGATGAGGCTTTGAAAGCTACTCCATCAAGATGGTGGGGGACACATTTTTATTTGAAAGTCAGCATCCCACGGTGGATCAAGCTTTACAGTTTGTCAGACAAAAAGTCTTTGAGGAGGCACCTAGCCTCCCTGTGGAGCAACAAGAGGTTGAATGGACTGCACCTCTTCAAAAACTGCAAGGATGTTACAATATCAATGCCGATGAAGATGATGATCCTAGGAATGTGAACACCACAGAAACGGAAGGACAGAGAGACATAGAAGGACCAAGAGTCGAACTACCTTTCATTGGATAGCCGATCAAAATCAAGAAAGTTAATATTGGAACAGAGCAACCACCAATCTTGCTAATATTGGATATTACTGGGATGACGCCACCATTGATAAGATAACAAAATTACTGCATGAATATCAGGATTTGTTCCCAACCAAGATCACTGATATGAAGGGAATAAAAGGGCCCATGGGAGAGATGAAGATCCCCTTGAAACCAGATGCAAGGCTAGTCAAGCAAAGACCCTACAGATTGAATCCCAAATATAAGGAAAAAGTTAAGATTGAACTACACCAAATGTTGGAAGCAGGAATCATAGAACCTGTGGAAGAGTCGGAATGGATTAGTCCTACGATGGTACATGATAAGAAGACAAGAGAGATCAGGATCTATGTAGATCTCAGAAAGATGAATGATTCCTGTTTGCATGACCCATTCCCTACATCGTTTACAGACGAGGTGTTATATAATGTAAGAGGACATGAGGTATATTCCTTTACAGATGGATTTTCAGGTTATCACTAGATCAAGATTTCCAAGGAAGATTGCCACAATACCACATTTTCAATAGAATGGGGTTTCTACTAGTACACAGTGATGCCTTTCGGATTGAAGAATGCACCAACCATGTTTTCCAGGGTGGTGGTCGAAGCATTCAAGGAATTTTTACACAAATGTTTGGAAGCATATTTTGATGATTGGATTGTTTTTAGCTTATTAAAAAATCATATTGAATGTTTAATACTAATGTTGGATAAGTGCAGGAAATGTCATATTGCCCTAAATCTGAAGAAGTGCATTTTATTTTCACCCTTTGGAGTGTTGTTGGGCCATATTGTGTGTAAGCAGGGGTTGCTGGTAGATCTATCCAAGATTGTCATTATTGTTGATCTACCCCATCCTACTTCAGTAAGACAGCTGCACACTGTGTTGGGACATACTGGATACTATAGGAAGTTCATTAAGGTCTATGCATAGATTACAACACCCATGGAGAAGCTTCTGAAACAATATTGTCAGTTTCAATGGACAAAAGAATGTCAGCAGAGCTTCGACACACTGAAACATAAAATGGTTACTGCACCTATTCTGGTTTTCCCAGATTGGAGCAAGGAATTTCACGTACATGTCGATGCTTTATATATTGCACTAGCAGCAGTGTTAGCACAACCAGGAGTAGGAGATATTGACCATCTATTAGCCTTTGCTAGTAGGAAGCTATCAACAGCTAAGATAAACTACACTACCACTGAGAGAGAAGGTTTAGCCATGGTGTACGCGTTGCAGAAGTTTCAACACTACTTGTTGGGAGGACATTTTAAGATGTTCACTGATCACTCTACGTTGAAATACCTAGTCAACAAGCCAGTTTTGGGGGGAAGAATATGCAGATGGCTACTGTTATTCCAGGAATATGATTTTGAGATTGTGGTCAATACAGGGAGAATGAAAAAGGGACTTGATCATTTGTCTAGGTTGGAGCATGGAGAGGACCCTACTAGTTTGGAGGATACACTACCAGATGCACAATTTATGGCCATCAGAAGGGTTGATGACCACTTCTCCGAGATAGTCCAGTTCCTGTCAACAGTAATGGAACCTAGTGAATATACAATCATCCATAAGAAACAACTGGTAGTGCACGCTGCAGATTTGTCGCTTATAGCCTTACAACTATACAAGATGGGACCTGATGAGATCCTGAGGAGATGCGTTATGGAGGTAGAAAGACCATTGATTTTAGCAGAAGCACATGAAGGCATCGCAGGAGGACACTACGCAGGGAAAGAAACAGCGCAAAAGGTTCCTAGAGCTGGCCTCTCGTGGCCTACTTTACATAAAGATGCCAAGGAATACTATAAAGCCTGCAATGTATGACAAAGAGTTGGGAAGCCTTCCCAAAGAGATGAGATGCCTTTAGCACCACAAATGACATTGCAGGCATTTGATAAATGGGAAACTGATTTCGTGGGACCTATAAACCCACCAGGGAAGCGCACAGGAGCTATATACACCATCATTGCGATAGAGTATTTGACAAGATGGGAAGAAGCAAGAGAAGTTAAGGATTGTAGTGCAACTACAACTACACGATTTATATTTGAGGATATCTTAACCAGGTTTGGATGCCCGAAGACCCTGATGAGCGATTAAGGAACACACTTTATTAATAATACTATTGAATCTTTGACTCAGGAATTTGAAGTTCTCCATCAGAAAAGTATTCCTTACCATCCACAAGCAAACGAGACGGTCGAAGCTTTCAACAAGATCTTGGAGACAACGATGATGAATATTTGTAGTGTGAATAGGGATGACTGGGATTTGAGAGTACCAACAGTGCTATGGGCCTATAGAACTACTTGCAAGAAGCTAACAATGCAGACTCCCTTTAAGTTGGTGTATGGCCTAGAAGAAGTTGTCCCTATGGAATACTTGGTTCCTAGTCTCAGAATTGTAGGATTCACAGATATGGATGACATTAACGTTGTTTGAGTGAGGTTTGCGCAGTTGGTAGAACTAGAAGAAGATCGATTTATCACAGTATTCCATCAGTAGGTACAAAAGGAACAAGAAAAGGCCTATCATGATAGTCACATCAAGAAGAAAGCATTCAAGCAAGGAGATCTGGTATTGGTATACGACAACAAGTTCATGAAGCATCTAGGGAAGTTCAAGACACATTGGCTTGGGCCATATGAGGTTTCTTACATTACAGAAGGAGGATTTGCGTAGTTGATTACTTTGAATGGATAATGGAAGGAAGGTTTGGTGAATGGGAGCCGATTGAAATTGTACTATGACAACCAGCTGTCGCGCAGCTCCTAGTAGAAGCATGAGGAAAAGGGTATATGTACCAAGTGCAGTTGAAATTGGGTACTAGACACAGAAAAGATAGTCTGCACAAGGAAAGAAGGGTGGGACAGAGCCAAAATCACAGGCTCCCCGCGAAGTCTGAAGACGAAGAAAAAAACAAGGTTCAGACCTAAAGTGCCTTGGGACGAGTCACATGTGAGTGTTGGGGGCCTGTTGGTCCTTGGTTATGGAAGGTTGTGAATATTAAGAAAATAAGCGTGAAGTGAGAACTGCGCGAAAGACAAGTTGAATGAGATTGGGTCGAAGTGGCCAAAAGAGCATAAAAGACGGAGCGAAGTAAGAGAAATCAAGTCGTTGGATGGGGAGATTGAGGAAGACAGATCGGCAAGGAAGATGGATCGTGGACATCTCAACAAGAGGAAAAATCCACCAATGGATGCTTTGGATCACCTCGCAAGAAAGAAGGAAAGACAAGCTGGCGAAGTCCTGAAAACGCGAGTCAAGTTGACCTAGGGTTTTGGTATTTAGGGTTTTGACACCTAGGTTTCGGCCTAAGGTTGCCCGAGAATCATTGTAATGTATAAATAAAGGTCAGGAGGACTTGGGATAGGTTCGATTATGTATGATGAGTTATTGTTGTTATTTCTAAGAGAGAAGTATTGTATGGTGAGAGAGGTCTATGTTGTAAGATATTCAGCTGGGTGCGAAGATCAACCCTGCATCTGGGTGCGTAGGGAGGGGAGAGAGGAGGAGAAAGAAAGAGATATCTACGAGCTAAGAGTGTAGATAGAACTGTATGCTTTCATCTAATATATTATAAAGCAGAGTTATGTGGACGTATCCCTAGGGAGAGGGTGAACCACATATATCATGTTATTGTGTGTGATTGATGTTGTGTTCTTCTTATCTCTGATATACTGTTAATGAAATATTGTGTTAGGTCTGATATATAGTTCGCATAGTAGGCTTAAGAAAGATAAAGAATAACTAGATCTGTGTGAGAGTGTTGCCCTGGATCCACTTTGCATTTCCTCTGGTTGTAGACACCTGTGTCCTACAACCCCCTATAACTACTTTGGGTGAGACTGTATCTTCTTTGCAGGTGTTGTCGAAAGGGCCAGTAGTTAGGGATTTTTGGTGCACTATTAGAACTGAACCTTGGGTCTTCCATCACATGATTCTCATCCCTCTCATGACTATAAAGAATATCAAAAGTTCCATCCCCCATGGGAATATGTGTGTGGTTGAGATCCATACTGAGTAAAGCCCCAAGAGAAACATATGAACTTCTTGATAGAAGCATTCCCCAAGCATCTGGAACATCAATCACTACTATGTTCATGGTGAGGTTGATATGAGGGAAATCAATCAGGCAAAATTCAACATCTTCACAAAGCCCGTAAACTTTGACCTTCCTGGAATCAATACCACAGATGTTTCCATAAGTTCGGGTCATATTTAAAATGATTGTTCCATTACTTTCAAGGACTACTGAGATTCCAAAATCCAACATACAATTGTTCAAATGGATACCATTCACTCCCAAAGAGAGATAAAAAGGAGGGTTTATATCCTTCTGTCGATCAAGATACATGGTATTAAATATTATTGGAGGGTCCTCCTTTTTGACTGGTACTTTCAATAACTTGAAGATTTCCCTCCTAATAGAAGGAATATTTCACATCTCTTTCACGGGGACCGTCATATTCAAACTTCCAAACATGGCTGCCACATATATTTCCAACTAAATCTCATCTTCTGTTGAAGTTGTATTTGGAATAAATTCATGGAATGGAGGTGGGGGCGATAGGACCACCTTCTCTATATATGGAAGAGGAGCTTCCACTTTTGGTTGTAGTAGAGTGGAAGGTTGTGATGGGGGAATTGAAGTCTTGTTTCTTCTTGCATATGTCAAAATTTCCTTTTTTCTCAATTGCTTTCTTGGATCCTCTGTTAATTGATTCAACACTCTGAGTCGTCCTTCTCTAGATCCTATTTTTATGACTCCATCAATATGTTCTTGAATTAATTCTTATTCTCAGAATTTTTGAGTCATGTCCATGAAATTTATACCATCAGAGGAGTCTTTATCACATCGGGTGTTAGTACCTAGATCTGCAGGATTAAAATGTTAAATTTTGTACCAATTTATGGTAGCGCATGTGACAAAGACAAGCGCGCTACCAAAAGTAGGGAAGTTTTGCAAAGCATAGTATAGTTGTGAATAGCATCACTAGTTTTGTAGCCTGTGAAGAAAATGATTAAATCTTGGTGTTGGTGCCTACATTCGACAAATTTCTATGATTTTTTGTAAAAAAATTAAAAAATCTCTCAAATATATTGCCTCTTGGGATAAATGCAAAATTATAATGTTTTTATTTAAAGGGATTTGGTTTTGAAAAAGAAGGAAAAACTGTTGGGTTTATTAATGAGCCCAATTTCCAAATATTCTATAAGTCCAAGCACCAACTTAAGTTAAGAGCCAAGAAAACCATAGTCATCACCAAAGAGTTATAAACTAAGTCCAAGTGTAAAGCACTGAAGAGAATACCCACAGTTTTTCCGACATGAAGAATTTCTCTACATACATCTTGGAAACAAGAGGCCATATAAAGCATTGGATGCTTTGTTTCTTTGTGCATCATGTGGGATATTTCCCACTACATAATAAAATAAAAATGCACAAGTGTTCGAGCCCAAGACCAGAATGTCCAAATCCATGTTCATAGGTGTCTGGAGCACTCAAGGAATTAAGTTCTCAACATGTCGGCATGAAACTAAAACGATGGTGAATATACAAAGCTAGAAATTTAGTATGTTATTGCATGTGGGATATTTTCCACTACATGCAAATGCTACGAGTGTCATGGCAAGGGTTAATCTCACTCAAAACTTAGACAAAGGAGCATCCAAGTGTCAACAAGAATCATAAAATTCATAAGTCTCAGATGCCATGAGAACACATAAATGTCCAATTGAAAAAGAATATGTTTAGGGTTCATTGTTTTCAAATATTGTTTAAGGCGATTGGAAGGGAAACCAATATTGATGGAAGATAAACTGTTTCACCAACAATTTACACATATTTAAATACTATCAAGATTGATGTCAATATAAGGACATTCTCTTGTGTTCGAAGGAGAAACACCATGAATGAGCATTTGAAGATCACCCAGGCTAAGGAGGAAGACCAATGAAAAGGTCCTATTGGCAAATGTTTACCAAGTAGTTTACCAAGTAGCGTATGCTTGTCATTGATGGCAAGAACAGCAGTGGAGACGGTAGAATAAGAAGGCTAAAAATCCCTTGGGGATTCAGACGTGAAATCTCAGGAGGAACAACGTTGAAGAAAAAGCGCGCAACAAAGGCAAAGCTCAAAGTACAGGAATTTGCAGAAGAGAAGGAAGACAGAGATCCACAACCACAGGATCTCATTCAAATTTCCCGAAAGAACGAGGGTCGTCAGATCAGACAGAAGCTATACGAGGTTTACCATCGGGAAAAGCCAAGGTGAACTCCCGACATAATCAGGACCGTCTATTTGGAAGGACGCGTGGCAGCGATCGGGCGCCATCGGGAGAAGCTCGATAGGAGGACAGGTCTCAGCCGTCAGATCCGAGCGCAGGGACCCGACCACCGTTGGATCAATGAGAACCTGCGAGGTCTTTAAAGGGAGTGAAGGTATGGTTACGATCATGAGGATAATGGTCATATGGACCAGGAGCATAGTCATCGGAGTTTCGAGGATCGCGAGTTGGATATGTCAAAGTTCCTTGACAACAAAAACCCCGAAATCGCGATATAATATCAACCGTTAAAAGCAAGCTTGAGATATGGACCGTTGATTTTTCTCATCGGAGAATCAGGAATCGGAGTTCCATGAGTCTCGTGAACAATGACCACGAAAACCCCGAAATCGCGATATGCGATTTCGCGATTTGATCACAGCCGTTAAATCAATCAGGGATCTAGACCGCTCATTCACATGGACGCGTGGCAGCCAGGAGGTCTTATCAGAGAATCGGGGATCGCGATTTCAATATGCAAAGAACACTTGACAACGAAAACCCCGAAATCGCGATATGCGATTTCACGAGTTAATCACAGCCGTTGGATAACAAGCGATCTAGATCGTCGATCCAACACACGTCAACAGATC
>ML793663.1:457701-473206 GCA_009831015.1 Picea engelmannii | reverse complement strand
CACATGGCGACAAGAACTCCACATCATCAAAACAGCAATGAAGTCACTCATGGCACTGAATTAGTTTCACAGCACTCCAGAAGGGCAAAAAACTATACAAAGTAACCAAAAATTGAAGGGCGCTTTACAACAGCTTGATGCGCACACACATGCGCGGGTAAAAAACGTGTTACGAGCGCATGCGCGCACGACGCGCGACTGTCAACACAAAAACCCGTGCATCTGTTAATACGGCGCATTAATTGCATAAGTCGGCCTCCTGACCACCCACAGACCGGACCCCAAGATGATTTGACCCTCAAATCAGATCCGGCTCTGCAAAATCGGCGGATTAAAGACCTAAATAAACCCTAATGCGCCCCTATTCACACTTGGAGAAAGTTATGTGACCGCCCGTGAAGTTGCTATAAAAGGCCATGAGGGGACACTATTTCAGCAGGGAATTCGAAGAAATGTTATGTTGTCCAGATGATTCAGAGCTCAGCCTTTGACAAACAATCCATCAGCGGCATAACCCAGAGTTCTTTCACCACTCAGTTCAGTTCTATTCATTTTGTAAGGAAAGCATTGTGTTGAGGGCCCCGAAGAACCTTCCGCTGGAGGGAGAAGGAACCCCTGTCTCTTTCTTCAGCGTGTGCTCTGGTTTCATTAATATACCAAGCCTGGAACCATTGACGACCCCCGTGTCTTATGTTTGATGTTTTTGTTTATTTTCGTAGTGTTATTTGCTTTCAATTGATAGTTAGATTGTATTCAGTTTTGTTTCCTGTTAACCCCATGCTGCCACAGATGTTCTGCCCTGATGAACCCAACAGGGTATGCAGAGCAGTCTCCATTTTGCTCACCTGGTGATCATTTGAACGCGAACAAAAGGCACAAACAGAAGTGAGAGAATGTGGAATTCCCTTGGCCTTTGATCAGTCTGCTTCGCCCGGAGAAGGAAAAGAGGTAAGCAGAATTATGGAACTCTTATGTACTTGCATTAATTTGATTAAGGATGAAAAATCCATACAAGAAATACAAAATTTGATTATACACTATGAGATAGGAAGGGTAGATCCTCTACTGAATAAATAAGTACATCAACTATCCAAAAAGAGAACAAAAAATAAGGAACTACACCTTAATGCCCAAATTGGAGATTATGATATAGATTATGTGGTCCTCGACTTAGGGTCGGAGGTCAATGTTATGACGGAGAAGACTTGGGCACTAATGGGAAAACCTAAGTTGATCTATTCCCCTATCAGGCTTAGGATGGCTAATTAGCAGGTAGTGAGCCCCTTTGGTAGGCTGGTGCATGTCCTTGTGGACATCGATGGGGTAAGTACATTTGTGGACTTCGAGGTGATTGATATAGTTGATGATAGTTGTCCTTATCTTGCGTTGTTAGGAATTGATTGGGATTTCAACAATTCCACTATTGTTGGCTTTAAGGAAAGAAGAATGAAATTTGAAGGTGATGGCCTTAGGGTCATTGCACCTCTGGATCCTGATGAAGGTTGAAGATACAAAGAACCCATCAGAGAGTAAGACCACACATATGAGCTAGAGAATATATATAAATTGACAGCAAGACAACAGGATTACACTAACCCTACAACAAATGGGAATTTGAGCTAGCAAAGTGACAGTGCCTGCTCATCAGACTCAAAAGAAGCACTGGAGAACTGGCGAAACAAAATGTATGAATTTTTTGCGCGGAGATGTGCCAGATTGACTAGGGAAGTTTGTTGGATTGGCATAGAAGTAAGTAACTTGCCCACATTTGATGGTTTAAATCACTTATAAACGTTCTTACTAGAATTTGAAGAATTTGTACCAGTACAATAAAGATTGTTGGCACTGGATGAGGCTTTGAAATCTACTCCATCAAGATGGTGGGGGACACATAAAAGGAACATCACAGACTAGATGCAATGTTGTAGTTTGATGACAGTGCGATTTTTAGACAACATTGAAGGATGCAAAGTTAGATAAACAGGTCAAAGTTGTCTGAAGGACCATGTGCGAGGTTGTGAGGAGGCATGGAGCATCATTCCTCAAGAACAGTGGGTGGATAAGTTCATCAATACTCTAGACAGAATGCCTATTAATTGGTATCTTCAAGAAGAACTGCGCCTCACCACTTCAGATTGGTACGGTATGACTCAGAACTTTGTAGCTACATTTTTATTTGAAATTCAACATCCCACGGTGGATCAAGATTTACAGTTTGTCAGACAGAAAGTCTTTGAGGAGGCACCTAGCCTCCCTGTGGAGCAACAAGAGGTTGAATGGACTGCACCTCTTCAAAAACTGCAAGGATGTTACAATATCAATGTCGATGAAGATGATGATCCTAGGAATGTGAACACCACAAAAACGGAAGGACAAAGAGACATAGAAGGACCAGGAGTCAAACTACCTTTCATTGGATAGCCGATCAAAATCAAGAAAGTTAATATTGGAACAGAGCAACCACCTAATCTTGCTAATGTTGGAGATTACTGGGATGATGCCACCATTGATAAGATAACAAAATTACTGCATGAATATCATGATTTTTTCCCAACCAAGTTCACTGATATGAAGGGAATAAAAGGGCCCATGGGAGAGATGAAGATCCCCTTGAAACCAGATGCAAGGCTAGTTAAGCAAAGACCCTATAGATTGAATCCAAAATATAAGGAAAAAGTTAAGATTGAACTACACCAAATGTTGGAAGAAGGAATCATAGAACCTGTGAAAGAGTCGGAATGGATTAGTCCTACGATGGTACAAGATAACAAGACAAGAGAGATCAGGATCTATGTAGATCTCAGAAAGATGAATGATGCCTGTTTGCATGACCCATTCCCTACATCGTTTACAGACGAAGTGTTATATAATGTAAGAGGACATGAGGTATATTCCTTTACAGATGGATTTTCAGGTTATCACTAGATCAGGATTTCCAAGGAAGATTGCCACAATACCACATTTTCAATAGAATGGGGTTTCTACTAGTACACAGTGATGCCTTTTGGATTGAAGAATGCACCAACCATCTTTTCCAGGGTGGTGGTCGAAGCATTCAAGGAATTTTTACACAAATGTTTGGAAGCATATTTTGATGATTGGATTGTTTTTAGCTTATTAAAAAATCATATTGAATGTTTAATACTAATGTTGGATAAGTGCAGGAAATGTCATATTGCCCTGAATTTGAAGAAGTGCATTTTATTTTCACCCTTTGGAGTGTTGTTGGGCCATATTGTGTGTAAGCAGGGGTTGCCGGTAGATCTGTCCAAGATTGCCATTATTGTTGATCTACCCCATCCTACTTCAGTCAGACAGTTGCACATTGTGCTGGGACATACTGGATACTATAGGAAGTTCATTAAGGTCTATGCACATATTACAACACCCATGGAGAATCTTCTGAAAAAATATTGTCAGTTTCAATGGACAAAAGAATGTCAGCAGAGCTTCGACACACTGAAACATAAAATGGTTACTGCACCTATTCTGGTTTTCCCATATTGGAGCAAGGAATTTCACGTACATGTCGATGCTTTATATATTTCACTAGGAGCAGTGTTAGCACAACCAGGAGTAGGAGATATTGACCATCTGTTATCCTTTTCTAGTAGGAATCTATCAACAGCTAAGATAAACTACACTACCACTGAGAGAGAAGGTTTAGCCATGGTGTACGTGTTGCAGAAGTTTCAACACTACTTGTTGGGAGGACATTTTAAGATGTTCACTGATCACTCTACGTTGAAATACCTAGTCAACAAGCCAGTGTTGGGGGGAAGAATATGCAGATGGATACTGTTATTCCAGGAATATGATTTTGAGATTGTGGTCAATACAGGGAGAATGAAAAAGGGACCTGATCATTTGTCTAGGTTGGAGCATGGAGAGAACCCTACTAGTTTGGAGGATACACTACCAGATGCACAATTTCTGGCCATCAGAAGGGTTGATGACCACTTCTCTGAGATAGTCCAGTTCCTGTCAACAGGAATGGAACCTAGTGAATATACAATCATCCATAAGAAACAACTGGTAGTGCACGTTGCAGATTTTTCACTTATAGCCTTACAACTATACAAGATGGGACCTGATGAGATCCTGAGGAGATGCATTATGGAGGTAGAAAGACCATTGATTTTAGCAGAATCACATGAAGGCATCGCAGGAGGACACTACGCAGGGAAAGAAACAACGCAAAAGGTTCCTAGAGTTGGCCTCTCGTGGCCTACTTTACATAAAGATGCCAAGGAATAATATAAAGCCTGCAATGTATGACAAAGAGTTGGGAAGCCTTCCCAAAGAGACAAGATGCCTTTAGCACCAAAACTGACGTTGCAGGCATTTGAGAAATGGGAAACTGATTTCGTGGGACCTATAAACCCACCAGGGAAGCGCACAGGAGCTATATACACCATCATTGCGATAGAGTATTTGACAATATGGGAAGAAGCAAGAGAAGTTAAGGATTGTAGTGCAACTACAACTACACGATTTATATTTGAGGATATCTTAACCAGGTTTGGATTCCCGAAGACCCTGATGAGCGATTAAGTCACACACTTTATTAATAATACTATTGAATCTTTGACTCAGGAATTTGAAGTTCGCCATCAGAAAAGTATTCCTTACCATCCACAAGCAAACGAGATGGTCGAAGATTTCAATAAGATCTTGGAGACAACGATGATGAATATTTGCAGTGTGAATAGGGATGAGTGGGATTTGAGAGTACCAGCAGTGCTATGGGCCTATAGAACTACTTGCAAGAAGCTAACAATGCAGACTCCCTTTAAGTTGGTGTATGGCCTAAAAGAAGTTGTCCCTATGGAATACTTGGTCCCTAGTCTCAGAATTGCAGGATTCACAGATATGGATGACATTGGAGTTGTTTGAGAGAGGCTTGCGTAGTTGGTAGAACTAGAAGAAGATCGATTTATCATAGTATTCCATCAACAGGTACAAAAGGAACGAGAAAAGGCCTATCATGATAGTCACATCAAGAAGAAAGAATTCAAGCAAGGAGATCTGGTATTGGTATATGACAACAAGTTCATGAAGCATATAGGGAAGTTCAAGACACAATGTCTTGGGCCATATGAGGTTGCTTACATTACAGAAGGAGGATTTGCGTAGTTGAATACTTTGAATGGATAATGGAAGGAAGGTTTGGTGAATGGGAGTTGGTTGAAATTGTACTATGACAACCAGCTGTCGCGCAACTCCCAGTAGAAGCGTGAGTAAAAGGGTATAGGTACCAGTTGCAGTTGAAACCGGGTACTAGACACAGAAAATATAGTCTGCACAAGGAAAGAAGGGTGGGACAGAACCAAAATCACAGGCTCCCCGCGAAGTCTAAAGACGAAGAAAAAAAGAAGGTTCGGACCTAAAGTGCCTTGGGACGAGTCACATGTGAGTGTTGGGGGCCTGTTGGTCCTTGGTTATGGAAGGTTGTGAATATTAAGCAAAGAAGAATGAAGTGCGAACTGTGCGAAAGACAAGTTGAATGAGATTGGGTCGAAGTGGCCAAAAGAGCATAAAAGACGGAGCGAAGTAAGAGAAATCAAGTCGTTGGATGGGGAGATTGAGGAAGACAGATCGGCAAGGAAGATGGATCATGGACATCTCAACAAGAGGAAAAATCCACCAATGGATGCTTTGGATCACCTCGCAAGAAAGAAGGAAAGACAGGCTGGCAAAGTCCTGAAAACGTGGGTCAAGTTGACCTAGGGTTTTGGTATTTAGGGTTTTGACACCTAGGTTTCGGCCTAAGGTTGTCCGAGAATCATTGTAATGTATAAATAAAGGTCAGGAGGACTTGGGATAGGTTCGATTATGTATGATGAGTGATTGTTGTTATTTCTAAGAGAGAAGTATTGTATGGTGAGAGAGGCCTATGTTGTAATATATTCAGTTGGGTGCGAAGATCAACCCTGCATCTGGGTGTGTAGGGAGGGGAGAGAGGAGGAGAAAGAAAGAGATATCTATGAGCTAAGAGTGTAGATAGAACTGTATGCTTTCATCTAATATATTATAAAGGAAAGTTATGTGGACGTATCCCTAGGGAGAGGGTGAACCACATATATCATGTTATTGTGTGTGATTGATGTTGTGTTCTTCTTATCTCTGATATAATGTTAATGAAATATTGTGTTAGGTCTGATATATAGTTCGCATAGTAGGCTTAAGAAAGATAAAGAATAACTAGATCTGTGTGAGAGTGTTGCCCTGGATACACTTTGCATTTCCTCTGGTTGTAGACACATGTGTCCTACAACCCCCTATAACTACTTTGGGTGAGACTGTATCTTCTTTGCAGGTGTTGTCGAAAGGGCCAGTAGTTAGGGCTTGTTGGTGCACTGTTAGAACTGAACCTTGGGTCTTCCATCACATGATTCTCATCCCTCTCATGACTATAAAGAATATCAAAAGTTCCATCCCCCATGGTAATATGTGTGTGGTTGAGATCCATACTGAGTAAAGCCCCAAAAGAAACATATGAACTTCTTGATAGAAGCATTCCCCAAGCATATGGAACATCAATCACTACTATGTTCATGGTGAGGTTGATATGAGGGAAATCAATCAGGTAAAATTCAACATCTTCACAAAGCTCGTAAACTTTGACCTTCCTAGAATCAATACCAAAGATGTTTCCATAAGTTCGGGTCATATTTAAAATGATTGTTCCATTACTTTCAAGGACTACTGAGATTCCGAAATCCAACATACAATTGTTCAAATGGATACCATTCACTCCCAAAGAGAGATAAAAAGGAGGGTTTATATCCTTCTGTCGATCAAGATACATGGTATTAAATATTATTGGAGGGTCCTCCTTTTTGACTAGTACTTTCAATAACTTCAAGAATTCCCTCCTAACAGAAGGAATATTTCACATCTCTTTCACGGGGACCGTCATATTCAAACTTCCAAACATGGCTGCCACATATATTTCCAACTGAATCTCATCTTCTGTTGAAGTTGTATTTGGAGTAAATTCATGGAATGGAGGTGGGGACGATAGGACCACCTTCTCTATATATGGAAGAGGAGCTTCCACTTCTGGTTGTAGTAGAGTGGAAGGTTGTGATGGGGGAATTGAAGTCTTGTTTCTTCTTGCGTACGTAAAATTTCCTCTTTTCTCAATTGCTTTCTTGGATCCTCTGTTAATTGATTCAACACTCTGAGTCGTCCTTCTCTAGATCCTATTTTTATGACTCCATCAATATGTTCTTGAATTAATTCTTATTCTCAGAAGTTTTGAGTCATGTCCATGAAATTTATACCACCAGAGGAGTCTTTATCACATCGGGTGCTAGTACCTAGATCTGCAGGATTAAAATGTTAAATTTTGTACCAATTTATGGTAGTGCATGTGACAAAGACAAGCGTGCTACCAAAAGTAGGGAAGTTTTTCAAAGCATATTATAGTTGTGAATAGCATCACTAGTTTTGTAGCCTGTGAAGAAAATGATTAAATCTTGGTGTTGGTGCCTACATGCGACAAATTTCTATGATTTTTTGTAAAAAAATTAAAAATTTTCTCAAATATATTGCCTCTTGGGATAAATGCAAAATTATAATGTTTTTATTTAAAGGGATTTGGTTTTGAAAAAGAAGGAAAAATTGTTGGGTTTATTAATGAGCCCAATTTTCAAATATTCTACAAGTCCAAGCACCAACTTAAGTTAAGAGCCAAGAAAACCATAGTCATCACCAAAGAGTTATAAATTAAGTCCAAGTGTAAAGCACTGAGGAGAATACCCACAATTTTTCCCACATGAATAATTTCTCTACATACATCTTGGAAACAAGAGGCCATATAAAGCATTGGATGCTTTGTTTCTTTGTGCATCATGTGGGACATTTCCCACTACATAATAAAATAAAAATGCACAAGTGTTCGAGCCCAAGACCAGAATGTCCAAATCCATGTTCATAGGTGTCTGGAGCACTCAAGGAATTAGGTTCTCAACGCATCGGCATGAAACTAAAACGATGGTGAATATACAAAGCTAGAAATTTAGTATGTTATTGCATGTGGGATATTTTCCACTACATGCAAATGCTACGAGTGTCATGGCAAGGGTTAATCGCACTCAAAACTTAGATAGAGGAGCATCCAAGTGTCAACAAGAATCATAAAATTCATAAGTCTCGGATGCCATGAGAACACATAAATGTCTAGTTGAAAAAGAATATGTTTAGGGTTCATTGTTTTCAAATATTGTTTAAGGCGATTGGAAGGGAAACCAATATTGATGGAAGATCAACTGTTTCACCAAAAATTTACACATATTTAAATACTATCAAGATTGATGTCAATGCAATGACGTTCTCTTGTGTTCGAAGGAGAAATACCATGAATGAGCATTTGAAGATCACCCAGGCTAAGGAGGAAGACCAATGAAAAGGTCCTATATTGTAGCTCCATAAAAGTATAGAAAAGGGAACAAGGAAAAAACAATTGAAAGTGTTGGAAACAGACAAGACAGAACTGAGGAGGATGAGAAAGGATATGGAAGTGAAAAATACCTTAAGAGAGAGAAATGTATTTCTCCAACACAAGAAGCAATTCTTCATGTTCATGACAGAATATTGGAAGGAAAATCTAATGTAGAGGTGGATGAGGAAACTAATAAAAAGACAACCCAAATGGCCACTAGATTGTTGGTGCCTACCAATCAATTTGGTTTTGTACTTGGAAAAGGAGAAAGGATTATTCAACAAATTTGCACAAATAGTGGTTCTCAAATATGTGAAGAAAACAACTCATGCTATTGTTGATGCTTAAAAGCGCAACATTGGATACCATGCTTGCAAATGATTGCCAAGATTTATTATTTAATTATATTAATAATATACTAGTAGGTGGGACCTCTTATTTGACTTATGGCACTATGATGGAGAAGTGACACTTATATTTTGTTTGCCTATGTGTTGGTTGCGACACAGTTTCTATATCTTATTCACTTCAAATCGTGTTAAAATTCTTATGATAATAAATTTTGGGCAAGATGGTTAAAGGAGGAAAGAATGTGGTCTTGATTACCTATTGTAAAATGTGTTATGTTGCTTTATTGGGTGAAGGAATAACACTCTAGTTTGATTTTGATTTTATATGGACTATATTGTATATGGGTGAGAACCCCAAATCTTGCTACAATTGTGGTGTGCATTGTTTTGATGGAAATATTAGTTGTATTCCTAGAAAATAGTCATATGTTAAATTGGATGGTGGCAAAGGTTGGGAAATTTTTAAATTGGAGCTTATGAAAACTTTGGGATAGTGGGTTTGTATTAATCAATGGGGATGCTAATGGAATGTGAGTTGTATGGTGCACTTGGCTCGTACTAGCCATGAATGAATTCCAAGGGAGAAGCGGCATGCATTAAATGCACGTCACTCTTACTCACCTCGAGCTTGCCACCTTAGTCATTTGCATTGCACTCTATTAGTTGTTGTTTCTCCACCTTTCTCAATCATGGAGGTTATACACCTTGGTCATTTCTCCTTATGCAATATTTTATAGGTATGGGTTTTTTATTATTTCTCCATCCACGAACTTCGATCTACTCTTAAATCAAGTGTTGGCTCTTGTTTCTCATGGTCTATTTATTTCTCAAGTTGTCACGATGTTTTAGGACTCTGTATTCATTGTTTGCAAACTTTGGTTTCCTGTGGTGATTGTTCTGAGACTATTGACATTTTAAACAAGAAAGGTCGTGGGTGTCTTTCTCTGTGTAATTGTTCAAAAAAAATTCTCAAAAAAGGAGTGTTTTTGGGTCTGCTTTGCCTCTAGTTATTCATTTGGTTTTCCTCCATGTTTGAAGTTGGGTTTTTCTTGCCTTACCTCTGGGTTTCTGTGAACACCCCTGTATGCCAGTGCACCCGTGCTATAACCTCAACTCTATGGATATTAATGTGAGGCACATGTGCAATAAGCCTTTCATGCTTTGTACCATCCAAACCCTTAGGTTGTTTATCCTGCTCTCTTCATCCACTTACCATCATCATTATATATCGAACCCTATGTATTATTGTGAAAACATTTCTTACCCATAATGTGATGTGAGTATTGTTCTTTCTCTTTTACTTGGGAATAGATTTAATTGGTCACTTGCTTGGAAAATTATGGAAGAAGTATTGCACTTACCTATTCACTCTAAGTTACAGTCTGTCTTTATGAAGTTTATGACTTCGATAGCAAATATTGCATATCCTTGTTTAAGAATAAGCTTGCTATATTTATTGAATTTGCAAAAACACCTGTGTATAAGATGTTTGATGCTCGAATTCAATAATATGAACCAGAATGAAATTAATGAGGAATTGTGATGAATGATTGTCTCGATTAAATGATGATTATGAACATATATTTGTTTTGGGAAATTGCATGGGACCCTGTGGGATTTATGAACTTTGTTGTGGGTTGGTATTATGAGTTGTGAATTTTCCACTACAAGACTGTTGGGATATTTCCTGTAGCGATTATGATGATGTTTGTTTTGATTCTATTATATAATGGAAGTATTTTTATTATGGTTATTTTGGTTAAATAAAATTCTGGGCATATCACATCGGTTACTATGTAATACAGTTTCGAACGCCAATGAGCAATTTTGTTAAGGAAGCATCGACTTTGGGTTATTATTTGGAAATAGAGTATTGTTTAAACTTTAAAATTTTGAACAAAAGGTTATTTTGTTTATAAGTTTACATCAGAGATAACATGGTTTGATTTTTCATTCGAATAGTATCCATATATTTTCCCCACCATTCTATCATTTTTCGCTAAACTCCCTCCACAATCCCGATTTCACTTATTCATCCTTGTTCTGTGGTATTAATTTTAAACATGAGTCTATGTGGAATCAAAGGAAAGTTAATATAGAAAGGGTTGAGGACTAATATTATTGATATTTTTATATACAAAATTAATTGTTTTATTAATTGTTGAACAATAGTCGTATATTGATCCCCTCTATGATACCATTTTTTGCTAATTACACTCCCTCCATATTTTCCATGAACTCTATCATTCCCTGTTCACATGGAAATTAATAAATGATGTGTTATGGATGGATTTGCATGTATCTCGTGTTAATTTTAGAGCCAAATTTTGATTCATGTAAGCAGAGTTTCATGTATGGTTTATTAAGAGCTTCATTACTGACAAACTATTACTACATGATGATATTTTTTAGTAGAGGCAGCAATGGTCGAAATAACAGAGGTAGGGGAAATTGGAATCGAGGCCATAGGAGGCCTATATTTTCTATCCATTTTGACATCGAACCGCAATAATTGAAACAATTGTTCCAAACTGGGTTCTTTAATTGGGTTGGCCATGGAATACTGCACCCTCGACTAGAAAGACCCCCTTTCTAGCAGGCTCCTAATTTTCATGGAATCCATGTACCCCCACATGTCTCTTTGCAGCCCGAAGTTCCTGCTAATGACAGTTGGATATAAATTTTCCACCAGCTTGTCTCTCACCACCGTGGTTGGCCCACTGTGTCATTTCCTTTACCACCACCAATTAATCCCAATGTTCAAATTGATCATGTTGTTTGACCAGTACAATCCTCGTACGCTGGCAAGAGATTGAAAACTGACATCCCACAACATGTGCTAGATAAAGGAAAAGAAACGGCCTCCCCTTCTAGTCCATCTTCTGACTCATCTAAATCTGTGTCTTCCCGTCACCACCTCAAGGATGACTGCTCCCATGTGATTAGTGCGATACAACCCCAAGGGTATAATCAACCACAGGATACTTTAGAAAATTATAAGGGAGACATCAACGAGAAAAGTAAATATGCCTCGCAAAATAGAAAATATGGTTTTTAAATGATTATTTTTATGATTTTCAGTGATGAGGACAGTGTTTAATGGTTTTCAACATATTTTGGACAACAAGCCTTATTTTTGGATATTTTTTGGATAATGTGGATATATATTCTTTTTTGGGATATGATATAAATTATTGTTGATATTTAAATATCCAGTCTAAAAGTCCACGAGAGATATGAGGGTGTGATATGGTCTAAATGATTATATTTTGTTCTTTATATTTGATGATTGAGAAAGAAGAATTGATGGGAATCACAAGGGGTCCCACCTATTTAGTCATTATTAATTAATACCCTTATCTATATAGTATTGTTATATATTTCTCCTAAACTAACTTGTTAAGTCAAATTGACTTAACTAGAGAAAGTAGTTGAACTACTTCAACTGATTGGGAAAGAATAAAATCTCAATTGGATGAAGGGACAAGGGAGAATGGAAGGTGAGAGAGAGAGATAATACTAAGGTTTTCTCTTTAGTTAAATGAGATAGTTTTAGTTTTCATTCATTTTTTAGTTTACTTGAAAGACCAGTCCTCTTGTTGACAACAGGGTCTCATTGTAGACAACAACGTTTAGGAATGATTTATTCTTTTCAGTCATTTTTTTTAGAGGTTTTGATTCATCCTTGATAGTTTGTGTATTCTTGTTTGTTTGTGAATTAATTTTCATGGATGATAAAGAATATCTTGCAGAGTCAAAATGGTAGCAGTTTGTGGCAAGCTGATCCAGATCATTGATTTTAGTTTTATCTTTATGCTGGAGTATTTTTGTGTGGTACCCATCGGAGATATCTAAATTTGAATTTGGTCCATACTTTTTCAGGGGTTTTTAAAGAGAAATACACTTTCGGTATCTCAGAATGAAATAAAATCATATTTCTATTCTGTCTCATACATGTGTTTTCATGACTTGGTTACATTTTTCGCTTTTGGTCTCCATGTTCACTTTATTGTAAAATATGTATACATTTCAGTAGATTTGTATAAATTTTATTTTACATTGCAACATATCCAAATTATAAAATCATCCTTAATCCTTGTAATTAATACTCAGGGATTTAGTGAATGTTTTTGAGGCTATAAATCTCGGGTGACATTCCCAACTATCTTTTCCTAGCGAGGAAAGATATGAAAATGATTGAGTAAGGTGTTACATACCTTTTCCTCAACATTTATTTGGTGACCATACTGGGGAGATCTTCCATATATCTCTGGTTAATTGTATTCACGATTATCTTTGAATCTTTCTGTTTTTTTTCATATGCTCTTTGATTGATTTTTCTCATGACAATACCTTCTACAAGACAACCTAATATTGAACATGGTCTTAAGGACCAAACTAGAATTTCCTTGACTTCATTCAATACCATTCTAGAAACTGCTATTACTCGGGTTGAACTTGAATGCTCTTGGGAAGTAGTGGAACAAGATATAGGTGTCCGTGAATGTTGGGAAGCTAGGAAAAGGCATCCTAGAAATAAACAGTAACCTCCCTTTTTCAAAGTATTTCATTTTCATTTTCATGTTCTCGAATCCTCACATTTATAGAAGAAGAAGAGGATTGTCCCTTGAATCTATTCCCATCATTGAAATAGGAAGGAGTAAATCCATTTTGTTAACCCAAGAAAGCACTCAAAGGAGGACCTTGTCTAACTCTGCCAGTTCGCCCTTTTCTCTCTTACCCATCACTCCCAAAATGGAATCCGCAGGTGGTGCTAGTGGTGCTAGAGGTGCTTCATCATCCCAACCTTCGGCCTCATCAATAATTGGTCGTTTATACAGCCATTAGGTTCCTATCCAATCTGTTATGAATCCTACTAAACTTATAAATAAATACATGTTTTTTCAGTTTGAGGAAGATGCTATGACTACCCCATGGCATGTATCTTCTCCCTTGAATATATCACCCGCTACTCGTCCAATACCCAAGTTTAACGAGCATATTCCTAGGTTCTCGAGAAATAACATTGTCTCTACAAATGAACATCTAGTGGAATTTTCTAATTCTTTTCATAATATCAGAGATAATGATAACGATACATGCATGCACTTATTTGTCAAATCCCCTGAAGGGAAAGAAACAAATGATTTCTTTGATCTCCCTCCAAAGATCCTTTCCACTTGGGAAGAGTTGGTTTATTGGTTCAAGTCCAATTATGGACAATCTAAGAGCTCGATCAAACAGTGAAGGGAATATAACAATATTTCTTACAAAGATGGTGAAACTATCAAGTCCTTTAACCTACGCTTCACCAAAATGTACAATCAAATCCCTGAACTAATACACCCCCAAAACCAAGCCTCTTTCATGCATCACTTTAATGCGCTTCCCTCTCCTTATCATCATAGGATCGAATAAAAGGATATTGAAAATCTTGGCTCCACTCTCCACACTTTATTGGAGTACGAAGAGAAACTTGACATAACAAGTCTCCCCAAAGGAGACTTAGTCAAACAAGCAAATATGTATGCCCTTTTACAACTTGTACAACATATTAAAAACTAAATGATAGAATATGAACGAAAATGGAATGTTCCCTCACTTACTCCTAGGGCATCATCTTCTTCCTCAACACTTTTTAGAAATACCAATGAAATCAACTTTCAAACCAAATCCATCATGTCTCACAGTTGGTGTAACTTCTACAAAGAAAATCATGAAGAAAGTACTTGTGAGGTTAAGAAGAGTGCCAGAGATAAAATCTTTGGCAAGAAGCCCAAAACCACCATTTTTGTTCTAGATTAGGCAGAACCGAAAGATGTCATGATTATAAATACTAGGAACAAAACTTATGCTCCTAAAGGAAAGTACAACCCTCCTTGTGCCTCTTCCACTCCATCCTCGTCTTCACAAGGTACTAATGTACAATTTGTCAAATTTTCTAAGATTCAAGGAGTTCCTTCCCTTCTTCCCCCTTCCAAGTATAACATTCTTAACCAATTGGCTAACAACAAGGTCGATGCTACTCTTTTGGACATGGTTTTCGTCCTTGAACAACAAAAGCATCTCAATAATTTTATGGAAAGAAAATCTTCCACCATAGACAATCTTTCTGAAGAGGCAAAAGAAGAGGATTCCACTGTAAATAAAATAAGTGTAAATAATTTTAGACTGTAAATAATTTTAGACACCCTGTAAAAACCCTCCATTTTTCATTTCTGTAAAAATTATGGACAAGATAGCCCATTTTTTCCTAATTGATGGTGGTTCGAGTCCAAGCGTAATCTCAAAAATCATTATGGAAGAGCTAGGCTCATCACGTACCAATGAAAATTATAGAAGCATGCTCTCCTACAACAGTCTGTAGCAGTCAACAATAGGTGAAATCAAAGACGTGGCATTAGTTCTATGTGCACATCCCAAGATAAGGACAACCCTTAGCATCCAAGTAATTGACATGCCGATAAGAAACTATTATATTATCCTAGGAAGAGACTGGCAAGACCTAACAGGTGGATATCTTTCGCTTCATGAGACACATTTATCCATTCCTCAAAATGGAAAGAATATCATATTCCTAAGAGAAGGAATAATTTCACCATACATAGAGAGTGTGTTGGAAGATTGGTTGTTCTCATTGATGTCAACCCTAGTCATGGGTTTTGGACCGCAAGATTGATGAAGGTATTTGGACATGAAGGAAAAT
>ML793663.1:430110-447995 GCA_009831015.1 Picea engelmannii | reverse complement strand
TGTTTTTTCTATTTAAATTATCATTTTTGAAAGAGGAAAGGAGAGGGGGCCTCCTATGGGAAGATAGGGGTTCAAGTATTTCAAAAACAGAGTGTCATGTAAAGACTGATATTTATATTATATAATTTTTATTTTATGCAACATGGAATGCTTAGAGATCTATGACCTTGATGGATAGGCTGTGCTCCTTTTGTAATTATCTTTTACTTCTTCTTTGAATGCAAAGATAAATTTTGGCATGCATAAATTCTCATGTAAATCTAGCTTTGATTATAGTGAAGATTTCACTATTAATTACCTTTTTTTGTAATTTTCATTTAAATATCTTCATTTTGATACAAGACATTGTTTTGTATTTGGATGTCTCTAGATGGATATATAATTAATCACACCGTGAGCTTATGTGTTCATACCTTTTTTTCTATTTCCTCTATTTCCTATTGTTCATTAATTATCTAGCATTTAAGGTACATTCCTCTGATCTATGAAGTGTTGCAAATCTAATTAGATATTATTAGTAATTCCATCCTACATGCTCAATGTTCTTGACTTACTTGACTCACTCCATTAATATAAATCACATTATCAACTGAGGTTCCTTATCTCTTGTTCCATAGCAGTCTAGTGCAGACTTTAGGGATAACATCTTTTGGTGTCATTGTTGAGGATGAAGACACGAAGAAATCATTCCCTAGGATGTAAAACAACGAATACAACCATCTCTTGATGGTGAACAAGGATTGGTGACAGAAGTGACTGCGATATTTCACCTGGCCACTCCATGAAGGAAGGATCCTCTAGCGACTCCATTGATTCAGAATGTCAAAGGCCATGGATGATATCTTAGCCCGAAGATTTGCACATTTTGATTTCTTAGTTGTTCTTGGTTTTCAAAATGATGTTCCTATTATTCATAAATGGGGAGACTACCTTCCAAGGTTCATAGGATATCATCATGATCATCATGCACAACACTTGATCAATTTTCATCAATACATGGACCAACTCGATATTCATCACGAAGATGTATTGTTGAAAATGTTTATGTACTCCTTTGAAGGAGATGCAAGATAATCGTATTGATCTCTTCCTATATCGAACATTTCTTCACTAAAGGAATTTCATACTGTGTTCCATTCATATTGTAAGAAAATTTATTCTGCTGAGCTCCTCTTGAATGATTGTTGAGAAAATCAAATTTAAAGAACTTCTTAGAAATGATGATCAAGAGGGTTTTAGTGATGAAATTAGTAAAGATACATTTCAAGATAACCATGCTCAAGATGTACTGGAATGTTTTCAATATTCTCCTTATAGTTCTTATGACAATTCGAGTGGTCATCATCGTGGAGAGTTTGTTGCTGCAAATCTCTGTGAAGACCAATTTCTTAGTGAAGAAATTTTTGTTTTAAACCATTTTGAAGATCACACTGTTGATGAGAAGGAACAAAAATATCTATCATTACCATTAATTTTTTTTAAAGTGATCAAGTTTATGATGAATTTGAGGATGATTTTGAAGTATTAGATCGAAAACTCCATGCTAAGAAGCATTCTAGTCAGCAGTTTCGTGAGAACATCGAATCCATTCTCCATATATAATCAGATCTTGTGTATGACAATTATGGTTCATAGTCAGAGTATGGTTTCAAGAAGTAAATTTTTACATCAAGTGCATATAAGATCATAACAATGAACCAATATATCATAGTTACAAATCAGAATTTGAGGAAACCATTGAAAATTTTAATCAGGAGAAGATTTCAAATCTCAAAAACAATGGAAACAATTCACAACCTCTTCCTTTTTCATTCTCAGTATTTTAGAATGAAGATATTGACATCATCAATGGAGTAGTGTCTGCAAAAGATACTCAAAGAAAATCTAATATTCAACCAGAGAAGGAAAAGGAGGTCTTCATTGAGGTATCCTTTAATGTTTTTAATGATCCTATGGAAGATTATCTTGAATCATTAAATGATCCAAATTTATCTTTCTTTTTACACAGTAAGGATGGATCTGATTATCAATTCAAGACATAGTTTTTTATATTGTTGTTCATTGGAAGAGTCACAAGTATGGAAAGGATTTATCAGTGTAATTTTTTTCTTGAATGGTTCTTTTAGAAATTTGTCTTTACTTGATCAAGCAATTGAGTTGATTATAGTAGGAATTAGTGTACATAAATAAGTTCTCAGTTTGAGCATTTCATTTATGTTTTCAGTTTGTAGTTCAGTTTGCAGTTGGTATGCAAAGATGAATGAAATAAGACTCCATATCCCAATGGAGACAAAGCACCAATATAAAAATTTTGATTTTCAATTTGCAGAATAGTTTCCTTTTCCAGTTCATGGTCTAGTTTGTAGAATGGATTCTTTATATGAGTAGGGTTGGTATTAGTGTATGATGACCATTTACAAAAATAGGTTGCAAGATTCATAATTCTATATGGATAAGGAAGTAGTCTACGGTTCTTATCACCTCACAAGGAAGTGCTATCCCCAATTGGAGCCAATGTTATAAGTTAGATATGCAGGCTTAAAATATTAAATTTTGTACCAAGTTCCGACAGCGTATGTGACAAAGAGAAACACACTATCAAAAGAAGGGAATTTTTGTAACACAAATTATTGTTGTGAATATCATCACTAGTTTTGCAACCTGTGACAAAAATACTTAAATCTTGGTGTTAGTTCCTACATGCGAAAATTTTCTATGATTTTCGTAAAAAATTAAGAAATTTTGTTGAATATATTGCCTCTTGGGCTACATGAATAATTATAATGTTTTTATTTAATTGGATTTGGTTTTAATAAATTAATTGGATTTGGTTTTAATAAAGAAGGGAAAACTATTAGTTTTATCGACGAGCCCAATTTCCAAATATTATACAAGTCCAAGCACCTTAAGTCAAGAGCCAAGAAAACGACAGTCATCACCAAAGAGTTAGAAAATGAGTTCAAGTGTAAAGCACGGATGAGAATACCCTCAGTTGTTGCCACATGAAGCATTTCTCTACACATCGATACATCTTGGATACAAGAGGCCATATAAATCACTAGATGCTTTGTTTATTTTTTCATGTGGGATATTTCCCACAACATAAATAAATAAAAATGCACAAGTTTTTGAGCCCAAGACTAGGATGTCCAAAGCCGAGTTCACAATTGTTTAGAGTGCTCAAGGCATTAAGTTCTCAATGCGTCGACATGAAACAAAAATGATGGTGAATATATAGAGATCGAAATTTAGTATGTTATTGCATGTGGGATATTTTCCACTACATGCAAATGCTACGGATGTCATGGCAAGGTTTAAGTGCGCTCAGAACTGAGACAAAGGAGCATCCAAGTGTCAACAAGCATCATAAAATTCTTAAGTCTCAGATTCCATTCTGATTCTTAAGTCTCAAATTCCATGAGAGCCTTGGCTTCCAACATGTGGCATCTCTCTATTGTCTAGTAAACTGAGGTATGGGGGTAGATTGATTTCTCTCCAAAGTGGTCAAGTGACCCATGATTTGATTCTGATCTTGGACGAACTGAGTACTCATCTAGTCTATCTTTTGAGTCAAGAGAGAAATTGGATCTGTTGTACTGCTACTAGAATATTTGGTCTTTGCTTCTGTCTTGGAACAAGGATACTGAAAAGGGTCAACCTTTGATTCAAGGCGATTCTCTTCAATTTATATGCTATACTCTTTGTCTTGTGCCAAGGATGTGGGATTCTTATCCTTCATGATGAAACACAATTACCCATCAAATGCATTCATATAAAGGATATGAACAACTGCATATAGAGGAGGTAAATTTGTCAGGATTTTGATCCAGGTGGATATCGATGGCCACCCACCTTTTCCAACTGGCACAAAACAATTTTATGACAATTTTGGTAATTTACTATTTTTAGCAGTTTTTAACTTTCGGGGCCATTTTGAGGACCTAAATGAAGTTTTTTCGGGATAGATCTTCTCCATCATAAATGAAGGCTCTAAATGAGCCCCCAAAATTAATTTCCTTGATGATACCTTTCAAACAAGCTATCCTGCACCTAAAACGAAGATCGTATGCAAAAGTTACGACCTCGACAAGTTGATGTACTAACTTACCCAAACGGGGCCCACATGACTTTTGGCGCTTCATCTCCTAGAGTTAGGTTTTTGGATGTCTAGGGTTTTTGAAATTCTTGTTTATTGTAAAAAGGCCTTCAGAGCCTCATTTTAATCATCTTCTTACGAATGAGCGCATTCGTCACATCTCTTCTCAGAGATAAGCCTCCACCATTTCAACAAGCTTGTTTTCCACTGCATTTTACAGTTTCAGCTTATTTCCTTATTGAATAGAAAACCAATTTTATTGTATCTCTGTTATTCTGTGTTAATCATCTTTTAATAATATGTATTCATTTTTTTATTCTCATAAAATACGGCTCAGTGGTATCAGAGCGGTCTTCTCCTTGTCGTCTTAATGCATGTTCCCAACGAGGTCAGGGTACAAAGAATTGGGTCTCAAGCTTGTTTGTCTTGAGAAAAAAATCTCTCGCACTCCCAAGTGACCTCTCATGGTAGGAGAAAATAAATATGAAAGGAAAGGAGATCCTTTCAAAAAAATTCTTGAGGAAGCCCTCATGCAATAGAGGAACGATATGATGGATAGTTTCATGCAAATCCTTCAATGACTACCAACAGGTGACACATCTTCCTCGAGTGGAGGCACCGCCCCCTTCAAGGTACACATAAACTTTGATATTCCTATATTTGAAGTTCAGACAGACGCAGGTGTTGTATACAAGTGGTTGAATCTACTAGAAGGGTATTTTTTTGTCCATAACTTTTTGAATAGAGAAAAGATTACTTTTGCACTCCTCAAAGTCGTTCCCCATGTCATATATTGGTGGGAAACTTTCTGTGAGAAAAAGGAAACAGAGGAACCCTCATTATTTACAATCATGACCACATGGGAATCCCTCGGGGATGCTATTAAGGAACAATACTACCCTGTCGGAAGTTATGACGACTTGTATACCAAATGGATCACACTGCGGCAAGAAAGAGACCAAGCAGTTCTAGAGTTCACAAATATATTTCATACCTTGCGCACCAAGCTGGGTATCAAATATTTAGAGCGACATCTGGTGCTCAAGTATCGTGGTGCTCTGCATAGATACATACATACTAAAAGGGAATTTATGGACATCTCGTCCTTGGGAATGGCCTATCGATATGTTGTCAAAATTTAGCAGAACCTCAAACAAAAGACGCGAAAATTTGGGCCTGGGAACCCCTCATAGAAAAATCCAGGAAAGGGCGGCCCCAACCCACATAAAAAAGGACAGAGAAAAGATGGACAATATCAAGACAACTATTCCAATCCACAAGCAAAGAAGGACATCAAAAAGACAAAGAAAGATACCGGGAAGTGGTGCGACTTCCATAAGAGACCTTGGAATAACACTGTTGATTGTCGCTCAAAGCAGTTGTTGGTGGCCAAAGTGAAAGCCTCTGAATCAAATGTGGGTTTTGAATCTGAGTCAGAAACAGAAAGGGGAAGACAGATCATTAACGTGGAACCCAGTGCCACCATTTCTACCACCAAGCTCCAACTTGGTGAACCAGACAAGCCATAATAAGGTGAGTGCCTCTTCCATTCACATATGTGGGTGAAAGGCACCCCGCTGCACTTCATCATTGATAGTGGTAGCCAAAATAACCTCATCTCAACAGAGGTCATCAAGTAGTTGGCCCTGCCAACAATGTCTCACCCATAACCCTACACTATTGGATGGCTCTGCCAAGGAAGCGATCTTCGCGTCAACCAATAGTGTTGATTGTTGTACGACATCAATCCCTTCAAATACGAGGTATTGTGTGATGTTTCTCCTCTCGAACTTTGTAATGTTATTTTGGGACAACCTTATTTATGGAAACATCATGTTGCATATGAGTCTAGGCCTCGTAGTGTTATTATTACTTTGAACAAGAAATTGTACAGGATACTCGAGGAAGTCCCTCCTAGTGTTATTTCCTTGATATCTGTCAAGCAATGTAGGAAGGTCATCTCTCAGACAAGGAAATTTTTCTTCTTCATGATTCTCTCTCAGAGTGAGCGAAAGATCACAACCACATCTAGGGCCTCCACGACCGATCTCTCCACACAACAGAAGCAAGTGGATAAGGTCATGGAAGAATACTCATATATCTTCTCTTCTACTACTGGTGTACCTCTATACTGCAAGGTCAAGCATCCCATTGATCTGACCCCAGGAGCACCTCTACCCAATGGGCCATTCTATCGTCTCTCTCTATTAGAAAACGAGGAGATCAAGCGGCAAATCCAAAAACTTCTCCACAAGGGGCACATCTGTCACAACTCATCTCCTTGTGGGAGCCCAATCATGTTGGTGTAGAAGAAAGATGGTACCTAGCGACTCTGGATTGATTACCGAGCCTTGAATAAAATAACAGTCCAAAATTGGTACCTGATTCCCTGAATCGAGGACCTCCTTGATCAGCTCATGGGGGCCAAATACTTCAATAATATTGATCTAAAGTCTGGCTACCACCAAGTCCCAATAGAACATAAATATGTATGGAAGACCACCTTCAATTCAAAATAAGGTCTTTTTGAATGGTTGGTCATGCCCTTTGGTTTGAAAAATGATCCAACAACTTTTATGAGGATGATGGACGATATCCTATGACATTTCACCAAAAATTTTGTAGTGGTGTATCTAGATGACATCCTCATCTACAGAAAGACTTGGGTGGAACACTGGAAGCATATGCAACATGTTCTACACACCCTGCGGCCGCACAAACTATATGCAAACTTGGAAAAATTATCCTTTGGCATGGACATGGTCCATTACATAGGCTACATTGTTGATCAGCATGGTGTGCATGTGGATCCAACCAAGATCCAGTTCATCTGTGACTAGCTAGCCCCAACCACACTCACTAAAATTCATAGCTTCTTGGGCCTCACCAATTTCTATCGCAGGCTCGTGTTGGGATTCTCTCATATCGCATGGGCCCTCAGTTAAGTAACCAGGGGTGGCGGTAAGGAAAAATTTGTGTGGGGCCTTTCCCAACAACAAGCCTTTGAGGACTTGAAGAATCATTTGTACTCATCCCCATTAATTTCATTATCGGACCTGCGTCATCCCTTTGAGATCGAGACATATGCTTTAGACTATGATGTGGGAGTCATTCTCACTCAACACGGCCACCTCGTGGCATATCATAGTGAGACACTAGAATATGTTGTCCATAAGTACCCTACTTATGACAAAGAAATTTACTCCATTGTGCAAGCCTACCTCCAGTGGAGACATTACATTCTTGGGAAGGAGACAATCATCCACACTAATCACAAGCCACTATAGTTCATGCAGACCCAAGGCAAATTACATAATGACCGCCATTAGAAGTGGTCCACATACTTATAACAATTCCACCTCAACATCAAGTATAAAATAGGAAGTACCAACTGAGTTGTTGATTTCTTCAGCCAACCTCTAGTCGCGACACTCACCACAGTGGTAGACTCTTACGACCATGAGACCTTCAGATGGCCCCACCTCTATGAGACAAACCCTGAATTCTCCACCACCTACCAAATGTTGGGCGCCAACTTAGTGGTCACTAATTTCCATCTTTAGCAAGGATTTTGTGTCGTCTGGACCATCTTTTTGTTCCATCAAGAGAGCATGTGAAGATGATTTTGGAATCTCACTACAGTTGGGTGGCGGAACACTTTCGCGTTGAAAAGACAGTGGAAGTGTTGCAGAAACATTTCTACTGGCAGAAACTTCGACAGGATGTTGACAAGTATATCAGGTCCTACACCACCTACGCTATTTCCAAACCAATCACAAAGAAACAAGGCATGTACACCCCTCTGCCTACTCCTGACAGGTTGTGGGAATCCATATCAATGGTCTACATTTCGGACCTCTCGTCCACCAAGAGGGGAAATGACTGTGTTTTTTTTTGTTTTTGATCACTTTCCCAAGATGGAGATTCTAGTCACTTGCAAGAAGAACATCACATCATAAGCCACTGCCAAGCTCTTCTTTGAACGAGTATGGCTACATTTTGGGATCCCACAAACCATTATCTCATACCATGATAGTCGGTTCCTCAACACATTTGGTCGAGCCTCTAGTCACTGCTGGATACCAAGCTCACCAAATCCACTTCCTTCCACCCCCAGATAGATGACCAAACTGAGGTTGTCAATCAGATGATCATACATATCCTGTGCATATACAATTAAAAACACCCCCGCACATGGGATGAGAGTCTTCCCTATGTCCATCATAGATACAACCGAGCCCTACATAGCTCAACTGGCCGCAACCCCTTTCAGGTGGGATTGGGATTCCAACCAATGGGCCCCATGGATGTTGCACTACCCCTGGCGACCACCTCGACCGAATCATCCCCTGCTCCACTAGAAGATGACAAAGCCACCCAATTCATTGAGAGGATCTAGCACATCCACCAATGGGTTTAGGATATTCTACATAAGTCTAATGTCAAGTACAAGCAACGCCATGATCAACATTAGGTGCCACATAAGTTTTAGGTGGGTGACAAAGTTTGGTTGCACTTGCATAAAGAACGCCTTATAGGGACCCATCAAAAGCTTCTCCCACTCCATTATGGGTCGTAAAAAATCACCAAGGTTGTGGGTGATAATTCTTTTGAGATCAAAATTCCTCCTTTCCTTGGCCTGCACCCAGTCTTCAACATGGCTCTCCTTTAGCCATATTTCCCACCATTATTAGACACCTCAGAGATAATAGAGTAGTTGACACCAACATAGCTCAACCCTGAATTCATGCAACAAGAATCCAATGATCAAATTGTGGACACACATATCAAGTGCACTCGACAACAAAGGATCCAACTTTACCGAGTCGTCAAAGCTAGGAAACTCTTACACCAAGGCAAGTGGCTCACTTGGGGCCAAATTCAACAAAAATTTCCTCATATGATGGGGGAACTCAAAGAAATGCAGACCATTACTTCCTAAGGAGGGAGGATTGATATAGGTGGATATCGGTGGCCAACCACCTTTTCCAACTGGCTCAAATGATTTTTGGGATTGAGCTTCTCAATCACAGACAGAGGCTCTGAATTTAGACCCCAAAATGAATCTCCTCGACGATACCTTTCTAATAGGCTATCATGCTCCTAAAACGAATATCGTATAGAAAAGTTACGACCCAGGGAAGTTGATGTACTAACTTACCTAAACGGGGCCCACATGACTTTTGGCGCTTCATCTCCTAGGGTTAGGTTTTTTGATGTCTAGAGTTTTTGACTTTCCTGTTTATTGTAAAAAGGCCTTCATATCCTCATTGTAATCATATTCTTGTGAATGAGCGCAACCATCACATCTCTTCTCAGAGACAAGTCGTCACCATTCCAGCAAGCTTGTTTTCTGCTCCATTTTAGAGTTTCAACTTATTTCCTTATTGAATAGAAAACCATTTTTATTATATCTTTGTTATTTTGTGTTAAGAATCTTTTAATAATCTGTATTCATTTCATTATGCTCATAAAATCTAGATCATATTTGGTTGTACAATCTATCAAGCCTATTGTCAAATTCACTCACTATTTCATTCTATTTATTCTTTATTTGATTGAACTGATCTATAATCATTCCATTGTCCTTCTTTATTGTCCATCTGTTCTTGAACAAATTGGAGAAATATTCATAAGATTCTATGTGTCTATCAGGAAGGCCTCTGAACCATCTTTGAGCATCCTCAGTAAGTGATGAGGTTAGTAGACTCATTTCTAGATCCTTATGTTCCACTTATTCATTATCCATGTCTAGGCCCATATCACAGATATGATCATCAGTTGTGACCACATTGTTTCCCAAGAACTTTGGAAACCATTTGTGAGACTCTTTTGGCATGGAATTAGGGTGTATGAACATGTTGGTCATGTTCAAGGATTTTTAAACGTGTTTTTACCAAGGGAAAGCTATTGGATCAAGGGGAAAGGTACCCTGGAAAATGGTTTTGATATTGGGAGATTTGAGAGGAGGCCTTCTTCGATAAACCTTAGAATTCTTGAATCTTCCTGGGGGAAGTATCTTAAGGGAAGGTGTATTCTGGGATGGTGGATTCATTAGATGAGCTTCAAGAAGAGCTCATCAAGGGTGGAAGGGGAACTACCTTCCAGTGGAGTCGCCATGCAATCTTGGGGCAAAGGCTTTGGGAAGGAATCTTTCCAAAATGTTATCTCACAAACTCTAGGTTTGGTAAGGTCTAACCCAATCCACGAGATGGTGATAACGGTGGGATATTCTACCCATTGTCACCTTAGATAAAATCTCCCCTCATTTTAGTGAAGGATAAATCCAACACAAGGGGGGAATCCCAGGTGACCCTAGGGGGAAATGAAGTGGAAAGTTATATTATGGAGGTGAATCCATTATATATCAAACTACTAAGTGGAGGATCACTTGGAAATGAGTCTCAAAGATGGTCAATGGTTTCTGAGTGCTTGAGTACCTGCGGAAGATTGTTGTACATGCCTGAGACACAAGAAAACACAAGATACAAGCCCAATAATCTAATGGAAAAGAAATTGAATCTTGTTGTACCAATTAGCAGAAGTATCTAATGATATAAATCAGCAACGAAATGATAATAGGAGCTTCTAAACAAGTCACTAAAAGTCCAATAAAATATGCAAGAGACTAACTAGCAATTACTAGTGTAACTCAAGTATGATAGAACAAGACTTTAGCAACAATTAAAGGTTTTTAGATACAATTGTTGAAGATATATTATTTCCGCCGTATGGCTGTAGAAAAAAAATTCTACAGAAGAAAATTCCAACCACTGAAGCTTGCAAGTAAACCACCCAAAATAAGCACAATAACAAGTAGATAAATTTGGTAGCTTCCTAGCAAATTCTGATGGTTAGAAAATGAATAAATTTGAAAGTTATGAAGTGTTTTACTGCAGCCCTAATGGATGTAGCATAAATTTATTACAACAATAAGATTTACTTGGCAAAATATGACACCCTAGTGGCATAACAAAACTAGTAGCATGTAGAATTGATTACACTTCAAACAATTTGAAAATATCGTAAAATCATGTTACCCAATGCAAGTGATTTTATTTCTCCAGTGCAAATTTCAGATTAGTCTCTTCAAAAATTGGGTAAATGGAGTCTTGTATTGTAAGATATAGATCCACAATATCCCTAGGAGTGTAAATCCTCTTACTCCCTAAGGCATGCAAATCAAACTTAGGTAAATCTAGGAGGGTGTACACCCTTGTACTCCTCCTAGCAACCTTGAAAAAGACTTGTCAAATATAAAATGAGATGAAGATTGAAGGAGGGTGTATGAACTTATACTCGTCATATGGTTTCAACCAACGACAATTATGAAAAAAGCAATAAGAACTAACAATTGCAAATTTTCCTTACCAATTTCAAGAGAGATGCAAATATAAAACCCTAGTTCACCAAGCAATGACCATTCATAAGCAAGAGAAAATACCTCCAATAGGTGTGCACCACCTTATCTCCAAAAATCACCAACACACTTCACCATAAGAAATTTTCACAAGAGAAAGATATCCAAATTTCCCAAAGAGAACAAAAATTCCAGGCAAATAATCTTCTCATAATAAGAGAGCTATGATAAAATGACCAGAGTTTGATCTATGTTTATACAAATATCATAAAAAGTTTTTGTCCACTTATCTTTGTGGTAAACCACACAATAAGGTGTCAACAACCCTTGTTTTTCCCCTTGACATCATAAATTCAAAATTAACGTTTTAAAAACATGCACATAAGAAACCCTAATATGATGTCATCCCTCTCTAGGGTGACGTTTTGGCACTTTTGGTTGGAATTTGAGCTTGGGGATGAATCGTTGGGCCTCCAAATGCATTATTCCCAAGAGATATGGTCTTCTCCATCAAGGTGAGGCTTCTCCTCTCCCATAATTCCAAGTGTTCATCTCCACCACCAAACCCTAGCCCTAGGGTGACATCAAGCCCTCCAATTGTGACATTTTGGCCTCAAAAAAGCAATATGTTGGGCTATAAAAGGGCTAGGATAGATCCTCCAAGGTATCTATCAAGCCTCCAAAGGAAAACATTTATCTTCTTCTTTTTCCAAAGTGTTGGTCATGGTATCCAACATGTGGGCTTCAAGCCCCAAGGAAGCCCAAGCTAGGCTTGTTCTTCCAAAACTATCCACCAACTAGGTCCTACAAAGACAATGAATATTCCCTCCAAGGATCTCAATTCAAATGCATCACGATAAGTAAATCAAATCAAAGAAAGAGAAACCTAAGAATGTGCATCAAAAACCACCTCATTAAGCTAAACAAGTGCTTAAATACCCTATGCAATTTGTAAGGTTTAGGTATGGGAGGGTTAACAAGGTGACCTATTGGGTGAATAATTCCCTAATTCAAGGAGTGTTTCCCAGGTGAACCCATCTCTAAGTCATGTGGAGAAGATGATATGGATCGGAGAAATATTTTTGGGGAATTGTTTCATGAAATAAAAGGTATTGTAGTGTCTCATTTATGGGTGTCATTTGTTGATGAATGCAACTATGTGAGACATTCTCTAGCTTGCAAACCTGTGAGGTGTGGATCATTGCAGCTATGTGAGTCTTTCTCTCAGCTTACAAACCTGAGAGAAATCCCCTAAGAAGGGTATGTGGTTCATTCCTGAGACAGAGCTAGTAGCGTAGATATGACCTCCTTCATTCAGAGAGTTGAGAAGAACTCCAAATGATTGTCCAGTGGGAAAGGTGATATGTTGAGTTGGACGTGCATGTGGCTTAGCACAGGGTGAACATGTGACATCCCAAAGCGTTGGGTGCATTTTCATGTCAATAGAAATGAATATGATGTATTAGCCTCCTCTGAGTAGCAGAGTTGACAAGAAGACTCCAGATGATTCTCCTATGTGAGGCAGTGAAAAAGAAGATCTGTAGAGTGAACATGCCTCTGGACGAGCACGGGTGAACGTGTGAAGATATGGTTCTTCTGTGTAATGCAGTGAACCAGAGATATGACATCCCTATGGATGTGCCCCTAGTGGATGAGCACTAGTGGGTGTATCATATCCTTTTCTATATGTTTTTCAAGAGTCAGACCTGCCTGTAACCCTAACTGTTATGTAAAGGGTACAGGTCAGCCCCACCTTAATGTAATTAATTATAAATGTAAAAGATAATTAATCTGGATAATATTAATTATAATAATAATAATAAATATATTATAAGATAAGTGAGGTCGGCCCTGTTGTGCTAATAGACACTTTTGTTGACATAATTTGGTTAGTATAAGTAAAGGTAAAATCCCCATTGTGGAAATATATCTTTCTTGGATGTTTGGAAATTTCATCAAGTACACTTCTTTAGCAAAAGGTGCCCACCTATCTTGGGTTCTAGAGTTCTAGGGTTTGAGAACCCTCTTATGTGCTAAGGTATTTCTTGGATATTATAGCAAATTATTTGTCTAGGTTTTCTTCCCTTGTTGAGAAGGGTTTCCCAGGATACATTTTGTGTTCTTGTGCATGGTGCTTCTTCTTGTGATCTTGGTTGCTGTAGAATTTATGTTTATAGTTAAATTATAAAATGGAATGAACTTCATGCTTAACATAATTCTTATGAAAAATCAACATGGTATCAGATCATAGGTCTTGAAAGAACCCATTGCACAAGCATATACCAAGTCTCATATTTTACCACTCATCTCTCCTCTTCTGCAGAACTGTACGACCCTCCTAGGGTTTCCAGAAAATTCGTATGAACTTTCTTTATGAGGTGTTTCAGCCCTTAAACACTTGAAATTTGGGGCTAATTTTGGCCTATGAGAGTATGGACTCCTCCAGTGCATCTCCATAGACTCTCAGAGTGACATTCTGAGCATTTTGAAATTTTGTCCCTAGGGTTTCTAGGGTTTCGCTAATTTTTGTAGAAATTTCAGAATTAGGGTTTCTGCAAACTCATTGAAGGAGATATTCAACTCACCAGTGTTCTCCTATATCTCAGAGGCTTATTGTTGGCAGTCATAATTCCAATAAAACCTAAAATTTATAGCCTAGCCTAGCCGTTAGGCTTTCTATCCTAGTTGACAAAGGGTTGTGAAGAATCTAAAATTATGATGAAAAAAAAATATGATGGAAGATAAAATTGATGGATCAAGCAACTTCAAAGTTCTTGAAAGACAAGAATTCAAAAGAAGACTTATTGTGGGTAATACAAAAGGGTTTACCAGAGACAAGTATCAATGAATAGAAGGAAGATGACGTCAGGACAAGGAAGACAATCACCTACTCAAGCCCTTACATTGAAGGGCCAGCTTCAAAATAAAAAAGATGACAAAAGGTGACACCATGACTATCTTCTTCATAAATATCTCAAAGGATAGAGATCATCCAAGATCCATTGGATAAATCATATCATCATCCTCAGGTATGCACTTGTATATATTATTTGTATCATTTTCATGAGTGAAATTGTAGAAGGAAGGAACCTTTGCTAAAGTCATGGATCCAGAGGGATCTCAGTGCATTCAGAGAAACAACACCCTCAAAGTAAAAACTCCAGGTTTGATTGTTGTAATTTTCATTCCTCTAACCTATATTTCTAAAAGTTTGCTACATTACAAGTAGGTATTGTAGCTATGACAATATTTCTTAAATTGTCTTGATTCTAGAGATCTACTCATTATTCTCCTTTAGGAGATATTCTTGTGTTGGTTCTTTTTGTTTTCTTGTTCCAGATAGGTTAACAAGAAAATAAGATGCTTATCCTTTAGAGAAAGTCACTTGACTTAGAAGGTACCAAAACCATTTGTGAAAGAAGAAGAATAGAACCATCATTGAGACAACCAATGCTACAAAGCATGATTAGAATATTTCTAGGATTCCATGGGAAGAAGCATGCATGACACATTATATGTGAAAAACAAGAGTCTTCACCGGAATTTGAAAAACATAACTCCCGAAGAATTCTTCATCAGAATGAAGCCTGATATTGAACACTTCAGGTTATTTGGGTTCCCAATGTATTTTCATGTATCGAAAGAAAAGAAGTCCAAGATAGATCCTTTAGAATAAAGGATATAATTAATCTTCAAATACATCCCTAGTCAGATACAGATTGAGACAAACATAGAAATTTTCCTTGAAGAGTGACAGTTTTTCAAAGACCCCGAGAATCTCATATGGATATTGACAGTGAGACAATACCTTCTCCCCCTTCAGCAATTTAGAGGGAGAAAGACATTACTCTAGGTTATCCAGGTTCTCTAGTTGATATGTTCAGAGATATTATAGTAGGGCATAAAATGCCTACCTAGACTCACTCTGCAAGAGGCAGAGAAACATACAAGCCTCTCAAGGCACATTCTAAGAAAGCAAAAGAGATTTTAGAGCTATCCTTCAGTCATGAGTCACTTCATTGATGCTGAGACTCCTTGTCTTATAGAAGCAAAAAGAGAACCGGTATGTCAATATGCCATCATAGAAGAATACCATTATATCTTAAAGAATGATGCATAAGATATTATTCAGGGACCAGAAAGGGAAGTCTGTGGTAACTTCCAATTGGATCTATAGATCAAGCATATAGTTGATGGAAGTGTTGAGAAATAAAAAATGAGATCTATAGCCATAGGTTTCTCATAAACAGAGGGAGTTGTCTATGATGAGACACTTGACCCAGTGAAACCGATACACTTCCATCCATACTACCATCCATGAGTTGGAAACTATATCAGATAGATAGATTCTTGATGAGTTTGGATTTCAGCAAGAGTGTTGTTGATCCAAACCTATACAGTGTTGGTGATGAGAACCTAATCCTGATGACTTATTCAGAAAGCATTGTTGTTGGATACAAGTAATCCTTAACTTCTAAATTCGAGATGAAGAATATGAGTATGATGCACTACTTCTTGGGACACGAAGTATGATAGAGGACTGATAAGATTTTCCTAAGTCAAGGAAAATATAAAGTGAAAATATTAAAGAATTTCAGTATGACAGAATGAAAAATCCACCGTGATGGATTTAAAGAAGAAGATTGATGATAATTCATATGAGATTGATCCACAACTTATTGGATCACTAATGTATATGGTTAACACCAGACTTGATTCATTCCATGTAGTGAATGTGCCTAGTCATTTCATGAGTCAACCAAGACAGACTCACTAGATAACAACAAAACATGTATTGAGATATATACGAGGCACAGTTGGATATGGCCTGAGATATGCCTCCACTATGAACTTGAGTTTGTAGGATATGTCGATTCAGATTGAGCAAAAATTACAGTAAACTGGAAAATCACATCTAGTTGATGTTCTATTGTGAAGTTTTCCATGATTTCCTAATACAGCCGAAAAAAAAACTTTGTATCCTTGAGTACCACAGAGATAAAGTATATATCATCGAGTGTGTGAATCAATGTGGCTTCAAAATATTCTGAAAATTTTACTTGACCATGAGATGGATCCTATGATGATAACCAAGAGTCGTGAGTAAAGATCCTTGAGAACCTAGTGTTTCCTGATGAATCAAAATACAATGAGATGAAATATCCTTATATCAGAGATATGACGTAGAGGAAAATCGTACACATGCAGTACCTTCCTACACATGAGTAGATTGCATATATATTCACCAAATTAACTTCATGAAGAATGGCTCCATAGTTAAGAGGGAGAGTCGATAACTCCAGCCAAGACAAAATTCAAAATACATATGTGTGAGAATTGGAATAATAAAGAATGCCTCCCTAGCTGAGAGGGAGTGTTGATGAATGCAGTTGTGTGAGACATTCTCCAAATTACAAACATGTGAGGTGTGGATCATTGCAGCAATGTGAGTCTTTCTCTCAGCTTACAACCCTGAGAGAAATCCCCTAAGAAGGGTACATGGTTCCTACTTGAGACAGAGCTAGGGACGTAGAGATGACCTCCTCCATTCCAAGAGTTGAGAATAACTCCAGTGGGAAATGTGATCTGTTGAGTTGGGCGTGCTTGTGGCTGAGCACAAGGTGAATGTGTGAAATCCCAAAGTGTTGGGTGCATTTTCATGTGAACAGAAATGAATATGATGTATTATCCTCCTCTGAGCAGCAGAGTTGACGAGAAGACTCCAGATGATTCTCATGTGTGATGCAATGAGAAAGAATATCTATAGAGTGGGCGTGCATGTGGACGAGAACAAGTGAACGTGTGAAGATATGGTTCTTCTATGTAATGTAGTGAAACAGAGATATGCCATCCCTATGGATGTGCCCCTAGTGGATGATCACTAGTGGGTGTATCATATCCTTTTATATATGTTGTTCAAGAGTTAGACCTTCCTGTAACCCTAATTGTTATGTAAAGGCTACAGTTCGACCCCACCTTAATCTGATTAATAATAAATGTCAAAGATAATTAATATGGATAATATTAATTATAATAATAATAATAATAAATATATTATAAGCTAAGTGAGGTCGGCCTTGTTGTGCCAATAGACACTTATGTTGACATAATTAGGTTAGTATAAGTAAAGGTAAAATCCCCATTGTGGAAATATATCTTTCTTGGGTGTTTGAAAATTTCAGCAAGTACACTTCTTTGGAAAAAGGTGCACAGCTCTATTGGGCACTAGATTTCTAGGGTTTGAGCACCCTCTTGTGTGCTAAGGTCTTTCTTGGTGGTGAAGGTCTTTCTATTGAAGATTATAGCAAAGGATTTGGTTGGTTTTTCTTCCCTTGTTGAGAAGGGTTTCCCAGGATACATTTTGTGTTCTTGTGCATGGTGCTTCTTCTTGTGATCTTGGTTACTGCATCATTTATGTTTATGGTTAAA
>ML793663.1:375200-425509 GCA_009831015.1 Picea engelmannii | reverse complement strand
GCATCATCCAACAGTGTCGCATGTCCTATGACATCAAGCCCTTCAAATATCAGGTATTGTGTGATGTTTCCCCACTCAAATTTTGTGATGTTATTTTAGGACAAACTTATATGTAGAAGTGTCATGTTATTTATGAGTCCCAACCCCATAGTTTCATTATTACTTTGGGACGTCGGGCCTATAGGGTTAGAGAGGTAGTTATGACTACTGCAATTTCATTGATCTTGGAAAAACAATGCGGTAAGGTAATATATCAAACTAAAGTGTTTTTCCTCTTCGTAGTCCGATCAAAAGGTGAATGAAAGGTCACTGAGACTTCCACAACCTTTTCATAGGATCTCTCTACATAGCAGAAGAAAATGGACAAGGTTGTAGCAAAATATAGAGATATATTCACTTCACCTATGGGGGTGCCTCTACACTGTCAAGTCAAACATCCCATTGAATTGATTCCTGATGCACCCTTACTCAATGGTCCAATATATAGGAACTCCCTTCTAGAGAATGAGGAAATAAAGATTTAGATTCATTAGCTCATCCATAAGGGCCACATTTGACCAATATCCTCGCCTTGTGGGAGCCCAATTTTGTTGGTACAAAAGAAGGACGAGACATGGAGGCTCTATATTGATTATAGATCCCTAAGCAATATCATTGTCAAGAATCGATACCCGATCCCCCAGATTGACAATCTCATTGATTAGCTTAAGGGTTCCAATTCATTTAGTAATATTGATCTAAAGTCTCACTACCACCAAGTTTCGATAGAAAAAACTAATGTATGGAAAACAACCTTCAAATATAAAGAAGGCATTTTTGAATGTTTTTTCATGCCTTTTGGCTTCACTAATGCTCTACTAACATTCATGAGGATGATGGATGATATGTTGCATACGTTTACAAACTCTTTTTTGGTCATATATTTAGATGACATCCTCATATTCATTCAGACCTGGGTAGGACATCTGCGGCACAATGAACATCCAACAAGACTTGAGCACCCTATGGAAACATAGGCTATATGCCAATATGGAGAAATTATCTTTCGGCATGTAATGAATTCAATATTGGGGATACATCATGGATGAACATGGGGTGCATGTGGACCCATCAAAGATCCAAGTAATCTGTGGTTGGCCAGCCTTGAAGACTGTGACAGAGCTCCACAAATTATTTTTCTTTGCTAAATTTTATCATAGTTTCATGTTGTGATTCTCTCATGTTTCTTGGCCCTTAAGTCAAGTGACCAAGGATAGAGCTAAAGCCAATTTTTCATGTTCTGAAACACAACAGAAAACATTCCAGGATCTAAAACATCACTTTTTCTCTGCACGAGTCCTCATGTTTCCATACCTGCAACTTCCATTTGATATAGAGATAGATTCCTCTAACTATGTTATCAATGTAGTCCTCATTCAACAGGGACATTTGGTGGCCTATCATAGTGAAACACTATCTAGTGTTGTTCACAAAAATCCCACCTATGAAAATATATATAGTCCATTGTGTAGGCATGTCGATAGTGGAAGCATTATATTCTAGGAAAGGAAACAATCATCCACACTGAGCACATGCCTCTGTAATTCATGAAGAAAAAAGGAAATTTACGAAATGAATGCCATCAGAAGTGGTCCACATACCTATAACAAGTCCACTTGAACATCAAGTATAAGAAGGGAAGCACCAACCATGTTGCAAACTGTGTCAGTGGATTCCTAGTTGTGGCACTAACCATAGTTCTTAACTCCTGTGGGAATGAGACCTTTGGGTGGCCACATTTATACAACGATGACTCTGACTTCATTGTTACCTATCAGAAATTGAGTTCAAGAAATCCAGTTCTCGACTTTCATCTCCAGGATGGAATGCTATGCCATCTGGGCCACCATTATGTTCCTTCAAGTGAGCATGCAAAGTTGATTTGGGAAGCTCATTACAGTTGAGAGTCGGGTGGCAAGACACTTTGGCATGGAAAAAAAAGTGGAAGTACTACAAAAGTATTTTTATTGGTCAAAGCTTTGACAAGATGTCATCAAGTATATTAGATCATGCACTACCTATGCCATTTCCAAACCTTCCATTAAGAAACAAGGGTTGTATACCCCTCTTCCTAGACCTGATAGGCCTTGGGAGTCCATCTCCATGGATTACACATATGTTCTACCTTCAACCAAGCATGGTAATAACCGTGTCTTCATGGTTTTTGATATATTCTCTAAGACGACAATTTTGAAACCCTACAAGATGAGTACCACAACAGAGGCCACTGCTAAGCTCTTCTTCGAGTGTGTTTGGATTCATTTCGGTCTACCAAGAACTATTATTTTATATTGTGATAGAAGTTTCTTGAGTACATTATGTTCTACTTTGTGGTCATTTATGGACACCAAGATCACCAAATCAACTTCCTTCCACCCCCAAACCAATGGACAGGCGGAAGTAGTCAATATGATGATTGTGCATATCTTGAGAATGTACAACTCCAAACATCCTCACACATGGGATGAAATTATTCTTTATTTTCAACATTTATGAAATCAATCCCTTCATATATATTCTAGACATATCCTTTTTCAGGTGTGCTTGTGGTTCTAGCCATTGACCCCAATGGATGTATCTCTGCCCATAGCATCCACATAGGAAGAATATGCCAATGCTCAAAATCAGGCTAATAAGGAAACCATATTTGATGAACAGATTCATCACATCTGCCAACAATTCCATGACATATTGTAGAAATACAATTCCAAGTACAAGAAACGACATGACCAACATCAGGTTCCACACAAGTTTAAGGTTGGTGATAAGGCTTGGTTACATTTGCAGAAAAAGCACCTTGTAGGACCCCATCACAAGATTTTCCAACTTCAATATGGGCCTTACACCATCACCAAGGCTATAATAGGTGAGAATTGTTTTTAATTAATTATTCCACCATTCCTTGGCGTGCATCCAATGTTTAATGTGGATCTCCTTCACCCATATTTTCCACATCCACTGGACACCTCAGAGGTAGATGAGTACTTGTCCCCTATAGAACTCAACTCTAACTTCCTTGAATAGGATATAGTTGATCGAATCATGGATACATAGATGAAAGGAACCCTTCAACAGGCATACAACTCTACTGAGTCGTCAAATCAATGTAGCTTCTTCACCAAGGCAAGTGGCTCACAAGGAGATAAATTCAATAGAATTTTCCTCGTATTATGAGGGAACTCAACGCAATGGAGACCATTTATTCCTAAGGGGGAAGGGCTGATCCAAGTGGATATTGGTGGTCACCCACCTCTTCCACTAATTGAATAGTTATTTATCTTCTTGAAATATTTTCTACAATGTTTTGGGTCCCAAACTTTCGGGGTCGTTTTGAGGCCCTAAACAATGTTTTTTGGACATTCGAGGGGACAAGGAATACTATAGGAACTCCTGTGAAATCGCCTGGCCCCAACCAAAAATTTTAATCCTTGAATAGTTCTTTACAACGAGATATTGTGTGCCCCAAACATATATTATATGAAAAATTTGTGCCCCCGAGAAGTTGACTTATCAACTAACCGCCTTAGAGCCCATAATACTTTTGGCATTTCATCTTCTAGGGTTCGGGTTTTGATGTTTATGGTTTTTACCTGTTTTATTTTAGGATTCATGATAAAAGGACCTTTCAACCTCTTTGTAATCATGTTTTTGAAAATGAGTGTAGTCGACATCTCTTTCTCTTCATAGACAAGCAACCACCATTCTATCCAGTATGTGTTCGACAATACTCTACTATTTTATTCATTAATAGAACTTGGGTTTCATTGTTTTGTTATATTTTATATACTTTTGTTTGTGTTCCATTTCATTCTCAATATATTCAAGATCATTATATCTCATTGGTGGCATGATTCTATTATACTTTGTAGATCAATTCCCTCCAAATCCATATCATCAAATTCTATCTCGGTGCCATCCTCAACTTCAGCCCCATTGAAAATAGAGCTAGGATCTATAGGAGTGGAGGGTACTTCATTTAGATTCTAAATAGAATGAGGAGCATGGGTGTGCAAGGGTATCAAGGGATCAAAATATCAGATCTTCTAAAGAGGGATTGGCAGAGGTCGACTAAGGAGGGTGCTCTCCTAGGATTTCAAAATTGTTCTTGGAGGAGGGGGCTTTGGTTGGATCTGATTAAGAAGGTTCCTGCCATCCCTACATCTGGTGTTGATCTAGGTGAAACCCTCTTCATATGTGATTCTATCCTATTTTTTTGGTTTGGGATGGTTTTTTACAGGATAATCCCTAAATAAATGTCCATTCTCATGAAACTTATGAAAAAAAGGGATAAATTCATAATCCAAGGTTTGGATCCACTTGGTATCTTGATAAATGAGACATATGGACTATGGAATTGGGACTGAAACATTCATATAGATGTATATTTGAGCATAGGATGTGTATTTACCTTGTTTGGTGGCTTCAACAATCTTCATAAAGGTGTCGAGAATGTTTCCAATCTCTGCTAGTATTTCCTCCTCCCAATACTCATGAGGCAGAGAGTACAATCTGAACCAGACTGATGCATAAGAAAAATATTATTTTTCAAGCTTGAATTTCTCAGTCCAGTATCTAAGATGAAATTTAGCATAAAAAATACAACCCAATCTCAAAAATTATGTCTCAATCTTCATGATTATGAAATATCGCAATGAAGAAGCATGTTGATCCAAGTTTTAAGTCCATGTGCCCTTTAGGTATCCATCGGGCATTGATCCATGCTACCATATTTATTTCAGTAGGCCAGATCCTTAAGAATTCGCTAATAACAACATGTTCCCTCATAAATCGAACATAGCTTCCAATTCATTCAAATATGATCTCATATTTGGGAATTTAATTTTCTTTAGGAATACATAGTCAATGTTTCCTCTTGCTGGGACCATTATCAGGCCGAGGAGGGTTCGCCATCGGTGTGTCATCACCATTGTCTACATTTTCATGATGATTGATAGAGGAGTTACTATAGGGGATTGACCTCGATACCATGACAATAGTGCACACAAGGGTATCTTTATAGGAAGGGGGGCTGAGCCTTGTTGGCACCCAAATTTTTGGGTTAATATCGGTCATGTGCACAAAGCGTGTCGATCCAAGTTTTGCGATGCACACTAGAAAACAAGATGAAACTGCATGCACATCGTAAACAAGGATATAATATTTAGGAAATATCCCCAAATGATTATTATAATAAGCACGAAGGATCGTGGGATAGAAATAAGATGGGTTGGAAAGGTAGTTGAGATTGTGATGATTCCAAAGAGGTAACGTGGAATGCATGCGGGTGATAGAAGCATGTAGGACTAGCAATCAGAAGAGTGAGTGGAGCAGAACTGAAGGTGATTGAGCGCCATAGTAGAGAATGATATAAAAGGAAGCAACGACAATGAATAAAATGACAGATAGTTATTTAAGTGGCGAGTTGGATGTTCAAGGAACTATTTAGTTATCTCGTTGGTGTATGGTTGTTTGTAAAATTCATGGAGCTTGCTCTAAGCTCTTGTAGTATTGTAATGTCTTGGGTTGTAAGTCTGAGTCTGTCTTGTATGTAGAATCTGAAAGGATGTGCATGGTGATATGTAATGTAAATCTGGGAAATTATATAAGGAAAATTAAGACTCTATTTTCGTCAATGGATGAATTGACTAATGTGTGTGTACATTGAATTGAAGGATGATAATAAAGTTGTAGTGATTTTGATTTATCATGTCTTACTTGTGTATCAATTGGATGTTTTTTATTCTATTATGTAATATTAATTGTTAAAGAAATTAGCAATGGAATGTATGAATGTCAACCTATATGGATCTCTGTGTGTTTAGTCCTTCATCCCTGACACAAGACTAGACGATATTTGTGATCCTCATAGCTTCTCGGGTGAGACCTTCTTCAACCTTGGTTGAGGATTGATATGCCGATGATTTTGGTATTTTCTTGGTCAACTCTAGATGAATCCTATGTATTAACCCCCCAGTGTTAGGAAGGACGCATGAAAACATGAAATGACCCAAAAAATGGTTCCATTGTCAAGACCTAAAGGTTTTGTGTTGAGTGATGAATGAAAATATTGAGGTGGTATCCATCTTTGGAGGAAAATTAATATTGGTTGACTGTGAAGGAAGATGATTTTTATCAGTGAGAAAATCAACGTATGAAGGTTAATATGAAGTGATGGAAAGATAGAACCAGTAGTTTGGGATCAAGCCACAATTGACAGGTTGAGGGAATTGGATAATAAGCAGACTTGATCTATTGAATTTTGGTTTTCTTGGGTGAAAAAATGATATATAATTAAGTTTTTTATCAAGTACATTTATTATTCCAGTGAGTTGAAAAGGAAGTTCATGGAAGGTCCTAGGAAAATACTATTGGAAGAAATTCCACTCTGGATAAAAATGATGTTTGTGGAGAAAGGGATGATGTACATGGATCCCAATAAGATGGTTGAGCACACTCACATAGTGTTGGGGGGGATCAGAAGACGGGGGAAAAGTGAGAGAGGAGATGGATCCATTGAGGAGGATCAAGAAGTGTTGAGATGAGGTGATGAATAGGATGGAACCAAAAGAGTAGAGGAAAGAGAGAGTCGAAAGGTATGCAAGAAGAGTTGAGTCGAGGAGGAAATCATAACAAAGAAGTGGAAGGAATTTAGTAAGGGGCATGTCATGAAAGGTCAGGCCTAGGATGAAGAGAAAGGAGATCACATCAAGAGGAAGTGCAGAAGAGTGTGTTATCCAAGAGAGGAGCATAGATAAGGATAGACCCATGAAGAGGAATAACTTTGAGAGTAGAGTATCGAGTGAAGATACTAGTAGTAGTGTTGATAGGGGCCCAGAGGATGAAGTTTGAACCCCTTGGATATTGTAGAGTTCCATAAATTTTGAGGAGGAAGTGCATAGAATAGGCATAGAGGTAGGAGAGGAAGATGGATAATCCCCTAGTGGTGGGGGAGATGAATTTGAAATAGTGGATGGTCTTGTGTGAATGCAGGTAGGAAAATATCTGGGTCACCTCACAAGAAATGTTAGAAGTATATAGAGCCACCCCCCCTTTGAACCACCCCCCTTGCACATTTTTACTCAAGACGAAAGTAAAAAAAAAAACATAGTGAAGCGATTGGAGTAGGAGAAAAAGAATACGAAGTAAATGCTACTTCTCTAGTAGGAGCATCGATATTGAGATCTCTAACACCTAGTAGTCAAGTAGGAGGATAAATTTCAAGATTGAATATAAAAAATTAGGACAGTACCCTGAGCTTACCCGTATTCCATGGGACGGGTAGAGATGATGCAAAGAAGCACTAGTTCACATCTGAAGACATAGGTTTATGAAGAGGATCACAAACAAGGCAACACATATTGCATAGTTAGAAACCACATTCAGGGAAAGAATCCTGACATTGTACTTGAAGTATAAGGCCGTTGTGCCAGTGGGATAGGTGAGGTATTTGATAGATGTCAAGAGATACCTACTTAAGGAATTTTAGAAACCTAAGTTAGAATCTCAATGTATCACAAAGATTAAGGATATTAAGCAAAAGAAAGGAGAGACCGTGTGGGATTATGACCAACTATTTAATATTTTACTAGAAAGGATGATGTTCCAGATTCGAGATGTGCAACATAGAGAATGGTTCATTGAGGGGTTGATCCCCCATATATGAGTCCCACTCCATAGTAGAAGGTGATGAATCAAGCAGAAGTAGTGGAGATAGATGCCCGTGGAAGTGACACTAGGAGGAGGAGAGACATCGACATGGTTGGTGCAGGTCTAATCTCAGCTGGTCAAACTGAGGATGCAATTACAATATATGGTGAAAGAAAAATTCATGCATGAGCACGTATGGTGTACACCATGCCGATATGAGGGGCATCGTAGAGATGAATTTCCTATCCTTGGAAACTATGTAGTGATGGGTGTGTTGATTCCATTCCTAGCTGGGCCTCAGACATAATGGTGTGAAATTTGTAGGTAGTGGGGCCATGTACCACCCCGCTTCCCAACCTTGGAGAAATATAAAAAGACACATCATACTCCATTCTATGAATTATTCAAGTCCATGGTACATGATGTGAACACCTACCAGTCACTCCAAATTATGTAGGATCATACACATGATGTATTCTAGGTACAAGAGGAACAAAAGGGTGGTGACCATGGTGGTGCTAAGAGAGGTAGATATAAAGGAGGTCCCTGAGGTGGATATGGATGTGATCATGGACAAGGATATGAAGGAGGGGGAGGTATACCCCCCACTTATTTCATTGTGGAGATATTGTCCATGTGTTAATATTTTGTACCAAAATACATGCTCTCTATGGGTATTTCTATAGCCCCGAGCGTGTCACATAGGACTGTCTCAACTTATTGAAGAAATGGGAAGAAAAAAAGGCACATTGAAATATGGTGCATGCAGATTCATGCAGAAATTAGAAAAAGGATGATGAAGTGGATGTATGGGTGGTAACCCCTGGTGGAGGAAAGACAGGAAAGGACCTTAAGCATGGTGAAATATTAGGTCAAAATCCAAAGGGGAAGATAAGAAAGGTGGTGTATCCCCCTCCTAAGTTTGATGCCACCTAGCAGAAGAAGTTTATGTATGACATGAATAATACCATAGAAGAAGAAAGGGCATGAGAAGATTTGCAACGCAAGACACAAAGGTCACTTGAAGAAGTCAAGTTTCATGAGGAAGCACAACGAGTGACACAAAGGTCACTTGAAGAAGCCCATATCCTTGAGGAAGTGCAACATGCGACATAGAGGTCACTGGAAGAGGCATGTGCATGGGAGGAATTGCAGTGCACCACAAAAAAATATTTAGAAGAAGCACACATAAAGGAGGAGTTACAATGCATTGAAAAGAGGGATATTAATGACCGTGTGTAAGAGGAGCTAAAGCGTGTTGCGTGTGTAGAAGCACTGCATGACTTGGGTCACCAAAAATAAACTGAGGATCAAGTAAGTAACTTCTTGTGTTATTGTTTAAGATTGTTGAATGATCATGAGGTTGCATGAAATTTGATGCGGATGTTAGCCACTGGCATGGGGTAAGAAGAGACCAATAGATATATATCATCCCCTTTGCCTAAAAGAGATGTGTTCTAGGTTAGCAAGTAGAAGTGCACTAGAAGATATTTCAAGATGACAACTGAAATCAATGGTTATGACATGGATGGAGTCATGTTGGATCTTGGTTCTGACATGAATATATTTCCTAAGAAGATAGGGGAAATGATGGCGAAACCTAATTTGGTTTGGTCACCCATCCAACTGAGGTTGGAAAATCAATATAGGATTTACCCTATAGGATGATTGGAGAAAGTCAAAGTAAACATAGAAGGGGTGAAGATTAAGGATGATTTTGAAGTCATAGAGATTATGGATGAATTTGATCCATACCCTACATTTCTTGGCATTGATTGGGCCTTTGAAAACAATGTGGTGATGAATTTAAATAAGAGGCATATATTGTTTGATACAGACACCTTGAACGTGGTTAACCCTTTCGACCCTTATGAAGGGGACAAATACAAGGAGATGGTGAATGAGGATGTACAAAATTCTGTTATTGAGAATATCTACAAGATCATTGGGCGTATGGAGTATTATTTCAATCCCACAACATATTGGGAACTAAGTTGGAGGAGTGTGAAGTCCTATTACATTGATTCTAAAGATGTCATGAAAAGGTGGCAGAACAAGATTTATGAAGTTTCCATCAGGAGATGTCTACACATTACTAGTGAGGTGTGCGAGGAAGAGTTTGTATCCTACCGATTCGATGGGTCAAATCTGTTGGATGCATTTATTGCTTGGATGCATCACATTTCCAAACATCACTAGGTGAACACCCTCAATACAGTGCTAATAGTAACACTTGCATGATGGTGGGATGCATATCGAGAACCTTATCGAGAATGGGAATCTTTGGAAGACTCCATGAGGGAAAGATTTAGACCGGATGTAGATATTCATTGGTACATGTGTTCTTATTAATAGAGGTGGATATCCAAGAAATGACGCATGACGTGTTGTTGAAACCTAAAGGTCTCGTGGACACTTCCCACAATAAAATATGTTCCCACAATTCCATGGATTTCTTCAGAACAAGTGAGGGATTTGTGTGCACAGGAAATGGATCTGGCTCAACCATGTATTGAAATAGAATGAATGTCTGGCCAATCAATCTCGCTTAACCACATGGAATAAATGGGTGAATCCCACAAGATTAAAAAAGTAAGGGGTAGTCAGTGGATTCCATCGAATTCGGAAAGGCTAAGCTCAGTCTCTTAGTGTAGCAAACTAAATTGATGGGCACACATGCAGAGATGTTGTGACCCACCTGGGGTCGTTGTGACCAATTAACCAAGGAGGAAGACTCACACATGCACATAGATGTCACTATCGCAATTAAAGTTGTATTGTCCCAATCTTTTCATACCTTACAAGAGTGATGTATCCATTGTATGGTACCTATGGGAATACCTATTCAGGAAGTAACTAGCAGTAAATGTAAAATACCGCCCGAATATTACACACTTTTGGAAGTGAAAAGAGGTGTCCATGCCCCATGAATGCAAAAGGGATGATATGGCTCAAATATATATAATTTTTGTGGGTCCTCCTCACGAATCACTTGATCAGTTACGATTGATGGGACAACCAAGATGGTATAATGATGAATGCTCACGCAAGGGCCGAATAATATGGTATGACACCCTGACTAATTATTAACAAATTCTTGTGCACCTCCCAGTTGTAGCATCATACCCACCTTCCAACTTTCATATCTCCAAGTTAATACTTATCCAACTAGGTGTCAATATTCCTATTTCTACCAGCAAGGGATCATAACTTCAATATAGTGAAATAGTAGAAGGGAAAGAAAGAAAAAGTTAAATATCTCCAACCCAACGCTATCAAGTTGAAAAACCTAGCCATAACATTTGACATGGAATCCTCAAGTAGACCTTAGGGGAAAAATAAATCTAGGATTTCCCAAGACAAGCATATCCCAGAACCATCGTTACCTTGACATGTAAGTTTCATGGGATCTCGGACAAGAAAAGTGTAGGATGTGCAATTTGTTGACTATGACGTCTGAGACCACGATCAGTTCCCATTCCTAGCCTTCCACAATTATGAGAGGATATTTTGCAGTGCAGATAATCAATAGTTAGTGCTCACTAAATATTGGGCCAAACCTGTTTGAAAAGCCAACATCCTGGGTTTAGTTGATTTCCCTCACTTCGGGCATAGTGGGATGGTGACCATTTGCGCCCACTTTTTACTCACTCACCTACACTATGGAACCTTGTGGTTAGGGAAGAAATATCCATGTCGACCAAGCAACAATCCAATGGGTTATAAGTTTACCCTTGCATGGAGAACAACCAGAAAAATATTTAACCTCTAAAGATGCAACCTAGTATGAAATCTATTGTAGGTACCATGCATACTCGAGAACATACAGGCTACTCATATTGGAGATCAATGCCAAACCAGTTAGATTTTATACTCAATTAATCTCTTGTAAGATCCTATGCAATTATGCGAATGAGGAGTGTTCATTCGGGGTGGTCATTGCAACTGAGCGATGACTAGCAGGCGTACAGATGGCCTGGGCCCAGTATGTTTTCAATGAGTTCATTGATGATTGTTTAGATGCTCAGGACTCCAGGAAATACTTTTATTATAGTTGAATATTACTTCTCCTTGCCATGGTCCTCTAGTGATTCTCTAAGGGTTTTTAACAAACTATTGGGTGTGGACATGTCTTCAATGATCCCTAATTCCTTCCACTACACGAAATCATGGATCCTACCACCCAAAAGTCCCACAATGACACTTTTCAAAGTTGGTACCAACAACTGATTCCAAACAATACTTCACAAATGTGCATTTTGTGCACCATTATGAACATACATGTTGGCTACCTTCTATTTAAATGTACTTTTCATAACATGTTAATCTATCCTAGTAACGACTAGGGGGATGCGATGGAGCTAGTTCATTTTTGTGTCACACAAGAAGACATACAAGAATATGTCGTCGAATGGACTGCACATATGCAACTAGTCCTAGATGAAGAAATGGAAACTCTTGAAACACGCACTAAGTGCAATTAGGATTGCAAGAAGGAAGAGGTTGCACGGTTCCAGGTGCATTGTGTTAGCACTAGGAATCACTCTCAGATTGCATAGAGGATAATATCAGTACCCATTAGAATATGTGTAAGTGTAAATGAGTGTTTAAAAGGTCAAATGGACAAGGCTCAGAATACTAACGTTCTAACTCAGAAATTTGGGCTAGCATGCACAAGAAATTGAGGTCTTGATCAACTTCGGTCAATGAATGGGAGTAAAAGTGAATATAAGGAAGACTTTGGTGAGGAAAATGTAGAGGTATGCTATGGAAATCAGGTCTTCAAGCAGCCTAAGGAGGAAAAACTCAAACACAAGATCTTCTTGAATTCAAAGTTTAAAGAATATTGAAGAACATCATAACAGTACTATAATCAAACAGTCATCATAATACAATTATAAAAATATCATGTGAATCATTCAAGCATGAATACTTAAGTATAATAGGCAACAAGATGGAATAAGAGAAACTGACTTATATTAACAAAAAATTATCAAGTCAAGTACATAACCAGAGAACCAGTCTGCTTAATCAAAATATTACAATGAGGGAGCCTAGTTCAACCATTCGAACCCTCTAAAGCATTTGGAATATCTATTTATAACAAAAAGGGAAGGAAATAGATAGATGTGTAAGCTATCCTTCCTCCCATAGGATTCTCCAAATTATTTATTCAATCTAACAGCTGTGCTAAAAACTATGCTATAAAAAAGGAAACATGTTGTCCACTGATCCAACAAACTTTTAACTGACATTGTCTTCATTGATGTGCATCCCTTTCCATGCCAAGTTTCTTGCAGACATTGTAAGTTGTCATCATGTTGCAACCTATGATATTATCCTTTATCCACATCATCATCCACCCACCAAAGTGATAAAATCGAACCCCTTGATTCCAGGTACCAGTTGGTAGCACCATTTGATAGTGTGTTGGGTAGCGAATTTTTGTAGCGCCTTTACAAAATACCCTACATATTTCATAGCACAGATCCAAAACAGGTATGTAGAATGGGTAGCATCAAGTCTGTATATATGCACAGAATTGGTAGTTCCCTCACCGAACTAGTCTTGCAGAATGGGTAGCATCTCTCATCAAAACAAATTTGGTAGCACCATTGTAATATCTCCCTATGAATTCAGTAGCATCATCGTTACACCACTTAGGAGATTTGGTAGCATTCTTGTGGAATTTGTAGCACCATCGCTAAATTCAGTCTTAGGAGATTTGGTAACATTGTAGGTAGAAAACTTGCAGGACATGCTAAAATAGATGACTCCGTAGTGCCATAGCAATATAGAATGTTTGTGCTCTTTTTTTATGAGAAGATTAATCTTATGAAAAGAACAAAAAACTTGAGTTGATAGGTTAGGAGCCTATAAATGCATGTATAAGTGGAAACAATAATACATCCTTTAACACTTACTCTTACAAAAGGAGACCATTCTCAAAAATGAATCTTATACCCCCCAACTATTTCATCAACCTAGCACTCCTTATTGTGGAAGGAGGACTTATTTTTAGCACAACATCATGCTTTCCTTTTGTAATGACAGGGTTCTTGACTAGAGGTGTGCTTTAATTCACTATTGGTTCCTCTCTTTTAATGGCAACATCTACCAAACAATTCAAGTTCCTCTAATCCAATTCATCTTTGAAAGTATTGCATTTCTTCCTTGAGATTTCTATTTTGAGATTGAAGCCTTTGTTTAGCATGTAGAGGTTATTTAGTTGCTTATGGAGAGGCAAGGATCTTCTAGCTGCAAATATTTCCAGATCAAGGGTGTGGCTATAATTATCCATAAGGTTTTTCATGTTTATTTTTTCTTCATAACAAAAACCTTTGGTAGGACTTGTGCTTCAACAACCTCCTTGAGAGATGATGATCTTGTGAAAGGTTTCCTGACTTTTGTGCTAGTTATTGAGGGAGATGAAGAGAAATGCAATTTTCTTCCTTTCTTGGTTATAGATTTAGTAGATGAAGGGATCTCTTCCAATTTTGGTGCAGGAGGAGGTGATAAGTCTCTTTGTGGAGAATGATAAGCCTCCCTCTCTTCTTCTTCAATTTCCTTAACAACCTCTTTGTCTTGAGTGATGCATTTACTCTTCCTCTTCTTTCTTGTTCCTATTGGAGCGTCACTAGTAGGTGGCAAAGGACTTTGCATATTTGACTGAGGAGTTGAAGTTGTGTCCAACTTCATGTGATCAGAAACAATGAATTGGTCCAATGAAATGTTTCTCTTCTTCAATTCTTCCATTACCAACATTCTGATCAATCCATAGTTAAAGACACTAGTGTCCACAACCTTGGATTTGGCTTGGAATCTATCATAAATTTTCCCCATGCTCCTGAACAGGTAGAAAGGGATATTCATTTCATCTTTACCAATAAAATGAAGTAGAATCCTTATATGGTACTGGTATAACATATTAAACCCCCCTTGGACAAGTTGTCAGTCTGATAATCTGGCTTAAGGAAGTCCTTGGAGAAGGTAGCTTTCAAAGTCATGGATTTAAACCATCTCTCCCCTATGTTAGGAATCCTTGTGGTTGCTACAATAGAGGATTCAGACACCTCAAAATTCATATCTCCTACCTTAGTCTTAAGGCCATCAAAATGTGAGGCAAATTTCCTTGCCACTTTAGGATGTCCCCTCTACATGTTTTGGCAGAAAGAGAGGCATCCCACCCTTTGAAAATCTTCTCTAACCATTGGCTCTGCATCAAATAAATGCATGTTTGAGAGTTCAGTTCTGACCACATTTCCTCCCTTGTGAGATTTATTCTTCTGAGGTGTCTCCATGGTTCAAGAAAAGGGATCAAAAGATATGGTTCAGTGAAGGCTAGGAGAGAAAATAGAGGTAGACTTAAATGGGAGAATGACAGTGAACAATGGCTTCTCTTTCCTAGGATTCTTCTCTAAATCACATTGTTTTTATGGCTTTTGGAAGGAAAGAAATGCAATTTTCCCTCTCCTTGCTTTCTGTATATCTAAAACTGAACAATGAAAATATAGTGAAAAGAAAACTGCTACAAAGTTATTTGAAAACCTGGATAATAATACTCCAATCCAAATAGTAGAGGAAGCAGGGGAAATGTAGCGGGGTTTCAGCAGCGATTTTGGTAGCACAGTGCGCACACAAGGAACAAATGTTTTCTCGGGCACTCAACACTCAGGAATAAAAGGAAATTGTGTGTTTGATAACTGAAAACCAGGTGTGGTGGTTGTAAGTCTATGAAAGGGAAATTATGGATGGAGAGGGATGAAGGAGGGAGCGATTTGCAGAGATGGTTGCTACCAAAACTCAGGCAACAACTATCACACGAATTTTCTATGAAAAGGAGGGATCCCATGGAATACCTGGAGGAGTAATGAAAACTTTGATCTCTGCAACTGGTTAGGAGATCACCACGACCATCTCATCTTCCAAATCCACCTCAGCCATTGATCCCGTAGCGTCCCTGCCAACTGATCTGAACTAGCAGTTTTAGGAGCGCCGAGTTTGAGAACATTCAAATCTTGAAACCCTTAGCAAACTAATTAAAACCAAATATTTGAATTCATATTTTAACGAACCATGGTGCTGAAAACAAGGTAGAACATGACCTCAATGAAATGATGATGAATCATGGCAAGGAATAAAGGATGAGGAGTGCACTACGGAAACTCCTAGTGAGTTGGCAGTGCTCTTTTTCAAAAAGATGATTTGACCACTTTTAATAGGACATAGGGATAACATGGAAAGGGTATAAAGGTATGAGTTGAAAGAGTGACATGTCAAGTCATTAAGGTCATGGGCTAAGTCAGGCTTAGTGTCAATTCATGAGGTGAGTCAAATCATAAGCCAAGAAAATGAACCTAGGCTAAAAATCTATGTGAGGGTCAAAAAATGAGCCAACACTCAAGCCTTTATTTATTCAAGGTAACCTAAGTAAATCAAACTAAGAAAATAAAGAAAAATTTAAAATCTAAAGGCTTAAAAAACTTAAAAATAAGGGCTAAAAGACCCAAGGAAACTTAGTGTTATAACACATTGCATGGTCCTCCTAACAGGGGTATCCAAGGAAAATACCACATCCAAGCACCCTTACAAACCATGCCTTACGCAATAGTCCACACAGTCTACCCCAACCAGTGCATAATGACCATGAACTAGTCTATTCATTCCTTCTACCACTCCCTCGGTACAATACGGCCTCATCCAGATGGCACCAGGTGTCATGACTTTGATAAATGCACTCAAGAGACAATTGTTGTTGCAACAAAAAACATACATGGAGGATATCTGCAACATAGAACGTCTATGTCGACAACTAGGGGGGAAAAATTCATCCTCTGACACTCTACCATGGCCACCAGCCTTAGGGAACAGTTCCTGTGCTTCCACGCAGGTTCTTAGACTCGAACCGTCAATGCCAATTCTAGTGAACATCAATAAAAGTGGTATTTCATTAGTGATGATTCTGAATCCACTAGTGCAAGAATCTAACATCATCTTACTTTATGAGTTGAGTGAATGACACCAAATACTGGCCCATGCTCATGCACAACTACAACTTCAACACCAAGTGGACATTACCACACATAATCATAAGCGTGAGCCTTATCAAAAGGAGGTTCAGAATTACCAGACATTGCAGAAGAAGTGTGATATAGAAGTTGTGGTCCATACAACCACCCAATCCCAATACACTAAGATTATTACAATGTTCACTGACCTTATCGAGGCAGTGGAAAGTCTATATGCATAAATTTTGACTACTTCAACACAAGGAAACGACATATTGTGAAGGCATGCCTACAAAATTTGGACTCACAACTTGCATCTCTTCGTCCACCACTCCCCCAAACGAGTCTAGAAACAATTTAGTAGCAACAAAAAATCATGTTGGCCAAAGCAGCTGTCCAATATGGCCAACATAAGGTAGAGGCATTTTCAAGTGTGTTTGACTGTAACTTCGCCTTATGGTCTCATGTAAAAAATCCACCCGAGTTGTCTATGATTGAGGATAGAGTTTGAGCGGTTGAGTTTGAGTAGAAAAAAATAAGATCAACTTGGCCTCCCTACCTCTTGGGGAACACGCAGCCCTAATGAAAACCATTGCATCAAAGACAAAAGAAATCACTACAGCCTGGGATGAGAAACATAGTATATCATAGCTCATCACTTTTGCGGCTGATAAGGCCTTGTTGTTTTACACCCATATCATAGACGTGCAAGGGGTTGTTGACCCCTTCATTGAGAATATGAACACAACGGACATGATAGTTCCTCAGGTCACACCAGTCGATGTTGAAGTGACTTTTCAGCTCATGTAGAAACTCGAATGCATGCTCAATGAGCTCGATCACCAATTCAATGAGTTCATGTAGGAAATCATGAACATAGTCCCTTCCATCACAAAAATTATTCCATAAGGTAGTTGGCTTGAGGATGAGCCAAGTAATAGTGATGGGGGTCTGTTGGCACCCAAATTTTTGGGTTAATATCGTGTGTGCGTGAAAATGAAGTTTGTTGAGACCATTTTTTGCTTCCTTTTTTTTCTTCCACATTATATTTTCCCCACTTTTTTACTCCATTTATTTCCCCCCTTCTATACCTCCCCTTATTCCATTTTCCTTTTATCCCTTATTTTCTCCCTTTCTGGTTACTATACTTAGCCATATTTCATTTCAAGGGTTCACGGGTTCATGGGTTGGAGGGCCTTCATTTCCACCCACTTACTCATTTCATAAGTCTGTTTCAACAGTTAAATTTTTCTTCAATTTCGCAGGTTCATGGGTTCAAACATTCAATTTCCTTTTTATGTGATCCTCACTTTGCACTTTAAGTTATGTATTCTACATTTCGACCATCACTTAAACTTTAGCCTCGTCGCGGGTGGCGGGATCCAAAGTATTCCATTCTTCATGCATGTGATTCCGACCGACCATTCCTCTACACTTAGTATAATTTTGATCATCTCTACAACCGCAGGTATGTGGGTTCCCGGGTTGGCAGGTTCACAAAAATCCTATACTGAAATTCTCTCACACCTGTCCTTGCCATTTTGTTTTTTTCCAAATACACATTAAATTATTTTTTAATGATAACAATTGTTGTGCAGGCCCCAAAAATATCGTCATTAATGAAGAAAGGCTCGAGGAATTATTCATTAAAATCTCATTAAATTTTCATTTGCCAGGGGATTAAAATATCATTATCTTTCAAAAATATTTATTTGATATCATTATCAAGCTAAAGAAATAGTTTTTTCAACCTATGTCAACATCATCTAGCCAACAGTTTTGTTGTGATACTCTGAATATTCTTTTCCATGAAGATCAAAACTTACAGTGGTCGAGAGCATACTGGTATTATTACTCCCATCCTACTACATAGAAAGATGGAAATATAATTTGGGCATCTGTAATTGCTCGTGTTGGATGTGTTCCCAAGGTTTTCGATTGTAAGGAAATCATGCATGGTCTGTGGACAAGTACGTACCAAATCAAAGAATCATACAACTCCAGGGTCATTCTCTGATTTCTCTTTCACCTCAAGTCTTCCCCAAGATGTTAAAGCTTCCAAAGCCAACTCTTACTTTCAAAGGTGAAGATTGCAGATAATTCTTGAAGAAATATAACAATTGGATTGACCTCCTGCTGGAATATTTTGAGAATCCTGCATCTATCCCAATAAATATAACCAAAATCCAATTTGAATCTCTAAAAAAATCTTATCGAGAAATTGCATGGCTATTTACTAGAGTGATAGGTCAGGAAAAAAAGGTTTATATATCTCACATGATCTTATATATTTTGTATTTTACAATTCAAGAACATGCCATTTTTTTATTGGGAAAAGCTCATTTCTATCGAAACCTCTTCCCAATTGTCACACTACAAAAAAGATAGAAAATTATTTATGGCCTCTTATTCAATATTTTCTATTGTGCATTTTTGTCAATTCCCAAACTTAACCATCAGTAAAAGGGTAAATTGTGAAACATATCTCCTTACCTTTTGGTATCAAGCATTGTGGAGGCATAAAACCCCTCTGTTTTTCTATGAAGTTTATAATGATTTTGTTTCAATCTTCAAAAATATTTTGTTGGGAGAAATCACTCCAAGGATATTTGTTCAACCTACCAAATTTCTAGAGAAAAAGGGGACAATAGAGAAAATGGAGAACCACAATATCATAAGGATATTTTGATCAAAAGAAAACACTTATTTTCTCCCGTATGACGTACCCGACAAATTATTTATTACAGAGGTGGCGATGCAATATAACTTATGGTTTCACTTTTTCCCTGAAAAAAGGAAAAAGCAGTTTTTTCCCATGCCATGGAAGATTAGAGAGTTTGTCTTCAGAAATATAAATAAAATTTATGAATTTGCAAATCATTTTAACAATGTGAGTTTAAAATATTTTGAAAGGATCAAAGGTTTTGATCCAAAAAAATCTTTGTTGGACATATGCTATCAGTGGGGTTCAATAAATATTTCATTCAAATTGTATTGAATGAAGAAGAAGAAGTTAACATCCAAAGCACTCTTGTACATAATGCTAGCGATTTAGAAACATTACTTAGAAGTAATGATCTTTACAAGAAAAAGGGAAAAAATCCTAGTGAAAGAAGTGCTCAATCTCCAGTTGTCACTCCTAATAATACTACCTCCAGGAGCAGTGCTCCAATGGAAAACCCAATTAAAAATATTGTCGACAATAGTTCTAGTGGAGGGGGAGAGAAGAATCCTCCCTCTGGAAAAATTGAAAGTTCACAGAAGTTTCCCATGAGAAAGAAGAGAAAAAACTCAATGCAAGAGGAAGAAAATAATCTTATAAAAATGATATCCAAATATTTTCCTTGGAAGATATGGAACTAGAAGTGGACATTGAAAAAATGTTTCCTACAATAGAATAGTAAGATCATATTGCTCAACAATATTCTTTACTAGAAGTCATTGGGAATGAGACTTTAAGTGAAGAAGAATCCTTCACTTTTCAAAGCATTTTTTTTTACAAAGAATCTAAAAAGTTGATTGTAGAAAGAATTGACCAAAAAAATAAAAAAGGAAAGGCCCACTCAGAAGTCGACCTCAAGTATATGTGACTACCCCAGATTTCCAAAATCCATAGGGAAACTGGGGACACACTTGACGATTTTATTGATGGTCTAGAGGCTGCGAATGCCAAATTAAAAGAGAAGATCAAAGAATTGGAGACTGCCTTGATGCCTCTTCCAATATTGTCCAGTCCTTTGACAATGATTAAACCAACTACACCTTGTATTGATTTAAAGGGATCTTAAAGTTTGATCACAGTGGTCCAAAATTATGTTGACAAAAACATTAAAAAGAGAATGTAATTGATAATAGAGGCCTGGGAGGTATCAAAAGATATTGTTTCTTTTGGTGCAAGGTCACATGCATTTCATGAGTATCTCCAAGGTGATTTTAAGAATGAAGAAGGATTTTACACAAAAGTTGTTTTACCATTTGGGAAAAAAGTATCAAACGTGACAAAATTGAAAAGGAGAGAAGAAGATATGCCTTCTCCAAGTTGGATCAAACATCTGAATGCATATTGGAAAGAAAATATCAATAATTTGAGAAACATTGTCCAACTATGCAATGAAGCCATAGTGAAAAGAGAAGAATTATTCAGAAGGCTCATAGAGATATATTTAGCAGGAATCACTGATGAGGTGCAATATCCTAAATTAATTTTCAATTCAATGTTTATGACAAGGCAACAATTTGATGAAAAAGTGGAGATATTAAAGGGATTATTGACTGATAAATTCAATGGCATCATTGAATATGGAAAAGAAGAGATAGATAATTGGATTATCAATTATTCTATGAAAAATAAAGATATTAAGGGGGAAATCCACGACATTTATCATGACCTAAGATATTTAAAAGGTGAATTGTTTAATATAAATATTAGAAATCCAAATAAATTTCTATATGGAAGTGCATTGAGATGTAAATGTCATAATTGAAGCATGTACAAATCCCTATGCTCCCCTAAGAGAGAAACAACAAAGGCATACTAAACGGGTGAAAGGAAATAGGATTGACTTCACGGATGGGATTAAAGGGTGGCCTTTAAGATTGTTGGTTATAGTCATTGATCAAATTGAATACAAAGTAAGTAAGGTAGGTTAGGGCACTACAATCTATGTTTACTGAAGAATTTTTAATATTTATGAAGCCCTCGAATGGTTTCGTAACACCTTCCTGCAGCTTTGATTACCTCATTAGACCAATTAGTGGAAACCTTTCTTCATATGTTTACATTAGGCTCGGTCGAGGAGCGGATCTGCTTGGTTGACGAAAGGAGGCCGAGGAGTCTACTTTGGCCAACCTTATAATCCCATGACAAATCGTATCCCCGGTGTAAAGTTCGGATTTGGCGGAGTAGAGCGAAATGGATCTCCTTGGACGGGTATTCCAAAGGTGTAACCAAGGAAAGGCAACGACAGCTGAAAAAAAAAAGTGAGTTACAATCAACGAAGTGTTTTTCATAATCCATATAATTTGGTAATAATGACAATCGAGACCAGGGAAGAATTGAAAATATCTTGGTAGACATTGGTCCAAGAAGAAAAAAGAGAAATCCTACGAAGACATAGGAGAGAGAAAAGATAAGACTAAATAAATGAAATACAATCTCGAAGAGCACAAGAACAAGGCCATAATTGAAGATGGACAAATACAAGGGACCTATTACTAGAAGTAAAAACAAGCAACTACATAATATAGGAAGAGAAAAACATATTCCTGAAATACCTCCACACATGGTAGGAAGAAATGAAGAAAGGCATGAAGAACCTCAAGAAGAACCACAAAGAGAACATCATGAAGAAAGACAAGGAGGCAAAGGAGGTGGTGGAAGAAATCAATAAGGGATGATATTTGGAAACCGAAGAAGAATAAGATATTCCCCCCTCAATATTCGAGGTGAGCAACATCACCTCCTTGTTCTCCCCAAGGGTACTCTGAAAGAATTTTCCAGAGATGGAACAATTGGTTCCAAAAGACACCTTAACTTATTCCTATATGTTTGTGATTTTCATCGTGTTGAACATGATGATGTGATGGTAAGGTTGTTTCTTCAAGCCTTATCGGGTCGAGCTTATGAATGGTACACGACATTACCCACTAGATCAATTGGTTCATTCAATGATACTAAAGCCATGTTTCTGACTATGTTCTCTCCCCCAATCACATATCATACTCTTCTTACTAATTTCACCCATATTGGTTTGAAGAAGAATGAGAGAATATGATATTTCAAACGCAGATTCAATAAAACTCTAAGTAAGATTCCAAATATAAAAGGTCGAATGACCCAGTGATACTTGGTTGTTATAAAAACGCCATTCCTCCAAATGTGAAGTTTTCTATTAGAACATCCCAGATGGATACCATGGAGGAAGCAATGGATAAATCCATGAAGATGGAAGTAATCATGATTGAAATGGGTGTTGAACCTGATATCATCCTGGGAAAAGTATAGAGGCAGCGAGTAAGCCTGAGTAGCGATGATCAAGGAGCCTCTAGTTTGAGAAAGAATGAAGATAAAAGGTCACGGCCAATTCAAAATCAAACCACTAGAGGAGGATTTTTTAAGGGAACCATACCATATGTGAAGGTAGACCCTGTTGCGGCACAAGAAAATAAGAAAAGGATTGAGATTGCACAAATGAATAGAACCATTAGAAAAATGAAAAATGAAATAAACAAATGGATAAGGGGTGATAATTATGTCAAAAATTTGAGGATACTGGTCCAAGCGAAGAGAAGGAAACTTCCCCAAGAAAATAGAGTGAGCTTTTAAAACACTGATAATCAACAAATACAAAGGGTTCCCAGGAAACCAGTTCCAAATGTAGTTGTTCTGGATGAGATATATGATGAACAAATAGCTAAGCAAGAAAACAATTATTTATCGGAGGAAAATTTTGAAATTGTACAGATGGAAGAAATTGAGATGTCCATGTATATATTTGAAGAAGGAAACAATGACCCTGACTCACAAGAGAATGTTTCCCAAACACATGCATTTGTAAATAAATCAAAAAATAAAGATGATTCTGAAAAGGAAAAAGAAAAAAATAAAGAAAAGGTGAATGAAAAAGAGACCAATAAAAATGTGATGAATAAAACTGGAACCAAAAAGAAACATCTAGTATCAAACCCCTCCAGATGAAATATAATTTGTAGAGGATTTAAGTTGAGGATAAGTCTTCCCTTCACAGAAATTGTGAAGATCCCTCAACATACGGAAAATATTTTGAGATTATTGGATAACCCATATGAAAGAATGGAGGCCATTGTTCTAAGTCCAAGGAAAAGTCAGAACACATCAACCTTCAAGTTGAGAGGTAAAGTCACACCTTTTTATATTTCAATTGAGAATCATGATGTTGCACTTCACAATTTTTTTGTTTTTGTAAATAAGAGGTATATATTATATTAAGAGCCTGCTAAAGCCAGTGAAAGGTACCAAAATACAACAATATACCAGCTGCATTTACTGGACTGCCCCAACAGAGGGGAAACCAGTCCAGCCAGCCCATTCAGTTCAAATCTCTAAGAAAGTCATAAGTCCAAAAAAAAACAATGTTCTAATTGATTGCCATCTAAAACTACAAGCCTTATAAAACTTGACACACAACACTAATGCTCTAAACACCTGGCAGATAACCTATCCACGTGGCTCGGAGGTCCTCTGTCCAGGTTTCTTCCTCAATATATGTCGGTTGATCGTCCCATTTCTTTTCTTTTCCCTCGTCACGTGCAGTGTCCTCAGCTTGGGCTCCTCGCTCCTCTTTCTCCCTCCGCACTTCAGCTGGTTGTTTCACTCTGTCCATGTCTTCACCTGTAGCAGCAGCCGGTGCCTCCACTGGAGCAGAATCGACTGGGTCCGAGGAGAGCTCCTTGTGCATAGAAGAGATGATTTGAAGAAAGATTGCCACGTTTTCTTCTGTGGCTTGGAGGCGAAATTGAAGGTCCGCCACCTCCTGTCTGAGCTCAAAAACCAAGTCGTGCAAGATGACCAGTCGGTCCCTGAAGTGCTCGCTATCAAAGTGGTTTGTGGGATGGTGGCGCGCTCGTTTAGGCTCACTGTAAGTAGGTGGTTCGCTGCCTAGGTTGCTCGATGGGCCAGGAATTGGCATTGACATTGAGAATTGCATCCGGGGGTCTTGAGGTCACCTCAGAAGTGAGGTTGATGTCCGAGGGATGATGGCCATGGAATGAAAATGCAGACTCTGCGAAGGTGGCGAGATGGCGATGGTGGACTGAGTCTGAAGATGGGAGGAAGAACAGGTGGAAGGAGAATCAGAAGGCGAGACCGAGGGTCGACGGGGCTTCCAGGGAGAGCCCCTCCTCGGTCTTCCCCTTGGCCACGTCCTCATGTGCTCAGGGGGGCTGGCCGGGACGATAGCAATCCAAAGGTGCAAGAGAGTGGCCGGGATGACAGCAGTCCAGAGGGGACGAGCCAAGTCTATCCTGCGCTGCAAAGGGAGGAGCCCTGCAGACCACATATAAGGATCGATAACCAAAACGACGAGCCAAGCCATTTGAAAGTAGTGAAAAGTTGAAATGGGTTGCGTTAATGCTCCCTTACCGCGGCTTAAATGTCATTTAAACTTCTGGGAGGGCGACAGCCTGCAACACGAGCCCATCACATGGCTCTGTGTCGCATCGAGCTGTGCCTGCGCCCGTTCTTTGCCACGAGGATCCCACTACCACCCCATCCGGGGAAACGTCTACCAGGCCAGCTTTGCGAATACACTGCTGGAGGATAGGATGATCCGGATTCTAGGTTGAATAACACTGGAGGTCTGGTCCTCTCCAGTTGGTGCCAAAATTAGCCAATTCATCCGCAACTTGATTCACCTTCCTCCTAATGTGTGTGGGAATGATCACCTGATGAGGATGCAGCAGACCTGCAATGATCTGTAATCCATGTGAAAGTCTCCAGCTAGGCGAGATGCTATCCGAGTTGGCCCCATGTAGAATTTTGCGCAGCAAGCTAATGATGACCTGAGAGTCCCCTTCGACGATGATCTTTGTATAGTTATTCTGAGAGGCCAGTTGCATTCCTTTGATAAGACCCCAGAGTTCTACTTCATTATTCATGGAATGCCCAAGGGGGCCGACTCCTATGGCGAGAATGTGTCCATGATGATTACGAAAAACCACTCCATAGCCTGCAACTCCGGGATTGCCTTTAGATGCTCCGTCAAAATTGAGTTTGATGAAATCCTTTGGGGGGGGAGACCAAAGGGGAGGGCTACTCGAAGGGGGGGTGGGGGAGGGGGGGGTAGGTGTCTGAGGAGAAGGAAGAGGAGTCCAGTGCCGAAGGATGGGGAGCTCGGAGGGGGAGCAAGCTAAGTCTGCTTCTGACCAATGCCTGAGTTGGAGAGTTTCCAAGAGGTTGCGTTGGCAATGACGCCAACACTGATACCACGGGTGAGACCTGTTTCTGAATATTATCCTATTTCTTTCTTTCCAAGTTTTCCAAACGAAAAATCCAGGTAGGAGTTGCCAAATTCTGTTGAGGTAGGGGGAGCTAAAATCTTGATCTCTCCAGTTCAAAATGGTTTCGGTGACACTATCTCTAAGGCAGTCTGAGGTTCGCATGATGATCGCTACTTGATCCCAGACCTGAGCTGTGTAAGGGCATGTATTGAGTAGATGATTCAAGGTTTCCTCCTTCTCTCCACAAATTATGCATATGGAGGGCCCCACAAACCCGCGTTTCAGGAGATTTTCCCAGGTGAGAATGCTTGAGTGCGAGACCAGCCACAGAAAAAGAGTGATTTTCGGCCAGTGCTTGAGATTCCAAATTTTCCCCCAAATTTTTGTGCCTGGGGGAGGGTCTGACTTGGTCGTAATTTGGTAGGCTTCCTGTGTGGTGAAGGAGCCCTGTGGACTGTATCCCCATCAAAGTGTGTCTTCACCAGCACGTATGGGAATTTTCTGTTTAGTTAGCTCTTCTTGAAGTGGTGCCAGATCTGTATGCAGAGCCAAGTTAATTCGCCCCCGATCCAAGTGCCAACGGCGCCAGGTGTCCGTCGTGGGATTGTTCTGCCAGTAGTCCACTACCTTTTTTAGGCCCACGCCTGTGGCTTGAGCACAAATGTCGTGGGCCCATTCCTCAGTGCTCAATACTAGCCATTGTTGCCAGGAATCTTGCCAGAACAAAGTCGTTTCCCCATTTCCTATCTCCCAGAAGGCATGCTAAGTGACGATCTGCCTGTTCTGCTTGGCCGCGGTCCAGATTAAGGAGCCCGTGCTATCCCCATTCCATCAAATTAGGTTGTTCTCTGCCATGTTAGGGGCATATTTCTTCCTCCACAGTTTAGCCCAAAGATCTTTGGGGTTTTTTAACCAGTGCCACCAGATTTTGGCACTAAGAACCTTGTTCATTATAGAGGGATCTCTTATTCCCAGTCCTCCTTGTTCCTTGGGCCTACAGATCTTTTCCCAACTGACTAGTGCTATATTCTTCTCTTTGTTGATGCCTTGCCAAAGGAAGTTTCTCTGTAAGATTTTGATGGTATTGAGGACAAACCTTGGGGCTGTCAGCACTGAAAAAGCATAGATCGGGAGAGCTTGAAGGACGGATTTGAGCAGAATGAGACGGCTGGGCAGGTTTAAAAATCTAAAGGTCCAAGAGGAGAGCCGTTTGGAGAAGGAAGAAAGTAGGTTCTCCCAGGAGGAGTTCCAGAGGGTGTTGTCAATCAGGGGTAAGCCCAGATATTTGGACGGAAGGGAGCTTCTGTTGAAACCAAGGATCTCTGAGATGTGATGCTGGATCGGAGGGGGCGTATTGAAGAAGAAAATTTGGGACTTATCTTTGTTGCATTCCAGCCCTGAAGCGTCAGAAAAGGTTTTGAGAATCTCCTTGAGTGAGTTGGCTTCCCATCAAGAGGGTATCATCCACGAATTGACTATGCGAGATAGGCGAGGAGATGCCATGCAGGGGTAAACCTGTCAAAAGGTTGTTTTCCAGAGCAGCGTGGATGGATCGACTAAGTCCTTCAGCTATGATGATGAAGAGGAAAGGAGACAGGGGATCGCCCTGTCTAATCCCTCTTGTGGGGGAGAAGGGTCTCGAGGGTACCCCATTGATGAGAAGGGAAAAGAAGGCCGAGGAGGTTAAATTTAAAACCTAGGTAACCCAGTTTTGATCAAAGCCAAAATCTATAAGCATTGCTCGCATATACTCCTAGCTGAGCTTATCAAAGGCTTTAGATATGTCCAGCTTCAGAAGAATACCTGGGGTCTTGGTTTTCTGAAGGGATTGAATTACCTCATGCGCCAAAATGATGCTATCCAGGATTTGCCTACCTTCGACATACCCTGATTGCTCTAGGGAAATAATTGTTGGTAGGATTGGCTTGAGTCTTCGGGCAATTACTTTTGTGAGGAGTTTGTAGATGACGTTGCAGAGAGATATAGGCATGTATTGCTTGGGTCTATGTGCTTGCCCTTCTTTGGGGATTAGGGAAAGAAAAGTGGCATTGAGAGCCCGGAGAACCTTTCCTGTGACCCTTGAGTCTTCCAGGATTTCCCAGACCTTCGTCCGAATCATCGGCCAGCAGTAGTGAAAGAAGTCATTGGTGAAACCGTTTGGGCCTGGGGCCTTGCACTTAGGGGTGTCCTGAAGAGCTTGATCTACTTCCTCGATGGTGAAGGGTCGGAGGAGGGCTACGTTTTTCTCTTGGGTTACAAGGGAGGGCACATGCCTTGTAATCTTATTGATTTCTTCATGTCTGTCAGGGTTGGGCTCAGTGAGAAGGTCTTGGAAGTACTCAACCAAATTTGTTTCTAGATCAGCATGGGAGTGAAGAGTTTCCCCCTCTTCTGAGATGAGATGCGTGATATTATTAGTTTGCCTTCTCTGGATAGCAGTTCGGTGGAATAATTTAGTGCTGCGTTCCCCCTCCTTGAGCCATTGTATACGCAACTTCTGTTTCCACAGTATCTCTTCCTGTCTTTTTCTTTCTTCAATCTGTTGATTCACTCTGAGTTCCTGGTTTTTGAGCTCATATGTTAGTCCCTGCTCTCTGATCCTGCACTAAATCTCATCCATTTGCTCTGTTAGTTATTTTTGTGAGTCAAATATGTTGTCGAAAGTGTGCTTCTTCTAGAGCTTAAGCTTTTGCTTGAGATTCTTCATATTTTGCTGGAATCGATACATTTTGGATCCTTGGGAGATTTCTGCCTCCCTCCACCAGTCCTGAATATTTGCTTGGAAGTCCGGGTGTTCTAGCCAAAATTGTTCAAAACGGAAGGGTTTCTTTCCAAGAGTGGCTGGGACCTCCAACCATAATTGTATGGGCCAATGGTCCGATCCGGTGTGATTTAAGATAGTGGACTCCATTGCAGTACCGTCCATCATGAGGGGCTCTGATACGAGGAAGCGGTCTAGTTTGCAAGAAATCTGGTGCAGTCCAGTTCTTCTGTTGGACCAAGTGTGAATGCCATTATTGGCCTCTAATTCAATTAGCCAAAGATCATCTATTAGACTGTTGAAGTCGTCGGAGTCTCGATCCAGTCGTCTCGATCCTCCTTTTTTTTCCTCCAGGCTACGGATGATATTAAAATCGCCTCCCACTATCCATCTGTTGTATTGTGTGAGGTTGGACAAGTAACTTAGGATTCTAAGGAAAGCCTGTTTGTCTCTTGGAGTGGCAGGCCCATAGACGCTGGTTAGATGTCCGGGCTTGTCAGAGTCGATGAGCCTGTAATCTGTCGTTATAGACCATCTGGTAGTACAAAAATTTTCCAGCAAGACAGTGTTGGTGTTCCAGAGGATAGCCAATCCTCCAGGCATTCCTGCAACATCAATTGAGACCACTCCTCCTTGCCTCCAGTAATAGGGGAGTAGTCGATCAAAGTCTTCTAAGGTGCATTTTGTTTCCTGTAACAACACCACGTCTGGTGCTTCCACTATGATCAGATCTCATAGCAATTTTTGCTTGCTACGTCCATTGAGGCCTCTGATGTTCCAAGATATGATCTTCATGATGACTGAGGGTTGGGGAGAGGAGGGAAGCTGTCCGAGATCAGGTGAATCTGCCCTGAATTTACCATGAAATTGCCAATTTCCTGTATGAGCTTGTTAGTTGATTTCCTTCCCCGTTTCTTTTCATCCTTTTGAGATTTAGTTGGGTTTTTTGTCTGACTACCCTGGATGCCCAGGGCTTTGCCGGCTCGGGCTGAGGAACCCGCGGAGGAGTTGAGAAATACCTTGTGTACCTTCCTCAGTTGAACCCTAGGTATAGTATAGAGTTTTTGATGTCTATAGGCATGCTCAAGGTGATCCAAATCCACCCCAGCTAGGTCTTGTTCTTCCACCTCCATTTCCTCATCCCCATCTTCTATCTCCTGCAGTTCAGGTTGATCCGGCATCGAGCCCAGGTGGGGAGGGTCTGAATTCTTACTCTTTGTGGGTTGTTCAGCCTCTAGATCCTTGGTCTGGGATACCATGTGCGGGGGTGGTGGATTCAAGTTTGCTGGAGTTGTAAGATTTTCTGGGTGATCTTGTAAGATTGCAAATTTATTACTTGTGGAAGGATATTTACTTACCTGGGCCGGTTTCTTTCTGCCTCCCTGTCGTCTCCTTCTTGTCTGTTGCATGAAGTCGTCCTTGTCCTTGCCGCTCTCTGGGTTCCCTTCCTTGTGAGTCACGTTGAGAGGGAATTCCCTGAAGAGATGCCCATGCTCGTGGAATTTCCTACATCGGAAGGGAATGTGTTCATAGTCGATGGTTTGAGCCCAGTCCTCGTCATGATATTCCATCATGATTGATCCCGAGAGCGGCTTGGCAATGTTCAGATATACACAGATGCGTGCATATGACGTGTAGCGTCGTTGCTTCGTTGCTTCGGAGGACTTAACATAAATGCCAATAGTGTTGCCTATGCTGGCGAGGACTTCTTCCAACCAGAATTCCTGGGGAAGAGAATACAGCCTGATCCAGACCGGTGCATGGGTGAAATCCTCCTTTTCGGGGCTGAACTTTTCTGTCCAGAATCTCAAGAAGAGTCCAGCTGAGTTGTAAAAATAAGGCCCTCCATCGAAGATACGGTTTTTGTCCTCTAGGTTGTGGAGGATGATCATGAAAAAACCTTTCGACCCTAGTTGTAGATCGTAGTGGCCTTTTGGTCTCCACCAGTACTGTATCCATTTGACCAAATCACACTCTGAGGGCCATAGCCCTAGAAACTTTCCTACCAGGGCATTATCTCGCATGTATTGTTTCTGTTCCTCTATACGGGGCGAGCTTATGACATATTTTGGGGCCTGTGGTGCTTGTGGAATGCACTTACCGGGTGTCCAAGGGGCTGAGGCGCTTGCAGAGACATTTTCCTTTGCCGGATCGATGTCCATGTCCCGATCCTTGAAAGTCCCTTCTACCAGAAGCTCCGCCCACATGTCTGGAGGCGTTTCAAAGGTTGGTCTCTTCACTCCTGCTGTCGGATCTTCATTGGCCATGACTCGACTGTAGGAGACGCCATTCGGTGCCCCCTCCCGATAGTGTATGAGCCCCTGTGGGGCCGTCATCTTGTGGGCACAGTTCGCTGCGGCTGTCAGTACCTAAACCCTAGCTATAGAGCGGATCAATTGACGTTTCAATTTCAACCTAGTTTTTTTCCACTATAGGCATTTGTTGTTCCTAGAAAGCAAAAAAGAAAATAGTTGCTTAGTGGGATAAAAAGGACACTTCCTCCCAATAGTCAAATGTATCTACCTTGCACTTCACAATGTTTTAGTTGACATTAGCGTGACAAATAATATTATGCCATTGACGGTCATGGAGGCACTTAGTATGAACTGCACCAAATATTATGAAACAATTGAAATCATTTATGAAATTGATTCTAGAAAGGTGCCAACTTATGGGGAAATCAAAGATTTTTATGCTTAGATCAGTTCTTCTCCTCGTATTATTACAGTTTTCAATATTGTTGTGGTAGATCTTCCTCCTTCATATGGATTTTTCTTAGGAGTATATTGGTCATGTATGGTCGGAGGCTACATAATGAATGATGGAATTTGCATGATTCTTCCAGATAAAGGCAGAGCAATGGTCAAGGTTCCTTGTGAACCCAAGAGGTCTTTCTCCTTCAAAGAGAAGGATAATGAACTAGAGGAAGATTATATAGATGTGAAGATTGGAAACTATGTTATCCTAGACATGGAGAAAGTTAAAGACATGGAGAAACAAGACAATCATTTTAATGGATACTGGAGGATTACATTTGATGGAGCTTGCTCAAGTTCTGGGAGTGGAGTTGGAATTGTCCTTATAAATACAAAAAATATTGTGAATCCACATGCTATCAGACTTGAATTTGCATGCATCAATAATGAGACAAAATATGAGTCTTTGATTCAAAGAATGATTCTCGCACAAGAATTGAAGATAGAACATTTAATTGTGACTAACAACTCCGAGTTGGTAATAAATCAAGTTACCCAAAGATATAAGATTAAAAAAAAAAGACTCAAATTATATTTCAAAAGAGTTAATGAATTGATGGAATCTTTTATCTCTTTTAAAATCTCTTTCATCCCAAGGGATAAAAATCAGAAGGTAGATTCATTAGCTTTGACGATTTCACTGTCGAACCCAGATGATGTTCAGAGCAAAACATGTTTTCAAGTAAAAAGAATATTTCGACCTTCTATACTTGAAAATCAAGAGTATTTACAAGTATTTGAGAATGATGAAGAACTAGAATTGTTTTGGTGAATGATGATGAGGATGATGATAATGACATAATTGTTGTTCCCTAAAATTGTATTCATTCAGAGTCCCTTTTTACAAGAGATGATCACGCTAAGAATCTCCTGGAAGAAGTATGTCAATCTGGGAGTTGACTACACAGTTGATGAAGTAGATAAATATGTTGTGATTTTTAAAGAGTATCTTGATGTTTTCGCATGGAGTTATGGTGATTTGAAGGCATATGATAAAACAATATTTCAACATAGTATTCCTTTGAGAGAAGGAGAAAATTTTGTCAAGCAGAAGATAAGGATGTTGAACCCCAAACTAAAGCCACTAGTAAAGGTTGAATTGGAAAATGTTGGTTGTGGAGCCTGATTATGTTCTTGATTCAGAGGTTCGTGATTTCAGCCGTGTTTATACACTTTACACCCCAAAAGTATGTACACTCTTCCATGTGGGGGAGTGCAGAGGGAGGGTACCCCCTCTGCAGGGTCCGGGGGGCCTATCCCCCCAGCCGGGGGGTTCGGGGGAAAGTGGGCCCCCGACGGGGGATTGGGGGCAGCGTCCCACGATGGGGGTTCGGGGGAGAAGCCCCCGAAGGAAAAATTGCCTTGTAAATATATATTGTAATTTCATTGTAAATATGGACCATTCAGTATAAGTTCACAGATCTAACGGTAGAAATTATGTTAGGGTTTTTTTCCCTAGAAGGAAACCCTCTGTTATGAGGGAAATGTATTGCGGTTATGCATTATGGTGAGTATGGTATTCTGAGAGAGGAGACTATGAGAGAAAGAAGAGGAAGTTACAACGGGTTTTGATGCAGGTTGTATCCCTTCATTTTCTGGATAATAATAAAGGACCTGGCAATTTCTCTGGTGGACGTAGCCCACACTGGGTGAACCAGGTAAATCTGTGTCTCTCTTGTATTGTGTATCTTTTGTGTTTTTTTTCCACATTTGTTTTATTTTATTGCTCCGCGGTCCTGTTTTTCTAACAGAAAAGTTAAAGAAAGATGGAATAATATACCCCATCAAACATTCTGACTAGATTTCAAATCCTGTGGTTGTGAGAAAAAAGATTGGGGAGATTTGAATGTGTGTAGATTTCAAGGACCTTAAAAAATCAAGTGTAAAGGATAATTATCCTTTTCCTAATATGGAATTTCTCCTCCAACAAGTCACGGGATCATCTTGCATGTCCATGTTAGATGGGTTTTCTGGATATAATCAAGTCCTTCTTGTTGAGAAAGAAAGAGAAAAGACAACTTTCATAACACCTTGGGAGACATATGCATATGATCATATGCCCTTTGGTTTAAAGAATGCAGGAGCTAGATTTCAGAGGGATATGTATCATGATTTTGAGGGTTTGATACGAAAATTCATGGTGGATTACCAAGACGATTTAACAGTACACAAAAAAACTAGGAGTGATCACATTCATCACATGAAGAAAGTTTTTGATAGATGTAGATTATATGTTGTTTCTTTAAATCCAAAAAAGTGCTTATTTGTTGTGAAAAAAGACAAATTATTGGGTCATATTGTGTGAAAAGAAGGAATACATATTGATCATGAGAGAGTTAAATCTATAAATGAACTCAACCCTCCATCATCTAAAAAATTAGTTCAATTTGGCAAAATCAACTTTGTACGAAGATTTGTCCCTGACTATGCAAGTATTTTCAAGCCGATAAATTCATTGTTGAAAAAAGATAAAATATTTGAATGGAACTCGGATACAAATGAAGTTTTTAATAATATCAAAAAGGAAATTACTACAACCCTATTCCTCATTAGCCCAGATTTCCAAAGAGACTTCATCATTTATTCATTTGCAACGGAAACTGTCGTGGCATCTTGTTGGCCCTCGACCAAGTTTTGGAGAACCTTGGTCATGTTTGACCATTTTTGGGACTTCGACAGGATGGTCGAAGACGGAGCACCCAGGCGAAGCAGAGATCATGGGATCTCTCCCCCTTTTGCAGGATTTTTGGGTTTTAGGGTTTATGTAATGGGTATGGGATGCCAGCCCATGGGTCTTACCCATGCTTAGGCCTCTTTTTTAATGTATAAATAAGTAGCTAGGTGATGTAAGAAGGGACCAGAGTGTTAAGTGCAAATAGTTGTGAATGCTTTGTGCGCACTGTATGTTGAGACTTGCAGAGCTAAGTGTAAGTGATTTGTAGTGCTTTGTGCATAGACTATGTAGAGGCTCTATACTTGGACCTAACTCGGGAAGGAGGATCTGGCGAGGTGCATGCAGATATCCTATCCTATGCGGAGTTGGCATTGTGGCTTGGTGCATGTAAGAAAATTGGAAGAAACTAATAAGAAGAGAAGAAGATTGGTGGACGTAGCCCCACACTGGGGTGAACCACATATATCCCGTGTCGATGTGCTTTGTGCTATGATGTTCATGTTGTTTATGTGCTTAATTATTTAATCTAGATGTATGATAGATCCATTTGATGCTTAATGCTTTATGATGTGAATGAATGTTAGATATACTATGATGTTATGTGTTTAATGGTTATATATGCTTGGATCTTGGTTGTTACTGCATTGTTCTGTAATTAGGGTTTTAACCTGCGATGTGAATAAAGGAGTTAGAGACTAATGAATATTATTGGCTAAGTTCTATGTTAAGTATTGTGATCATAGATCTATGTCCCAGTCTTGCAACCCCCCATGCCTCTACCTCGGGTGAGACTTCATCTACTTCGCAGGTGTTGCTAAAAGGGTCAGTAGTTAGGGTTTTATTGGTGCGTTGTTGAAGCGTTGAACCCTGGGTCTGCCCCTGTGCCAACACATCTATTCTTACTCAAGGGTGAATAATTTCCAACTAGTTTCATGAGAAAGACCCTTCATGATTATGAATTAAGATATTTGGAATTGGAGAAGAAAGCCTTATATCTTGTAAAATAAGTGGCTCACTTTCAGACTTACATATTAAAATCTCGTGTCATTATGTATGTTCCATCCGCTCTTGTGAAGATGCTTCTAAATCAACAATTGAGAGAAGGAAAATGGGAAAATTGGTTGGTGAAGATTAAAGAGTATGACATTGAAATTGAGCCTTTGAAAGCAATCAAAGGACAAGGTCTATGTAAGATCATTGTGAATAGTGATTCTTTGGATGGAGTAATTTTGATTTCAGTGGGAGAACCTATGGAAATTTCATAATGGTATAAAGATATTATATTTTACTTAAGGTCCAGAAAATTTCTAGTCACCATGAACCCAAAGGAGAAAAGAACATTTAAAATGAAGTCAAATCAGTATGTACTAATTGTTGATGTATTATTTAGAAGAAACTATTATGGCATATTGTTAAGGTGCATTGATGAAAAGAGAGCTCAAGAATTGATGAAATAATTCCATCAAGGTATATGTGGTGGACATTTTGTGCCCACCGCCACGACCCATAAAATAATAAGAGCTGTCTTTTATTGGCCAATAGTTTTTAAGGACTCATATGCTAACATAAGAAAGTGTCTATGTTGTCAACAATTTTCAGGGAGAATGAAAAAATATGTAATGTCATTATAACCTATATCTGTAGGACAACCATTTTCCCAATGGGGACTGGATGACGTTGGACCATTAAATCCAAAATCAAGTAAAGGGAACATATATATCATCACCGCTACATATTATTTTGTGAAGTGGTTGGAAAAAATAACATTAAAAAATGTTGATTCTGAAGAGTTGATCAAGTTTCTCAAAGATAACATTTTGTCAAGGTTTGGTGTCCCAGAAAAATTCATTACTGACAATGGTTCAATTTTTGTCAGGTTAAAATTTACAGAATTTTGTGGAGAATATGGGATCGTCATGGGGCAGTCATCAAATTATTATCCACAAGGGAATGGTCATGCAAAATCCACCAATAAGACACTCATTTAGATATTGAAGAAAACTATTGATAATAACCAAAATATTTGGCATTTGAAATTGACAGATTATCTATGGGAAATAAGAATGACTTTGAAAGATAGTATTGGGATGTCTCTATATATGTTGGTTTATGTGAAAGAAGCCAAAAGGCCAATCAGCCTCGATTTAAATTCCTTGACTTGTGTATTTAATATAGAGGATGTTGAATATAGTACACATATGCAAAAGAGAATCAATCAATTATTGAAATTGGAGGAAGAACAAAGTGAATCTTTGTATAGAACCTCTCAGAGACAACAACGTATCAAAAAATATTTTGATCATAGCACAACCACAAATAATTTTCAAAAGGGTGAACTGGTGTTACTCTAGAGAAAATCTAAGGAGAAACCATCGATGCACACAAAATTTGAAGCACTCTAGGTTGGACCATATATCATTGAAAACATTATGAGTTTTAATGCTTATATGCTCAATGATATGAAGGGGGAAATTTTAATGCTTCCTGTTAATGGAAAACATTTGAAAAATTTCTTCGCTTGAAATTTTCTCATTTCCTTGTACATAGTTTTTTATTTATTTTGTACATCCTTACTATTTGACTCCATAGCCCAAAAGATAGAAGCATATGTTCATGAAGATTATGGATTCTTGAAAACCCACAAGGGGGTATCATCCCACAGTTGGAGCCAGTTGTTTAGACCATTTTGTGCTTCCATGTTTTTCTTCCACATTCTATTTTCTCCACTTCTTTACTCCATTTCTTTTCCCCATTATATAACTCCCCTTATTCCCTTTTCCTTGTATCCCTTCTTTTCTCCCTTTCGGGTTACTATACTTAGCCATATTTCAGTTCACAGGTTCACGGGTTGGCGGGCTTTAATTTCCACACACTTACTCATTTCATAAGTATGTTTCAACACTTTAAGTTTTCTTCAATTTTGCGGGTTTGTGGGTTCAAACATTGACTTTCCTTTTTCCGTGATCCTCACTTTGCACTTTAAGTTCCATGATCTAGGTTTCGACCATCACTTAAACTTCATCCTCGTCACAGGTGTTGGGATCAAAAGTATTTCATTCTTCATGCATGCGAGTCTGACCAACCATTCCTCTACACTTAGTATGATTTTGATCATCTCTACAAGCATGGGTTCCTGGGTTGGCGGGTTCACGAAAATCCTATACTGAAATTCTATCACACTTGTCCCCGCCATTTTGTTTCTCTCTCCAATACACATTAAAGTACTTTTTAATTCTAACAACTATTGTGCAGGCCCCGAAAAGATCATCAATACTGGAGAAATGATCGAGGAATTATTCATTAAAATCTCAATAAATATTCATTTTCCAAGGGATTAAAATATTATTATCTCTCGAAAATATCTATTTGAGATCATTATCCAGTTGAATAAATAGTTTCTTCAACCTATGGCAACATCATCTAGACAACATTTTTGTGGTGATACTCTGAATATTCTGGGATGTTAATATCAAAACTTCCAGTGGTCAACATCATAATGGTATTATTCCTCCCCTCCTACTACACAGAAAGATGGAAATGTAATTTGGACATCTAGAATTTCTCGTGCTGGATGTGTTCCTGAGGTTTTTGATTATAAGGAAATTGTTGCATGGTGTGTGGACAAGTACATACCAAATCAAAGAATCATACAACTCCAGGGTCATTCTTTGATTTCTCTTTAACCTCAAGTCTTCTGCAAGATGTTAAAGTTGCTAGAGTCGTCTCTTACTTTCAAGGTGAAGATTGTAGAGAATTATTGAAGAAATATAACAATGGGCTTGATCTCCTAGTGGAATATTTGGAGAATCCTGCATCTGTTCCAATAGATATAACCAGAATCCAAGTTCAATCTATAAAAAATCCCCATCGATAAATTGCATGGCTATTTACTAGAGTGACAGGTCAGGAAAACACTCCTTATATATCTCGCATGATCTTATATATTTTGTATTTTACAATTCAAGAACATGCCATTTTTTTATTGGGGAAAGCTCATTTCTATCGAAATCTCTTCCCAATTGTCACACTACAAAAAAGATAGAAAATTATTTATGGCCTCTTATTTGATATTTTATATTGTGCATTGTTTCCAATTCCCAAACTTAACCATCAATAAAAGGGCAAATTGTGAAACAGATCCTGTTACCTTTTGGTATCAGGCATTGTGGAGGCATAAAACCCCTATGTTTTTCTATGAATTTTATAATGATTTTCTTTCAGTCTTCAAAAAGATTTTGTTGGGCGAAAACACTCCAAGGATATCTATCCAAGCTACCAAATTTTTAGATAAAAAGGGGACAATAGAGAAAATGGAGAATCACAGTATCATAAGGATATTTTTATCAAAATAAAATCCTTGCTTTCTCTCGTATTACGTACCCGATAAATGATTTATTATAGAGGTGGGGAGGCAATATAACATATGGTTTCACTTTTTCCATGAAAAAAGGAAAAAGCAATGTATTCCCCTACCATGAAAGATTGGAGAGTTTGTCTTCAGAAATATAAATAAAATTAACAAATTTTCAAATCATTTTAACAATGTGAGTTTAAAATATGTTGAAAATATCAAAGGTTTTTATCCGAAGAAATATTTGTTAGACATATGCTATCAATGGGGCTCAATAACTCTTTCATTCAAACTGTATTGAACGAAGAAGAAGACATTAATAGCCAAAGCACTCTTGTACATAAAGATGAAAATTTAGAAACATTGCATAGCAGTAATGATATTTGCAAGAAAAATGGAAAAATTCCTAGTGAAAGAAGTGCTCAATATCTAGTTGTCACTCCTAAGAATACTACCTCTAAGAGAAGTGCTCCAATGACCCACCCAATTAAAAAGATTTTCAATAGTAGTTGTAGTGGAGGGGGAGAGAAGAATCCTCCCTCTGGAAAAATTGAAAGTTCACACAAGTTGTCCATGAGAAAGAAGAGAAAAAACTCAGTGCAAGAGGAAGAAAATAATTTTATAGAAAATGATGTCCAAAGCCTTTCCTTGGAAGATATGGAACTAGAAGTAGACATTGAAAAAATATTTCCTACAATAGAACAATAGGAGCATATTTCTCAGAAAGATTGTTTACTGGAAGTCATTGGGAATGAGACCTTTAGTGAAGAAGAATCCTTAGTTTTTCAAAGAGTTGTTTTTGACAGGGAATCTAAAAAGTTGATTATAGAAAGAAATGACCAAAAATATAAAAAAGGAAAGGCTCGCTCAGAAGTCGACCTCAAGTAGATGGTACCGTCCCAAATTTCCAAAATCCATAGGGAAATCGGGGATGCACTTGATGATTCTGATGATGGTCTAGAGGTTGAGAATGACAAATTAAAAGAGAAGATAAAATAATTGGAGACTTCCTTGATGCCTCTTCCAATCCTGGCGAGTCCTTTGAAAATGGTTAAACCATCTACACCTAGTATCAAGTTAAAGGGATCTTCAAGTTTTCTCACAGTGGTCCATAATTATGTTGAGAAAAACATTAAAAAGAGAATGTCATTGATAATAGAGGCCTGGGAGGTATCAAAAAATATTGTTTCTTTTGCTTCAAGGGCACATGAATTTCATGAGTATCTCCAAGATGATTTTAAGAATGAAGAAGGATTTTACACATATGTTATTTTACCATTGTGGATAAAAGTCTCAAACATGAAATAATTGAAAAGGAGATAAGAAGATATGCCTTCTCTAAGTCGGATCAAACAACTGAATGCATGTTGGAAAGAAAATATCAAGAATTTGAGAAGCATTGTCCAAGCATGAAATGAGGCCATAATGAAAAGAGAAGAATTATTCAGAAGGCTAACGGAGATAGATTTAGCAGGAAGCACTGATGAGGTGCAAGATCCTAAATTAATTTTCAATTCAATATTTATGGCAAGGAAACAATTTGATGAACAAGTAGAGATATTAAAGGGATTATCGACTAAGAAATTTAATGGCATAATTGAATATGACGAAGAAGAGATAGATAATTGGATTACCGATTATTCTATGAAACATCAAGATATTGAGGAGGAAATCTATGATATTTCTCATGACCTAAGAGATTTCGAAGGTGAATTGTTTAATATCAAAATTAGGCATGAAATAAATGTTGCGCTAATGAGGAATTACATTGAAGATTGGTTTAAGATGGAAATCGATAAATTAACTAAAGAGGGACAAGAAACAACAGTTGAGACAATTCATGTAACCATCAACGAGGAAAATAAAAGGACAACAACAAGCAAGTGAAAAAGGGGGAGATACGATCATAGTAAGTTTATGTTGATCACATTTTTCTTTCCTTATCATTTTTTCATCCAATTACTCCGCTTGTTTGACTAAAAAGGTTTGATCAAAATCTGATAACTTCTTCTTGTTTTCTTTCAAGGTATTTCTATTCTGCCTTCACTCACCGTCTTCTCTCCACGGTCTATTTATCGTTTATAGTTACTTTTGTGGTCTGTGAGAGCCCTATTCCCAATCCTCTGGACAAACACATTTTAATTTCAAAGTATTATAATAGACTTCACATTTTTTTCAGAAATCCCAAGAGAACTAAGTTGGGATCAGTTTTGACAGTGTTTTATAATTCTGAGTTTCGAGTATAAAATATTTGAGATTGGTCTATCATTTTCTTCCTTTGAGTTCCATATGTGTCTACTCTATTAAATTTCTCTTATGCGTACAAATCATCTTCTTTTATTTTTGTTTGTGATCGTAAATCTTTATTTTCGCTATGATTGATGCGAGGAAATTTTATTTTTGTTTTCAAATGTGTAATGTATGAGGTTTTTGGTTATCTCTCAAGAATTCTCTTTAAAATAAAACATTTTATTTTCTGCAACTTTTATCTTTCTTTGAATATAATAGTGTGCTTTCTCAAAGTCCTATATAATTTTGGAAATCTAGAATTCAAAGATTATCATAAAACAAAGCGGAGTACCACCTCTATAAAAATGTAGGAGGATTCATATCCTCATGAGGTTGTCATTTCAGTCCTGATGGATTCAAGAGTCAACAAAGTTGTGCATTCATTTTCCAGGTTTGCATGCACTCAAGCAGGTGCATGAGGATTGACAAGAAGCACATGCATGATCAAGTTTTGTTACTGCGTGCCAAATCAAGTTCTACCAAAGCACATTAGTCTGAGTTTTGTGATGTGCGCTAGAAAACAAGAAAACATTGCATGCACAATGGAATCAAGAAAAGAATCTTTAGGAAATATCCCTCAATGATTACTACAAGCAACACGAGGGATTGTGAGACAACAAGTAGATGAGTTGGAAAGGTAGTTGAGATTGCCACAATTCCAAGGAGATGACTTGGAATGCATGCAGGTGACATACGTTTGCAGGACTAACACTGAGCAGATCAAGTGGAGTATAAATGAAAGTGATTGAGTGCTAGAGAAGAGAAGGATATAAAAGGAAGTAACAACAATGAAGAAAACGATAGCTAGTTCTTTAAGTGGCGAGTTGGATGTTCAAGGAACTAGTGAGTTAGCTTGTTGGTTTGTGGTTGTTTGTAAAAGTCTCGGAGCTCGTTTTGAGCTCCTATAGTATTGTGATGTATCAAGTTGTAAGTTTGAGTCTGTCTTGTATGTAGAGTCTGAAAGGATGCGCATGGAGCCATGTAATGTAAATATGGGAAATTGTCAAAAAACGTAAGAATATGTTGTTGTCAATGGATGAATTTATTAATGTCTATGTATATTGAATTGAAGGATGATAATAAAGTTGCAACAATTTTGATCTATCATGTGTTACTTGTGTATCAATTGGATGTGTTTTCTTTTGTTCTGTTTTTTTAATTGTTAAGGAAATTAGCAATGGAGTGTATGAATGTCAACCCAGATGGATCTTTGTGTGTTTATTCCTTCATCCACAAGACTAGTTTGTCTCTATGATCCTCATAGCGACTCAGGTGAGACCTTCTTCATCCTTGGCTGAGAAGTGATATGTTGATGCTTTGTGGGTTTTGTTGGTCAAATTTGGACAAACCCTGGGTATTAACCCTCGAGTTTTAGGAAGGATGCACATAAGTGTGAAACAATCCAACAACCCTCCTACAGGCCCAACCATGGGGTTAAACCAGAGAGAGAGAACAACAATCTACAAAACTATAGCTATCATGGGTAGAGAAATCTTGCAATAAAAATATATGATCAATTTGAAAATAATATTTTGAATTTAAAATAAGTAAATATTTAAATTTAAAATGTATATTAACTTATAATAAATAATAAATTGTAGACATTAATCGAATTTAATTGTAATGATTGTTAAGAGTGTTATTTAAAAAAGAAGAAGAACCCTAGATGGGGTGACACCTGCCAACCCCTTGCTACATGGAACTCAGGCGACGAGTGCAGTTAAATCCCCTCGCCACCAACCTCCCCCTTCATCATTCCACTATGCCTAGCATTCAAACCAAAAAGGCATTAGTGCATTGGGACATTCAAGGGATATTAATGGCACACATTCAATATCAGTCTTGGCCCTCCAGAGTTGGTACAATGTAGCATGATGACATCACCTCAGCCTTCATGGAGACCCTCCCTGTCATTTCTCTTGTCTTCTTGAAGGTAAGCAATTGGTGTGCTTATTTACTCTTGCGTTTGCATTTATCTCTTCATTCTCCTTCTAAGGGAGCCGAATTTCTGTTGATTTTTCCTCACCTGAGTACAACTTGTTTCTCAATTCCCCCCTCAATTGTGTCGACGCCATGCCTCGTGAGAGAGGCAATCCCAAATGCGGGACAATCTACTATGGTCTGATAGGCCGGAACTAGCGCACATGCCCTCCCTCGGCCTCCTCTTTACCTCCTAATCCTAGTAGCAACTCTTTTAACCATCCCTAAACTGCTCAAAATTGGGACGATGATGCTCAGCCAATGCCTCAATTGCCCGACCCAATGATAAATTACAATGGCTATCTAGTGGAGGAGGAAATTCCTCTAAATTGGATGGAGGACATCAAGGAGCCGACTGAAATAACCAACAATGCTCTCCCTTTCTATTATCTTGATATTTCTATGGGTGGTTGTGTGGTGGAGGAGGGAATCCCTCTATAGTGGAGGGATGACTCCATTCAAGGAACAACTCCAAATGTTAGAGGACCGCTCAATGAGGCCACCTATATTGATTTGGATGACTGTCGGGTAGAGGAGGAAACCCATCTGAAGTTGCATGAGGAAGATCATGTCCATCCAACCTTAGCAAGCCATGATATGCCCAGTCCTCGCAAATTCTCGGAGGACCATTTACAACTAATCTTCGATATGAGACGAGAGATGGCAGACCAGCTCCAAAGCCAGTGCACCCTCAATAGTTGTCTGGATATGTTGTTTGATTCCCTGTCAAGAGAACCTACGAAGATTTGTTGACCAACTTGTTGTTAGTTGTTTTCCTTCACTTTCCGCCATGATGGAAGTCTGGGTTTGCCACAATTTTAGTTTTTTTATTGTTACATTCTCGGGTCTAGTTAGGATGCATTTATAGTCGAATTATGTTGTAGTAGGACTCGGGTATACTGGCTTTCCTATGAACTCTGTAGGCCACATGTTCTGGTTTCCATGCATGTGGTAGAATAGGTGGCAGGTTTTGAAGTATGTTTTGACATGTATCATTTTTTTTGCGTTTTAAGATAATAAAAAAAAAATTATTTAAAAAAGAAGAAGAAATTATTATAATAATGTTTCACTAATTCTAACTTTATAATTTTTGAAAAAATTTTAATTTTTGAAAAAATTTTAATTTTTTTTTAATAATTAAACAAATATTCCATATTAGAATTTAAGGATATTGAAAATGTAAATTAATTAAAAAACCAACATCATTAAATAAGAAATATATATATATATATATATATATTAGTTTAATAATGTTTCACTAATTCTAACTTTATAATTTTTGAAAAAATATTGATTTTAGAAAAAATATTAATTTTTGAAAAAAAAATAATTTTTTTTAATAATTAAACAAATATTCCATATTAGAATTTAAGGATATTGAAAATGTAAATTAATTAAAAAACCAACATCATTAAATTATATATATATATATATATATATATATATATATATATATATATATATATATATATATATATATATATATATAATAATTATTAGAAAACTAATCCATATGAAATAATTATTGCTGAAAAACATTTTTAACTGATAAATTATATAAAACCATGTCATTTTCTTAATAATAACTTATAAAATCATATTATTTAACTATATATATTTTCTAAATTATGTGATTATACACCTATAATATTTATTAATCAAACAATTATAATATTATTTTAAAATTATAATAATAGTAATATTAATATATTTTTTCCCCGGATGGGGTGACAGGGAGGGTAATGCAGCCACGTGGGGGGGAGCCGGGACGCGAAGTTAATACATCCACCGGCTCCCGTCAACTCACCCATTAACGAGCCATGCACACACGCAGGAGCATTCAAGAGCCGAGACCCCTCGCGCAAGTGACGAGTCCCAGCACTAACCAGTGTGTTTTAATGGTGGAAATGATGGAGGCGGTCATAGCCCTGGCCACCGTTTTAGCGTTCATTATACGAGTCGATAGTCTTGGTAGCAGGCTGCCCTCGAACACCCAGGCACACCAGCACCACGGTCGATTTTCTCATATTTCGACTCCAACTGAGCGCCATGGGAGCATTCATTGGGACTGCAACCTGCCAAGAATTAGAGGCAAGTCGCAACGGGGGGCGGCTTGGTATGTTGCGCAGTCGCGCCGTAAAAGAAAGGAAAATTTTGAAAGGGCAATGGCAATGGCTACCAGAAGACGCATACAGAAGCTTAGGAGGCCTCCAAGAGCGTTCGGTGAGGAGAGGATCCCAGCAGGAGGTTCAGAAAGTCAGTCAGAGCGCACCCTGTTCGCTGTGCCTGAAAATTGGCACCCGTGCACGTCTTTTGGCTTGGTTGGTCCTTCACAGCCGGTAGAAGGCAATACAGATGATGAGAGGCCTTACTCACCCTGCTATGTGGTGGAAGAACCTTCCCCCGAGCCCACCAGGGAAGCAGAGGCACCCAACGCACAGGGCGGAAGAGCGGCCACCACAGAGGAGCGCGTGGACAGCAATCGCCCAGAGCAGCAAACTTCAACGGACTGGGATTATCTCAATCTCCTCTTTGAGATGAGGAATCTGCTTGAGGACCAGGTCTTCCGCATGGCAAGATTAGAGCAGCGCCTCGACATGTTCTTTGCAGCGCACTCGAGAGCCACACCAAAGAAGCAATGCCCGACTTGCGCCAGAGTCTACGCCTTTCCTGCAAGATGGAAGCACTCAGCAACGGTCGACGACACACACCCGGGTTCAGAGGTTATCTGATATGCAGTCCCAGACTTTGTCTTTGGTTCAGTTATTTCATTTTACGCCTTAGGCTAGTTAAATATAAATGTCTCATAGCTCTAGACAATAGAACCAGTTTTAGGACTATGACTGCTCATCCCGGTTTCCTTCGGGCGGGACGTAGCAGAGACATCTTGGTCGACTTTTGTTTACTCTGCAAACAGGGAGATACCTGGACATGGATGCCCAGCTGTCCCGGTTTCCTGCTTAGGCGGGACAGCTGGCATCACCTACAGATATGCTTTTTGCCTATATTAATACAATAGGTTCCAACCTTTTACTTAAAAAAAAAAAAAAAAATATTAATATATTTTTTAAAATATTTAAAAATATTAATATATTTTTTTAAATATTTAAAATTATTAATTTTTTTTATTAAATTGTAAAAATAGACGCATATATAATTGATTTCAAAGTCAAATTGACAAATAACCATAAACACGTGATTACTATAGTATTTGACTCCGACAAAAACAAAAACATGAAAATGCACAAACCAATAATTCCAAAGACTTATTTAATCATATACTCATATATATGGTGGTGGAAAGTTAATAAATAAATTTACCAATAATTCCAAAGATTTATTAGTCCCTGCCGAAGGCTAAGGAATCTAGCATTTGGTTAACCATTGACTTTGTATTAATTTGAATTTTGATTATATATTTTTGTGAAATACTTTGTATTAATCTGAAAATTGATTATATATTTTTGTGAAACTTCTAATCTTTTAGATAGTAAACTTAAAAGTTTATTTTTTATATAATAAAATAAAACTTATTATTTTAATTTCATTGGAAGATAGATGTTAGTCAACTTAAAAGTTTATTTTTTATATAAGAACATAAAACTTATTTGTCTTAATCGCATTGGAAGATAGATATAGTGAATTTAAAAGTTTATTTTTTATATAATAAAACAAAATTTATTTGTCTTAATCTTATTGGAAGATAGATTTAGAATCTTATTGTCGTCTTGTTTTTCCCGAGGTTTTATTTTTCATATCTTTCCAAAGTTTTTCATTTCTTTGCAAAGTTTCATTACTCAATAATGAATTATAGCAATTTCATTACTCAGTACGAACTATAGCAATTGATATTAGTATTGACTTTAATTTTTTCCTATCCAATGTAAATATTTGGCTAATGTAAATAATATTTTATTGCTATTAAATTAAATTAAAAATTTATATTTTATTGCTATTAAATTGAATTAAAAACTTTCCCCATGGTGGAGATATTCTTAATAATATGTCATGCATTAAATTCGTTTATCATCTATTACTTAAATTCATAGCAGTTTAGTAAATACATTTCAATGGCCATCTTGCCATGTGTCCCCTTTGGCTTTGCAAAGGCTGCTTTGGCAGCATTGTGCACTGCCTTGATTTGTGGACTCTTGATATTCCATGCCTTTCATATACTTTGATATTCATTGCCTCCATAAATATTTTAATCTTCATTGCCTCCATAGATGCACCGCTTGATATTACCCATAGATGCATCGCTCGATGAACCTTTCATATACTTTGATATTCACTGCCTCCATAGATGCTTTGTTATTCAGGCATAGATTATGTCGATATACAATTTTCTATTTGATTTCTTCCAAACTGTTTTCATAACAGATGTTGATTTATTCCAAACTGTTTGGAAGACATAGGTTGATTTCTTCCCTTTGCTCCTAAACATACTATTCATTTAACAAAGGTTTATTTATTTGCTTTGCTCCTGAACATAATATTCATTTATCATGTCTTCTTGGTCAGATGAAGAAGAAGCATTCTCTTGTTTTCTTTGTCAAATGAAGAAGAAACAAACAATTTGAACTTTCACTCATTCTTCTTTGTTTGATGGACTAAGCAGATGAAAAAGAAGCAATGGACTGAGCAATGAACAATAAGCAAGGAGTTTGAGCTTTCACTCATTCCTTGTTGTTGAGATAATGAATAACTGCATCTTCAACCCTGCAAACAATTACATATGGATAAATAATTGCATATAGATAAAAAGACCAGTAAATATTAATCTAGATTGAGCTTCACCATTTCAATTTTTTCTCACCTTTTCAATTTTTTATGTTATTTGTTACAGAATTATCATATGTTATTTGTTACAGAATTATCATATATCTAATGCAGCTATGGATATGTAAAACCAGCTATGGATATGTAAAACATATATTATTGTGTACATGTTTAAGAGAACTAATCAATGTATGACAAATATCTCTGTAGCGGGAGAAAAGAGAACATTTCTTCCATTTCTAGATCCCTATAGGCAAGGGTAGCTCCACTACCAAGTGAAGGTTATACGGATCCGAAGATATCAACATCATATTGAGATCCCTTGCCATTAATTTGACTACGTAGTAGAACCACGGTGGCTACTCCCACCCATTTTGGATGTTTCCCCCAAACTGAATCATTTTCCTAAGTCCTGTATATCCCACCCAGCTTGGTAGGGAGGGTTTGTTTTTTGGGTTTCTTTGTTTTCAAAGAGAATACGAATTTGGCTTTAGTCAGGTGGCTTCTTGAAGAACTTTTCTACCTCACTAAGTGGCTTTCCTAAATGAAAGCAGTTTCTACTATCCAATACTGGTTGTTCCTTTCGTATGCAACTGACAAAACATCCAGTTCCCTCCAGCTGAGCCTCTCACCTCCGCTCTTTTTCCCTCCTCTTGAATTGCCAAATAATATTTCTCTCTGATGAGATTTTCGTCTTTGGTCAGGGCGACGAAGTCTGATGAGATTTTTGTCTTTCGTCAAGGCGACGAAGTCTCTTCCTATTGAATTATATCCCCAAAATCATTTAAACGTGAAACCCCATACCATGATGGGTGAAATGGGTGGGATGTGTGCTCCTACTGTTGGGTTCGCGCACTCCTTCCTAATGTCGTTTGCTCACAGGAAGGCAGGAAAGGGGTGGGTGCAAAACCAGAAGAAAAAAATGTCAAATTATGTGACAATACTCTCCCTCATTCTTTGGGATATCACTGTGGTCTTTGGGTTTGTGTGTTCCCTTGTGTATTGTTGTTCCTCCCTTGTAGAAGTGGGATCTAATTTTTGGATAGGGTGTTCTGCGGTTGGTGCAGAGTTGTGAAGTTTCTCAGTTGTGGGGGCTTTTTTCCTGAAGGATGGGCGTCTCTGGAGATTTTAATGAATAATACCCTGAATAAAGAGAGAATCAATGAAGGGAGGAGATAATTGTTGTATTTATAAAGTCCATTGAGGTATCCTTGCTATGTCTGTAGAGAGTAAGGAGAGAAGGTAGAGAGTGTTCTTTTCTATATTCAGATGTTGTGAAGATGTTAAGTTGTTCAAATTATCAGGGATTCTTCCACTAAATCTATTGGAAGACATATCTAAAAAATTCAAACCAGGCCAGTTGAAGAACCCCTGTGGTATCTGCCCTCCAAACAATTTTTTGCTCACATCGAACTCCCTCATAGCAGACCTTAAAACCATGGGTAGGTTTCCTGATAAACTATTTGTGTTTAGTCTCAGTACCAATATATCAGGAAGAGCCCACAATTTGGGATTTATAGGCACAGTGAATGCATTATTGTTGAGGTCTACTATCCTCAAAGAGATCATATTAGACAATGGATGCAGAGGACCTGTAAACATATTGTTTGAGATATTCATAAAGGCTATAGATGGTACCTGGGAAAAATGAAAATCCTCGATTTGGCCTATTAGTTGATTTTCCGCAAGACACAATGTCCTAAGCTCTGGAAGAAATTGGTTCAATCCCTGAGGAATATCTTCTGTCAACTAGTTGGAGGAAAGATCCAATCGAACAAGGGATTTCAGAGAAAATATTTCTTGAGTGATGTCTCCATTAAACAAATTGTGGCTGAGATTCAAAGAATGAAGAACTGTTAAAGACCCAAGAGCCTGCGGAATAGAACCCAATAGCCTGTTTTGTGACAGATCAAGCCTTGACAGTACACCAAAATTGCTAATGTTGTTTGACAGAGCTCCTGAAAGATTTTTGTTGGAGATGCTGAGGAATTTTAGCTTAGACAATCCCCAGATGTCTGATGCGAGTTGTGTGATGAAGTTGTCATCCAGATCTAGAAACTCAAGATTCATCAATTTACCTAAGGAGTTCTCTGGAACGGGACCAGTAATTCCATCTTTTGTAATAGTCAAATTCAGTGTATAAACCTATTGAATGCCACAGCCAACTCCTGCCCATGAACAAACTGGTGATGAAAAATTATAGGTCCCTAATTTGACTCCAACTGCCTGCAAGAAACTCTTAAGGTAGTCACTGTCTGTATTGTCGCAAAATAATTTTTTGACAAAATCTGTTGCAACTCAGCTACTTCAAACAAAGACCCTCTTTGTGGAACATTGTTTCTCTGGCTGATTCACTAGACTGTCCATTGCACTTTATTTTGGGAGTGGTTTCAGAGTGGTCTCAGTACTAGACCTACTTTTGGTTTTTGCCAGGAGTAACTCGTTAAGCCATCTTCACCAAATGTAATACATGCATTACACCCAAAATAATGAGGTCCAAATTTCATGAGGTATTGGTAATACAAACGCATATTAACTCTAAATACACTAAATATGCAACGTCTCCACATCCTATGTATTATCCCAATGATACACTTTTAAAAGCAACACTACAAAGTTCTTATTGTCCCTGTCTCACTCTAAATTACTGGGAATTTGAATCTTTCTCTTGTCTCGCTCTAAAATCATTGGATGTGTAGGTATTCCAATAAGTGGATTTTCCACCTTTCCACAACTTGTTCATAGTATTCATATGCAGACCAACACAGGTGGGTGCCACAACTGTCTTCCTCGTAGGGCTCAATTCTCATGCAATCTTGACAATAATGAATACAGAGAAGGTGAAGTGAACTCAAATCATCATCATCCAAGTTCAATCGTAAAGGCTATTCTCGAAACATGGAGCAGTTGTTAATGGTTTTCTTAGAAGATGTGGCTATAAGAATATTGTGTAAAGGAGTAAGAGATGTAAACAACATTGATTTGGATTTGGACAGTTCAAAGATTATAAATTCATGTATGTTTGCATCATAGATTATTAGCCATTTTT
>ML793663.1:341352-359453 GCA_009831015.1 Picea engelmannii | reverse complement strand
GAATTGTGTTTAAATGTGGAAGATAAAAAGTAGAGTGAAGATATTTTAATGAGAAGATATTTTTTTATAATATCTTCTTATAATTTCACTTTCCCTTTATGCACATGAAGCAGTAGGCGTATCATTCAATTCACTTTCCCTTTATGCTAAATAAAAGTAATTGGTGTTCCAAATTTTAATTTTTCAAAAAAGTGTAAAGATTAACTCGTGTATTTGTTATTTTATACGAAGAAAATTTGCATTGAATATCATATATTTTTGTCATAATCCACACTGAGGTTTATTATGGGTATCCAATTTCATTGTATACTAAAAGTTAGTGTTTTAATGTTTTTTTTTTTTGGAGTTTAAAAATTTATTAATGTGTTAGTTTGTATTTATATAAATCTTAAAATATTTCTAAATTATTTATTATTCCAATAATAGCAATCTCATATGGCGGGACGAGAAAAACAATTCTTTTATTAACTTCACAATGATAAAGTTGGCCACTGCTCCTCGATCCTGGTCCTGGGTTCTTCTTCCACTGTCTTCCAACTGCTTTTCTCTATACTTCTCTTTGCACAAGGATGGCTAAAGGTTGGGACAAAGGGAATGCTTAATCGGGTATAGTTTATTTACTATGATTCTCCTCTTCCAAATGGGACCCCTACCCCTTCTTTTATAGGTTAGAAGGAGCTAGGTATTTGGTCGAATGACCGGCCATGCATGGTCGAAAGGTTTAGTTAACTTACCCAAAGTTGTGTGTTCCGTCAACAACTTTCCTTTTTTCGTGCTTTTGTAGGTACACGCAGGTTGTCTTGGGTCAGCTAGCGTGTACACGCATGTAGTAATGGAGCAGGGTGTGTGGGCCTTTATAAAAGGGGTTTTTAAGAAGAGTTGTTCAGCAGTGTTTTGGCAAAGAAGGAATCTGAGATGGCCTTATGCCAGGTAAGCATGTCTGGTGCAAATTAGGGTTATAACAGATGCCCCCTAATGTGTGAGGTCAGAAGAGCATCTGATGGCCAAAATACATTAACAATCTTCACTGATGTTTCGAACAAGTGAGCCCAGGGACCAGAAATCGGGAGGTGTCGTCTGCAAAATAATAATTGTCTCACCGAGGTGGGCATACTTATGCTCAAGATAAAATAAAATCATGGCTACCAATCAAATACATTGTAGATCCATGTCATATAACTATATAAAGTGTAGCCGTGAGCAATACACATCGGAGCTACATCTCGAAATCAAAAAGATATACATGTAGAGTATCCATCTTCTAGAAGCTGATAAGGCCTGATGGCTGGAGATGAGGTCTTCAAAGCTTAAGCAACAACTTCATACTCTTCAAAACTCGGGTAGGAGTGTAATATGAGTGTACGACTTAACTATCCAGAGGTCTTCGATGGCTCGTCGGTCATGGACTAGAGAATCTTGATTATCAGACTGAAGGCTTCATTGATTTCGAACAAAGACTTAATTGGACTTTCGGGATGGCCAGGCATAAGGGCAAGAGACCAGCTACAGAGGGGCTGACTCAAGCTTGGTAAAAACTTCCCTTGGACAATAGCACGACAAATGATAAGACTCAAGCAGCATGGCATTAACATAAGTTTACGAGGCAGGAGGCAATGCAAACTCTCCATATGTTTGGAAGAATAACCAAACGGAGGAGGACACAGCTCAATGTTGTGGGAACAACTTCCTAAGGTCATATGAAATCCCAGGGTTTGATGAACAAACAGACATATGTGCTTTATCCAAGGGTGACGCATTGTGCTGCCAATAAAAATAAAATACTTTTCCCTTCCTCTTTTTGGGTATATTTGATTTTTTTTTTGTCTTTTTCAATAATTTTGGAAAAAGAATAAAAGAATGTTACGTTACAAAGGAGGAATGAGTGTCACAAACATACAACTTCGAGGTGCAAGGACAAGACTGATGTTCAAAGTAAGAACACTCGAGAAAAATCCCTCCTGGGACCAAAGGTGTCAAGACGCAGAGGCAACGTGCTACAGGGCTTGCGTATAAGGCATGCTTCAGATGGTTCAGTTGAGAGCAACATGGAACCGGCATTAGACCAAAGACGTAGGTATGCAAATGTGGTTAACAAAACACACAATGGTAACGTCCTTCGATGTAAGTTTAACAAGCCCAGAGAAGGTAAACTCGGTGGTTTTTCATATTTAGAGAGTCTGAAAAACGTAAAAGGAGATTCCACTAGGGTACCTTTTTCGAAGGTAGTCTAGTCAGTTCGAAAAAGGGGTAAACTAGCGCCGACAAGACGTCTATTCAAAACCATTTTAACGAGTGTGATAAAGACAAGATCACTCGGCCAGTTTTTCATTTTTAAGGAGTCTGAAAAAAGATTAACTATGGACTCCATCAGGAATGTCTTCTGGACCATTTTAATGAGTGTGAAAGAATAAGGTCACTCAATGATCTTTTCAATTTTAGGGAGCCTGAAAAGAGCTTAACTATGGACTCCGTGGGGGTTTCTTTTTCGTAAATTTAGTCCCTCAGACCCGAAAAAGGGTTAAATTTATACCTGAGAATACTCGTCTAGGGATTCGAAGCCTCTAGAGTATACCTTTGTTCATACAGTTGACCGTTCGGACCGAAAAATGGGTAAACTACCGTCGGATAGACGTGACTTCAAATTTTAGTTTAAAGAGCATGAAAGGCCACAAGATCACTCGACAATCTTTTCATGTTTAGAGGGTCTAAAAAGGGCTTAAAAGAAGACCCGTTATGTTCTGGGAGTCCCGAGGGTGAGGTCAAGAGTCATGAAAATGAGGCTTAAATGTGTAATCAGGAAAAACAAAAAGGACTCCCGAGCCTACAGTCATTAGTGACAGCATGGACACCATAATGCAACCAGGATCTACCTAGGGCATCCATGTTCCGGTAAGCTCTACCACCAAATCACAACACTTCTAAAGCAACAAGGATGGTTCTATGTCGCAACCTGATGGGATCGATCCTATGGCAAAGGGATAAAGACAACGAGATACAAAAGTAGGGGTGGAAACCTAAACTATATGCTCAAGTTGACCATCTAAGGTTTTTCCCGTGGGCCGTCAAAAGTGACCCAAAACTCCAAAAAATGTCCTAACACTCGATCGTAACCTTTCAAAGCAACTCCTAAATCACTCTAAATGGTTTTCAATTCAAAGAAAATGATAAGGGGAGCCAAAAAAATGACAAAAAAGGGCCAAAAAGTCTATAAATAGAAGCTGACAGCTCATTATCACCATTGTTGATTTGGAAATTGACTCTAGAGAAAAAAAAAACCTTTGATAAAAGTGGTGATTCCGGGAGCTACAGTGAATGAAAGGACCATTCCTCTGGACCAACTAAGTATAAACTACCTCCCTTTGCTTTTTAATTCTTTATTTATGCATTTAATTTGGTTTCTTGGGGGGGCGTCAACCTTTAAAAGGTCGGCCCTAGGTCCACGCGGGTTGTCCTATGACAGCCCGCATGTACACTCACTCTGTCTGATGTCAAAGCACGTGTACACGCGAATTTCATCACAACAGCCCACCTAGACCCTCCCATAAGTGAAAAAAGTTTTAAAAAGCAAGGCCTAACCCTCTGAAAATTTTCCCATGTGCAGAATGTATTTGCAATGGAGAGAACGAGAGCATGAGGATATCAGCGCACTAGTTGGGGAAGACCCTAACACTGTGGCAATGTTAATGCAATGTGGTTTGCTCAAGTTTTTTCTGTGTCCTTTCATGAGAGCACAACCTAGGCTACTGAATGCCTTGGTTGAATACTGGCACCCTGACGCAGAATATTTTATGTTAGAGGGACAGTAACTGGTGCCTACTATGGAGGACATATACTTTCTGACTGGCCTCTCCAGGAGAGGGGAACCAGTCAATTTCCAGACATTTCCTTCGGGGCCTCATAACATATCGAAATTGATAGGACTTTATTGTGAGGCTAGTACAGACCGATCGAGCTCCCAGGTGCCAATAAGCAAGATCATCGATTTATCATTGTAGACGATTGTGTTTCTTATTGGGTGGATGACTGGTTCTGCAACACTACATCAGGCGTCCCATTTACAAATGAACTATGCAATCCAATGCTTAAATGCACAATTAAATATTATTGAATTAATATGGTCAAAGTGATTAATAATAATAATTTAATATAAATAATAAGAAACAATAATGTAACAGTTTTGTTTAATTAATAAGGAACGTTACCCCTAAAATGTAACATCTCTTCTAACACCATTTTTTTTTAATTTATAAATATACTTATTATTTTTGGTAATAATGTTCCTTCCTTTATAGTTACTTTTGTCGATATAATAGTTGTTACAAGAGATTCATATTGTACTTTAATGCATGTCTCATCTTTATTATGTAAGGTTGAAGATTATAAATTTTGATTATTTTACATCAACGTTGTTATGATGATGCCCAACATTTCTATTGGCGAACATTCATTTTTCAAGTAACTTCGCTTCTTTTATTTTATTTGAGATGAATTCTCTGGACTCCTTAGAAGGTTTTATTCATATATCATAACCGACGTCATTTTCTTTTATTTAGATATGTATCTAGATAACACTAAAGTTATTCATATAGAATATTTCTAACACTTATATGCATCTCTACCATTAAGAATTTTGCAACCTGGAAAAGTTGATATCATCAATCTACACTCATTAGTTCCTTATAACCAACCTTGTGTATTTGCATACGTTCAAGTGTTGCTATAATTTATTGGTTGAGGTCTCTCTCTCTCTATATATATATATAACTCTACTATTATTGTATGAATTTGGGTATTCATTACATTTTGATTATTCATATCAATAGTTTTTTTCTTGACACACTCTCTGTTGGGTATGTTTTATATTATTTGCATGATTAGTATTGTCTACATTGTGCCAGGCGCGTAGGGAGTTTGAAGGGGGTTGCTAGCCCCCCCCCCCCCCCCTTCGGGGGTTTGGGGGAAATGCCCCCGAGAAATATTTTTTTCCTTGGGAAACGTGTCACATTTTTGCCTCATTTTTCGTGTTGCCTCGATTTTCATGTCCATTGTTGAGTGGTTTTTCAGCACATAGTTTTTTTTCGATGGTTTTCTATTTTTGGTTAAGGAATTAGAGTTGTTGACTAATCCAGGTCATTGGGTTAGGGTTTTGGATGTCGTTTGCTCCTGTATGTATATTGTATTGTAAACAATGTATCACTATGAATGAATATAGAATATGTTGGTTTTCCTGGTTTGGGTTTCCAGGGGAAAAATCTATGTGTATTGTTTGTATTTGCCATTGTATATTTTCTATTCTTTTACTGAAAATCTGTTTGTAGTAAATATTGTACAAGGTTAAAATCTACATTTGGTATCATAGCTTTGTTGGCTTCAGGGGGACGCCTTTGTGGTCAAGGGTTTGGATCAGTACTATGATAAGCCTTGTTACACTGGGAGATCTTTAGTATTGATTTTCCATCAAGGATGATTTTAAGGATGGAAATTTATTTTTAAATGTAGAAACCTTGGCGAATATTACTAATCCTTCATATGTCAACTATAAATGTTTGGCAATATTTATTTTAAAATATTCAAATTTATAAGTATTTTATATAGTTTTTATAAAATTTTGGCGATTTCTAAGGTAAAATAATTTTATCCTATAGAATTTGGGCGAATAATTTTTAAAATAACGAATCTCGTTTTTGGAAAAACCATGGAAAATTAGCCCATGAGCGAAATTTAGCCCCTAAAATCATCCATGTTTTCCATGTGAAAAGAAATGGCGAGCAATTTGAAAATGGAGATCTAGAAGTTTAATGGGAAAAGTTTTGAGTTGTGGAAGCTCAAGATGGAAGATTTGTTGGTGGACAGAGATTAGTGGATCATGGTAGATCCAGGTACTGCACCTACAGGAACTTCAGCAGATGACCGAAAAAGGTTGGATCAGAAGGCGAAGAGCACAATCCGACCATGTCTCTCCGATTCAGTATTACTGAATGTGTCAGAGGAAGCTACAACCAAGGATTTATGGGAGAAGTTGGGGAAGTTGTATCAGTCTAAGTCCCTAGTAAATAAACTATTCATGAGAAATAAGTTGTATAACCTGAGGATGAGAGATGGAGACTCGGTGGCAAAGCATTTGAACGCCTTCAATACTGTGGTAAGTCAGTTTGTTTCTGTTGAGATTAAAATTTTAGATGAAGATAAGTGTATCAGTTTATTGTGTTCTTTATCAGACTCGTGGGATAGTCTGGTTGTGGCCATAGGTAGTAATACAACTGCCTTGAAGTTTGATGAAGTGGTCTCATCCTTGTTGTTGGAGGATATGAGACAGAATAATATGGAAGGACAGAGCACAGACGCATTATTTGCAAGAGGACTCTCCCAGGAAAGAAATAGATCTAAGTTATCAAGTGGGAGATCTAAGTCTAAGGGTGGATCTAAATCTCCTAGAAAGTTTGTAAAGGTATGTTGGAGATGTGGAAAAGAAGGGCACTACAAGAACCAATGTAGATCCAAAGTTGAGAAAAAGAAGGGATTTGAAGAATCTCCTTCTATAGAAGAAAAGACCTCCAAGGAAGGAGGGGATGTGTACTTGTCTTATTCAAGCACACATGCAGATCATGAGGCATGGTTGGTTGAATCAAGTGCATCCTTTCATATGACTCCCCAAAGGGAGTGGTTTTGTGAATATGAAAGGTATGATGGAGGTAATGTTTTCTTAGGTGATTATTCGACAACTAGAATCACAAGATAAGGAAAAGTCAAGTTGAGGCTCATAGATGGAAGGATTAGAACACTGTTTGGTGTTCTTCACATCCTAGGTTTGACCATAAGTTTGATTTTTGTAAGAAAAATGGACGATGCAGGGGTAAAAAAATTATTTGAAAAGGAAACCTGCAGGATGGTTCAAGGAGCAATGGTGTTATTGAAGGGAGATCAGTTTGGAACTCTATACAAGATGCAAGGAAGCACTATTAGTGATGGGTGTAATAGTTCCATTGTTCTTGATATTGGAGTTGAATAAAAAATAACTCCTACAGTATCTAGAGAAAAGGTTATGTTGTGGCATCAAAGATTGGGGCATATCAAAGAGAAGGGTCTTCGACTACTACACGATAAAGGTATAGTTGAAGGTATGTCTAACTTCTCTCTGGATTTTGATTTCTGTGAAAATTGTGTATATGGGAAGCAAAATCGGGTAAGATTCCCCTCTGGTGCAATGAGGGTAGAAGGAATTTTACAGCTAGTTCACAGTGATGTTTTTGGACCTGTGTCAGTCCCATCATTGGTAAAATCTGTGTACTATTTCTCATTTATATATGGCTTCTCAAGAAATACTTGGATATATTTCCTTAGGAAGAAATCTGAAGTCTTTGACAGGTTTAAAGAGTTTAAGGCTCTTGTTGAGAATCAAACAGAGAAAAGAATTAAGGTGTTGAGGACAGATAATGGTGGAGAGTTCTGTGGAAGTGAATTTGAATAATTCTGTAAGAAGTGTGGTATAGCAAGGCAAAAGACTACTCCCTATATACCTCAGCAGAATGGAGTTCTAGAAAGGATGAACAGGACGCTGATGGAAAAAGCAAGGTGCATGCTCATTGGTGCTAGGTTAGGGAAAGAATTTTGCACAGAGGTAGTGGGTACTACATGTTACATGGTCAATAGATCACCCTCATCATCCATGGATGATAAGACTCCACAAGAGGTATGGACTGGTAAGAAACATTTTCTCACACATCTCAAGGTATTTGGATGTGATGCATATGTTCATGTTCCAAAGGAAAACAAGAGTAAGCTAGATAAGAAGGTTGAAAAGTGTATCTCTATTGGATATAAAGACAGTCTCAAAGGTTATTAGCTTTGGAACCCATAAACTAAGAAGGTAGTGTATAGCCGAGATGTGGTATTTAGAGAAATGAAGGATGTTGTTAAACAAGAAGTCCTACCAAGTAAGGAAGGACCAGAAAAAATAGAGTTTGATTTAAAGGATGATGAATTAGACTCTACAAAAGAATAGGAATAAGAAGAAGAAGATCCTCATACTCCAGTATTGAGGATATCAGTTCGAGAAAAAAGGCTACCAGAAAGGTAAACTCCATCTGATTTATGTTCAAATTTTGCTTTGTCTATTACTGATGATGATCCTAGAAATGCCAGGGAGATAGTGGATTCAGAGGATGAAAATCTCTAGAAAAAGGCCATGGACAAAGAAATGGCAGCCTTGGATAAGAATGAGTCTTGGGATCTAGTGGAGTTTCCGATTGGAAGAAATCCCATTGGCAACAAATGGGTATTTAAAAAAAAAGTTGAATGCAGAAGGAAAAGTGGAGAAATACAAAGCTCGGTTAGTAGCAAAGGGTTATTGCCAGGTTGAGGGAATTGATTTTGGTGAGATTTTTTCTCTTGTTGCCACGTTAACCTCTATAATATTTTTGTTATCTATTGTTTTTGCATTTGATTTTGAAGTAGAACATATGGATGTGAAGACACCATTCCTACATGGAGATATGGAAGAAGAAATCTATATGAAGCAACCATAAGTATTTGTTGTGAAGGGAAAGAAGGAGATGGTATGCAAGATGAAAAAGTCCCTGTATGGTTTAAAACAATCACCAAGGATGTGGTATCAAAAATTTGATACTTATATGTTGGTACTTGGATTCACAAGAAGCAAAGACAATCATTGTGTGTATTTTAAATTAATTGGTGATCATTTGATTTATTTGGTGTCACACACCCACTACGACAACCTAGATTTTTCATCTTTTTCTTCGAGGGACAAAATCCCCAAATTTCTATGGAGCCTAGCGTAGACCATCCCTTCCCTTATCCTCCTCCAAGTGACCACAACCTAGCCTTAGCACAAGCATCTTTCGCAACACGCGAGTTGGGAGTCAAGGCTCTCTACTCCTCTTTCTCCAAACGTCGATACCCGAGATGCGATACGGGTATGGATCCCTCCTCACTAGTGCCTGCTACATGTAACCATAGGCTAGGCTAAACACTATCACCAATTGCAACTTGCAACTTCGCTAGTTGGAGTGTTGAGCCCTCGTTCTCCTCCTTTGCAAATCCCCAAGATGCGAGAGGTCAATGTTACGTGGACTCTGCAAAGCGACGCATACACGCCACTTGTCTCCTCCACTGTACTCTACTTACGAGTTGTGTCGCTGCCGCCCATCTCACGAGACCTCGGCTCTCATCATTTCACGACCTTAGCAATCAAGGGGAAACTTCTTCATCCTGTTAAACCCCGAACCACGATAAGTCAACAATGGTTTGACTCTTTCCCAGGCGACATGTGTCCACCACCTGTCACCTGCTCCCACCTTTCTCTGGGCGTTTATTGTTACACCACCTGTCAACCACGCGGTCCCCACCTAACGAATGTGCCACATGTTTGCACGAGCCCTTGATGCTCGACACTTCACGACTTCTGCTCGAAAAGAGATTCTTTCAACCTTTGAACCCCGATACACAATACCACATGGAAGTTCTGATCCAATGGTTCTCCCGTGGCTTGGATCCAACGACCATGATCCCATCGTGATTTCACGAATCGTGAGTTCATGCAGTCCTACCCTTGACCACTCCAAGTCGTGATTCATCAAAATGCTACCCGAGTGCCATGCATCCTGTGCTAATGGACGGTTATGAATACTTCGATACTTTCAAGACGTTTTCGAGTCCACTCTCCTGCTTATGAAAAGGTTAAGATCGACGGTCAATAGAGCTCTGATAGATCCTTGGATCTACGGTCCTAGATCCCATCACTACTTGCGAAGGCTGAAAGGGTCGAGGTGTTAACGCCTGCACTCCTCCTCTAGATCCATCAGTCATGACAGATCTGGGGTATTTTTGAAAGGGTTCCAACCGTTCGTCTACCGAACGATGGGGTATTCTCTTTCAATAATCGGACTCGCTATCCTTTCTGATCTTGAATCACGAAATTCAACCTCTCGGAGCTTCAAACTCCCACGACTCCGAGACCTTAGAGAGCTACTCTTTCCTACATAAGGTTTCCCGACCCGGATCGCATGAACCTTCAGACGGTTCTTAGGAAATTGTCCCTAATCTTAGTCGAGTATCTGGGTAAAGGTTTGGTATGATTCCATGGTTTATGGGGTAATTCCCGGGGAATAGTACTCTCGAGGAGCCTTCCTAGAATATTACGAGAATCAAGCAAACAAGACAATTCTCGGTGGAGAAAACTCATGCCCCAGAATTAATCATTTGTACAGAAACCAACTATGGCATGTAAGTATACACATGCATCCATTATTTCCAGTCTAAAACACCAGGCAATCATTCCACACAGAAATCATTATGGGCATATAAACATGAGCATGTATTCATGATACTCAATTAAAAATATAAGGCATAAAACACTTATCAAATCCACCAGGCATGATGCAACTACTGGGAGGGGTGCTCATTTCCACCCAACTGTAGGCTCAGTGACTCCAAACGGATTTACCACTAGCAACCCCCGAGCTAGACCATGATGCTTTGAGATTCAGTCTCCTACTTCCAGCTCAATGGAAGTCAAATACGAAGGTTACTCTCCTTCTCCTGATATGGAAAAATAATCTAGGATGAAGGTTACTCTCCTTCTCCTATGGTCAGAAATCCCTGTGTTTCCAAAGTTTCTCCATCTTTCTTCCGTGATCCCTGTCGCACGCACTCTCCCTATACCCTTTACCACACTTCCTCTCTTGCCTCTTCTCTACAAGATTGTGTGTGGCACGAATTTCCCCATCCGTGGTCAGGTCTGAGAGATTTTACGGATGGGCAGTTCACCCCCATCCCCTCATTAAATCTTGAGGAGCCTCCCCACCTACCAATCTGACGGGAAATCCATTCCAGGGTCAGAGATTTGCTTTGGTATTTGTGCAAGTAAAAACCAGTACGGTACTGGCTCGGTGGAAGTTAACGCAACCATTCCAGGTCCCTCCCACCACCTCTCATTAGTCATCGTGGTATATTTTAGCACATCCCCTCCCAGTAGTCATGCAACACATATTAATAACATAATTTACATTCATCGACCTTTTATACAAGGGTCCGTCAAATCAAACATTCACATCTTTGAGTTTTCCATAGTTCTTGGCCACTATAGTTATTTTTACAGACTGGGGGAAACAGGGTATTACAATTCCATCCCCCTTAAAGGAACATCATCCTCAATGTTTTATCTATCAATATGACGTGTATGTATAGAAGTAAACAAAATCGGATATGTCTGTTTCATGGCATCTTCCATTTCCCACGTAGCCTCATCTGGGCCAAAATGTTTCCACTGCACCTTGACCTGTGCAATGGTTCGGTTCCTGAGTGGGGTTTCCTTTCTGTCCAGTATGCATTGTGGTTCTGGTAGGTATTCTCCCTCCAGTTCCACCTGGATCACAAACCATTCAATTATATGATTAGAATCATGTACATATTTCTTCAATAATGAAACATGGAAAACATTTTGTGCTTTTACTGTGGGAGGAAGTGCTAGCCTATAGGCTACAGGTCCCACTCTATATAGAACTTCAAAGGGTCCACAATACTGAGGTGCCAACTTGGCACAAGCTCCCATCCTCAGGGAACTCTTCCTGGGCTTAACTCTGAGATATACGTGGTCTCCCATCTTGAATTCTCTTGGAGTTCTCTTTCGGTCGACGTAACTTTTATGTTTGTTCTGAGGGACCTTTAGATTTATTTTTTATCTGAGTCACTTGTTGTTCCATTTCTTTCAACATGTTGGGTCCAATAGAAATTTTGTTTACAGGATTACTCCAACTGACTGGAGTGTTGCACGGCCTACCGTAGAGGACTTCGAAAGGTCTCATCTTCAGGGATTCTTGGTAGCCATTGTTGTAGGCGAATTCCACCAGTGGCAGGTAATCTTCCCACTTTTTGGGTTGATGCATTACATGCATCCTTATCATGTCTTCTAATATTTGGTTCATTCTGTCTGTCCATCAGTTTGAGGATGATAAGCTGTGCTAAACAGTAATTTGGTCTCCAGACCAATCATCAAGGATTTCCAAAAGTTGGAAGTAAATTTCGTGTCTCTGTCAGACACGATCTTTTTAGGCATACCATGTAGTCTGAATATCTCCCTCATGAATATGTTGGCGATGTCTATTGCCTTGCAAGTCGACTTGATGGGGATAAAATGAGCGGACTTTCTCAGTTTATCCACCACCACCATGATGGCGTCATTTTGTTTGGTCGAGGTTGGTAATTCGGTGATGAAATCCATGGAGATGGTTTCCCATTTCCATTATGGGATTGGTAGAGGTTGTAATAATCGTGCTGGGTGTCGGTGTTCTACTTTAACCTGTTGACATTCTATGCATTTGGCTAAGTACTCAGCTATGTCTTTCTTCAATCCAGGCCAATATAATTGTTTCCTGGTGGCTGTGATCATCTTCTGGTATCCTGGATGACCAATATATGGTCTTTTATGTAGTTCATCCATTATGAACCTCTTCAAGTCATCACAATTTGGAATATACAATCTGTTTCTGTAAGTTAGCAGGCCTCCATCTATCATCTGGTAGCCTTCATACTTTATCCCTGTGGGTTCTTGCTCTAGGTACGAGGTCATGGTCTGGAAGAATGTGTCGGTTTCTTGTGCATTCTTAACTCTTTCCCTGATGTTGGTCTCGCAGGTGATCACCACTGCCAGATGAATTGTTTTCATACTTCTGCTAAGGGCATTGACCACCTTATTTTCCTTTCCCTTGATATGTTTGATTTCGAAATCAAACTTGCTAAGAAGGGCCATCCACCTAGCTTGTCTGGAATTGAGCTTTGGTTGGTTAAACAGATATCGCAATCCACAGTGGTCTGTCATAAGTACAAATTTCCTTCCCAGGAGGTAATGCCTCCACATTTTCAAGGCATGCACTATGGCGACCAATTCTAGATCATGGGTCACATAGTTGGCTTCATGCTCATTCAATTTTTGGGATTCATAGCAGACTACACTTCCTTCTTGCATAAGGAATCCCCTGAGCCCTTCTTCACAGGCATTTGTGCACACAAGGAAGTCATTTTCGGGATCAACGATCTTCAGCACGGGTGCATGGGTCAGAAGGTGTTTCAGGGATTGAAATCTTTCTTCACATTCTTGTGTCCACGTGAATTTAGCTCCCTTCTTCTAGAGGGCAGTGATTGGGCAACCAATCTTAGAGATTCCTTTTATAAATCTCCTATAGTATCTTTCTAAGCCCATAAAGGATCTGATATCTGAAACGTCCTTTGGGGTAGGCCATTCCATGATAGACCGGATCTTGTCAGGGTCTATTGCTACTTCTTTTTCATATATGACATGGCCCAAGTAATGTATTTTCTTCTGGGAAAAGTCGCACTTGCTAAATTTGGCATAGAGATGATGCTCTCTTATAACTTGAAGCACAAGTCTAAGATGTTCCTTATATTCCTCTCTATTCTTGGAGTAAATTAATATATCGTCAATAAAAACCAGTACAAATTTGTCTAAGAATTTGTTGAGCACATTGTTCATCAAGCACATAAAAGTGACAGGGGCATTGGTTAATCCAAATGGTACTACCACAAACTCATAGTGACCATATCTCATCCTGAAGGAAGTTTTGTGGATGTCTTCACCCTTGATTCGGACTTGATGGTATCTAGATCTCAAGTCAATCTTTGAGAAGATGGAAGCACCTCCCAATTGATCGAACAAGTCATCAATCTGGGGTAAGGGATACTTGTTCTTTATGGTTACCTTATAGAGTTGTCTATAATCTATGCACAGTCATAGGGTACCATCTTTCTTCTTCACAAATAGAGCTAGTGCTCCCCATGGGGAAATGCTGGGTCGGATATAGCCTTTTTCCATCATTTCTTTTAGTTGTAATTTAAGCTAAACTAGCTCGGGTGTGCTCATCCTATAGGGTGTCCTAGACACGGGCACTGCTCCTGGTGAAAGTTCTATAGAGAATTCATTGTCCCTTCTCAGAGGTAAATCCGATACCTCTTTCGGAAACACATCTCTATATTCTCTTAGTGTGGGGTGGTCTTCGAGGCTTGGTTTGTCATATTCAACTAATTCCAACACCTATATCACATATAGTGGACATCCCTTTCTGCAATACTTTCTCATTTGAAAGGTTGATATTCGTCTCACCGAGACAGGTTTTTGGATCCCTCAAAGGGTTATCCTTCTTCCTTCTTCACTTACACATTCTAAGGTTTTATGGTAACAGTCCAGTCTGGCTTTATATGTGGCTAGCCAGTCCATACCAATCAATAGGTCATACGATCATAGGGGTAGTATGTTAAGGGTCTCTTGGGTGGGGAATTCACCCATAGTGAATTGGCAAGTTGGTATGACCTCCGCTACCTTTCTTTTGGTGCCAGTGGCTAACTGTACCAACCATGGCTTGGTGTGTTTATGTGGCTGCAATTTACACTTATCAACAGCCTTAGGATCTATATAACTCAAATTTGAACCAGGGTCAATTAGAATAGACACTAGATGGTTGGTGATCATACCTTCCATCTCCACCACTGAAGCTTGGTGGTCAGCTTGTTTATTATCCACGACTGCATAAATTTGCGGCATACTCTTGGCCACGTCATTGATGGTGGTAGCTTCTTGAACATTGTAAATTCTCCGACTGCTATGTTGCTGGTGCAGGCAATCCCTCAGTAGATGTTCTTCTCCACAACCCCAACATTTCAAGGGTTCTCTCTTTAGGTTATCAATCTTTCCTAGGGTAGATCCAAAAGGTCTATTTCCACTCTGGGAGGGGAAATTTTGCTGGTGTACACTTCGGGTTGGGAAGCTCATCCTTGAGTCCTTTTTATAGTTTTTAAATCTTGGGGATTTAAACCCCTTTTTCTGTAATCCTGAACTATTCTTCTTCTTCCAGCCTTCGCGAGGTTATGTCCGATGCCCAAGTTGTTCATAACAATATCTTGCCTTTCGAATAGTGTCTTTTAGGGTCTTTGGCTTGTCAAAATCAATCTTGTTCTGATAGTTCGTAGGTAGTCCACTGATGAATCATTGCACCTTTGACTTTTCTACTTTTATATAAGGTACGTACCTCAGCAACTAGAGGAATCTGCTGACATATTCCTCTATGGTGAGTTGCCCCAGTTTGAGTTCATAGAATTCTTTAGTCTTTTCGTCGAAATATTTTTCTGACAGATACTTCTTTCAGAAGTATTTCTCGAACCATTCCCAAGATAGGTCCTCTTCGTGAATCCCTTTTACATTCTTAAGGTCTTCCCACCAAATGGAAGCCTTTCCATTCATATTGAAAGTGGCTACTCGGGCCTTCAAATTTTCTGAGAAGTCATGGACTCTGAAATACTTCTTTAGTCCAAGCAGCCAGGCCTCCACTTCCTCCCCCTTCTTTATTTCACAGTCGAAAGAGGGTGGTTTGGCCTTCTTGAATTCTTCGAGATTATGACTTTTGGAATGCTTTCGCTTCTTCTGTTTTCTTCAGGAATAAGAACTAGTTCTGCTACTAGAAGATCCCTCCAAGTCGTCAGTTTCCTTTCCAGAGGAATCGTCCGACGCTTGTCCCTTATCTCTGGGGTGGACCTTTCTTGAGGTTCTCTTCCCAGTGTGGCCACTTAAAAGACCACGTTTTTGTATCTCAGGTGGACTTCGACATTTATTTGTCTGTCATCGGTCCACGTGACTGGTTTCAGGTCCATGCTATAATTGTCTTTGTATGTCGGATAAACTCTGCAGCAAGACTACATTAATTTCTGTTTGCTTCCCTTGCTCTTTTATCAACCTCTCGTTGTCGGCCTTGCATCTCTGTAGTTCGACCACGAGGCTCCTCACGGTCTCAAGTAGATCTAGAGGGGTCTCTACCGCTCTCCTTTCATCAGACTCTTGGTCTCTATTATGGGAGCCATCCACCACTTCGTGGTGCATCACCATTCTATGTGTCTGTAGTTTCCCATGGTTGATCGTCCGCTTGTGTGCAGGAAAAACACTTGTTGTTAGTCATTATTTATATTCATTCATAACTAGAGCATAATTCAGATTTTTCAAATGCATACACACAATAGGAATTTTCATTCTTAACTTCGACTTTTGATAAAGGGGGTTAAGATAGAGGGTTACTCCTTTTAAGAGTACTTCAAATGGAGTTTCTGCGCAACTCGTTCATGAGCCCAAGCAGGTCAAGTGTTGTAACCATGCTCTGATACCAATTTGTCACACACCCACCTACTACGAGAACCTATATTTTTCATCTTTTTCTTTGAGGGACAGAATCCCCGAATTTCTATGGGGACTAGCATAGACAATCCCTTCCCTTATCCTCCTCCAAGTGAACACAACCTGGCCTTAGTGCAAGTATGTTTCACAACTCGCGAGTTGGGAGTCAAGGCTCTCGACTCCTCTTTCTCCAAACGTCGATACCCGAGATGCGATACGGGTATAGCTCCCTCCTCACTAGCACCTACTACATGTAACCGTAGGCTAGGCTAAACTCTAGAACCAATCGCAGCTCGCGACTTCACTAGTTGGAGTGTTGAGCCCTCATGCTCCTCCTTTGTGAATCCCTGAGACGCGAGAGGTCAACATTACGTGGACTCTGCCAAGCAACGCATACACACCACTTGTCTCCTTCGCTGCACTCTACTTACGAGCTGTGTCGCTGCTATTATTGGATAAATCTGTAAGTGCGGACACAAACCGATCTCCCTAGATCCACCTCAATCTAGAACAAATCAAGACAGAATATGACTCTTTCCCTAGATTCTAACCATTGAATTAAATAAGAGGCAAGAACAAGGAACATACCTTATTAACGCTTCCTATGGTCTTTGTTGCTCATCCAAAGACCAAGTGGACCAAGTGGCTCATCCAAAGACGTGACGAGATTGACCATTCGATCAACCAGACTGATTGGTGAAGGGATCAGAGTGATCATTCCATCAACTACAGGTGGGTTGAGAGAAAGCTTGTGATAAGCAGCTGGAAGTTGAGGCTATGAAATAGTCATGTCTTCCAGTAATTTCGAGGCTTCATCCATACAAGGGCAAAGGTGAGTGAGATGACTCCCTTTGCATAACATGCACGGGAACTTGACTCTAATTTTCTTCTTCCCAACAGTATCGTGACTGGTTGACGGGGGGTTGTCAGCATGTTGTTCAGAGGCTAACAACGTGGGTTGGCGAGGATGTGTAGACCATGCTTCTATAACCTTGGATAGACCAGGGCATTCCTTAAGAAGATGGCTACCCTTTCAAATCCTGCAAGGTTACTTGGGCTTACGGGTTGTTTGGGTGATCTTGACATCATCAACAATCCCAGCACGATTAACAGTAACTGGTTTTTTTCCAACATGTTTGACAGTGGTTGGAAGTTTGGATCCTTGCTTATTTTTCTTCTTCTTATTCTTTCATTTCTTCTTCTTCTTATTCACTGAGTTACTAGGTTTAGAACTTTCACTCGACGAAGAAGATGAAACGGAAGGCGACCTTGCAAGCAAAGAAGGTGAAGAAGACCTTACTGGTGAAGAAGGTGAAGGATCAACATGAGGTTGATTCTCTTGGGGGGAATTTCTTACGACCGAAACACTTACTGCATTCAGGATTACCTGAGTGGAAAACAACCACACCGACAATCCAATTGTGAGACCTGGAAGGCTCAAAGTAGCGATGTGAGGAGGACCAATGTTTCCATAAGAAGGAAAAACAAAAGGTTCCCCTAGAGCAGAGGTTCCTTCATTGGTCATTTCGGGAACTGACGCCATGAAAAACAAAAATCCAATCTAGAGTCCACTAGGGAAAAAAAACAGCACACGCTAAAAATCTAGTAAGCAAGCAAGCAAACAAAACCTTCTTACAATGAACTCACTAGTTGGTGATGAAATCCAACGTCGCGGGAACAAAGTAAGAAGGGGATGAGATAGAGCGGGTGGAAAAGTTACATTGACGACCTGCTTAACGGACTTACACCCTGGTGCAAGCTCCCACACCTAATCGTGGGTATACCCTCCAAGGAGTCCGAGTGAGTTTGGCCAACGTCGATTCCAGGTACCGTGAAGACTTGCCCCTCCACAGTCACCTCGTGTAAAGAACCTAGAAAGATAGGCCACTAAGGTTACCACCAACAACAATAA